>NW_015148975.1:1361931-1372470 GCF_001465965.1 Polistes dominula | reverse complement strand
TATATATATATATATATATGTATGCACATGCATGTATATATATGTGTGTGTACGTATTTGTGTACTCGCAAAAGCTCACGTGAAATACATGGAATAATAGCGATGGGTGCTTGCACGCGTGTATATGATGTGTGTGTGCGTGTGTATGTATCGGGTAAATCGGTGTATCTACCATAACGAGCATTGAAGAGAGAGAGAGAGAGAGAGAGGGGGGGAGGTCTTGTTGGTCTCACGAGTAAGAACGTTATGCTAGTTACACGCGAACTCGGTTCAGCTCGCGACGAGCATTAAGCAAGCATTATGATAAACTATAATACAACCACCTTCATGTGAGCCAATTCGCGTCTCCGGTGTCTCACGAGACACAAGTCTCGTCAAAATCTTAACATCACAGTTCCTTCTTCCGGTAATGAATACAAATAGTTCAAATTTTTATAAATTCATCATTATCGTCATCTTCATCTTCATCATGATCGCATCATTATCGTCATTATTTTAAAATGATCGTTAACATTTTCAACTCGTTATGTTATACTAAAAATGATGATTACATTATTGATAAGAAATAATAATCAATGTTACGTTCAATTAATTTTAAAATAATATTAAATTAATCTATTGTTATGAATAAATATATTGTTAAAGTGGCATATATCTTTGAATAACAAAAATGAATGAAAATAAAATGAAATTGTTAAATACGTTGATAATACCAATCTCGCGTTATTGCAGTATTCTTATTTTGCAAATATATGTTTAAACATGTTTTACACGTGATATTATATTATACTTGTCATTGTTTATTTGTTCTTTATGCATTTGTTTAATTTTTAACAAAACATGAATAATGAAAATGTAAAAATATTCATTTAAAAATTAGAATCTATTTTATTCGTAAGACAATCAATGTACAATGTGTTAACAATAAATAAGTACTGCCTGCTTGTTAAATGATGACAAATTTAATTATCATTCGATTATAATAAATAATAAAATAATATTCTATAAGACCATGTATAATAATTATTAAAAAAAAAAAAAGAATTGAATGATACCATTTGTTGTCCGATTATTTGGAACGTTATCAAAAGAACTCTCTTAAGGATCATCTGATTTGATTATTTTCATCATTGTTAACAAAGAAAAAAAAAATCTAAACTACATAAGATGGTTATGTTTCCCGTGAGTATTTTTTTTTCACAGAGATGAGACTCTTTGAAGGAAAAGATAATCGTTTGCAACCGAGGCAATCGTAGGGAGCAATCGTGCGACATTCTCGATGAAGAAACTGCTGAATGAAAGGAAACCACGCGCGGTTCACACGAACGGTTGGCACGCACGTAAGACTGCTGACTTCTTCTTCTTCTTCTTCTTCTTCTTCTCCTCCTACGGTCTTCGAGCATTTACTCTAAAGTAAAGCGATTTCCTTTTACACATCGTGATCCCACAACGTGCCGCCGTCAGTCCGCGCGTATCTCCTCTAGATTATCCTTTCCACCGTAGGTACACCTGCGATTACACCGACACGCGAACGAAAGAAAGAAAGAAAGAAAGAAACGAAACGAAACGAAACGCTACGAAAAAGGATAAGAACAACGAGAAGAAGAACAGATAAAAAAAAAAATTTACGAGATTTTTATACCTACATATATATGCGAGATATGAGAGAATACCTAGATGGTTTTTTGAATCTTTGGAAAAATCTGCATCTAACTGTACATTCTATTTTATTACATTTCTTTTCTTTTCTTTTTTTTTTTTTTAATGATGATGAAGCATTAGTTTTTTAATTTTAAATAAATATTACCAACGAATAGTTATTTCAAATCAAATTAATTTTACCTAAAAACTAAAGATTTAAAATTATTAATAAAAATTTGATAAAAATATGATATGGAAATAATTTTTGTAACAAAGAAAAATAAAACATATATCTGTGTATACAAGATAGAAAAATAATCTGTAAGAATGATCGCACCAAATAAAATATAAATTCGAAAAGAAAATAAAAGAAAAGAAAAGAGGTTACAAGGTATGCTATTAATGTCCTTTTTTAAAGGTATTTTCTCTAAGGGATTGTAGGTAATCGAGCGGTAGAATGGATAGAAATCTTGAAAGAAAGAAAAACAGAGAGAGAAAATAGGGTTGTTGTAGAATTTGGTACGCACTTCTAAACCCCTCTACAAAGATGGTTTTATCTGACCATGAGTCCTCTTGAATGCAGCCTAACTCTAGCAACCTGATAGATCCCACAGATACGAGAAAAGCAGTTATCCCAAAGAAAGGCCGTACCTGCTTCTACTATGGTCGTGTTAACAGCCAAAACTCATAAAGACATTTAAAGTGGCCTAAAAGAAAAAGATGTCTCTCTTTTACCGTGTTCCTGTCTTTTGTAGTCCCTTCTCTTACCCCTCAACACCCCAATCCCATCATCTCAACTCTCACACTCTCTCTCTCTCTCTCTCTTCTCTCTCTTACTTGTTCTATCTCTATCTCTATTTTTTCTCTCTCACGCGTTCTCATCTCTTTCGTAAAAGATATTTCAAAGTTGCTGGACACTGGCGACGATGAATAGGCCATTCACCGAACTCATATACACACACACATATATATACATTTGGATATACCTAAATATTCAAAAATATATCTCATCAGTTAGTCGTGAAAGTCGCACGAGCTAGAAAAAGAAAACGTTAATGGACCATAAAAGAAACACAAGATAAATTCTTTAATCATCCCTTCGAATTAAATTGTTCTTTCATTTTTTTAATAAAAGTATTAATGAGATTATTTTAAAGAGATGATCTTTGTGATCATTTGATATACACAGAAATTATTTTTGCAATCAAATCCATAATAAAAAAATACAAATAGAAAAATTTATCTAAATAGATGAAAAATGAATTAATGACAAAAATACAAATAATTTGATATTAAAAGTATTTATACTATTAACAAAAAAAAAAAGAATTATATCTGCCAATACGATACTTAAAATAAAAAAGAAAGAACAATCAAGTATCATAATAATAAACCAATAATAAACCAATCATATCATCATAGTTCTATTATAATATTGAATAAAAATAATTACATAAAATTGGTTATATCAAAAATTGAAGTAATCGTCATGATGAACAAAAAATTATAATAAAATCGTATACTACATATATTATTTAAATAATTATAAATTATAAATTGTTTGTATTTAACAAAACAAGAATATCAACCAATAATGTGTGTTAAAGTTGATGATTTTTAGTGTCTACTCGATCAGGATTCAAAATAGAAGGATGAAAATCTTTTCTTAAGGTTTATCGGCGTGATCAAAGGGACGACGATAACGCATTGACGCGAGAGGAAGGACTTACCTGTTGTGTCGTCCCTTTTCCATGACAGCTTCACTACCTTCTTCCTTTACGGGCAGGTCGAACCCATTATCTTTTTCGTAGCTGACTTGTCGGCCCCGCGTAAAGTGGGGAGCCTTGTCCAGGAAGCAAAGTCTCTTTCTTTCTTTATATATATATATATCTCTCTCTTTCTCATTCTCTCTTGTTCTCTGTTTCTCTGCGATCGATGCTCGATCAATTTCAAATTCCACAAGAGACAACGCGCGTCAAACGAGAAGAAATTCGTAACGAACTCTTCCGACTCCGAGATCATTTCTGTCCGATCTAACCGTATCGCATGATGTAGATACGATTTCGAATTCAACCGACGATAATAATAATAATAATAATAATAATAATAATAATAATAATAATAATAATAATAANATAATAATAATAATAATAATAATAATAATAATAATAATAATAATAATAATAATAATAATAATAATAATAATAATAATAAATAACGGATATATTATTATAGTAAAAAAATTGATTAACCCATTACCCGCCAATGGCCTTTTTATGGGACGCATTTTCCAATATTTTTTTCTTCTTTTTTTATAACTGTAATTTAAGATTGAAATATATTCGTTAAAATTATGAGATCGTATCTCGTGTGATTCATGAAAAATATTTAAAATTCTCTCTCTATTTTATTTTCAATCAATAATTAATGATATAAAATAATTTTTATTTATATTTAAATATAAAAAGAAACAAAAATCAATTGTTTCAAAAATTCTATTTGGTTAGTAGGAATATCATTATACAGTTAATTTAATTTCTTTTTTCCTTGCATTTTTGTATTGTGACAGGTAATGGGTTAAATTTGTCTTTGTTTTTTTCTCTTTTTTTCTTTTTATCATGAAAAATAAAACGCTTTTTGATAGATTTTATTAATCTTTTTCGTTTTCTTATTAGGACTTTGTTCTGTTGTCCCTAACTTCACACAGTCTAAAGATGTTTGTAGTTGTCATTTCTAACTAAAAATTTCAACCATTTGCATGTATATCTCTTGTAAACTTCTTTCATTTATAAACTAATCTCATTGTTTGTAAAATTTTTACGTAATTCTCATCAATTCATTTAGAAATTTATTCGGTAATACATTTTCTACTTTGTTCATAAATTCATTCCTCACTTCATGCCAATGCATCAAAGGGAATACTGTGAAGTTGTGCAGTATTTGTATTTTTTCTAGTTTTTTGTGCATTTTTTTGAATGGTACTTTTTCAACAATTTTCAGGATTCATTTATATTGTTTATTTTACTGATAAAACACCTAATTTTTGTTTTGTATCATCGTTTTTCGCATATCATGGTATGTTAAATATTATTCTGAGTTTTGTGCCGTTTTTTAAACCTTCAATTTATCATCATTTGGTAAAAAGGTTTTCTGTTATTTTCGTCTAATGGCAAGACAAAGTACTGCTATTATCTTCAGTAGCTAAAATAGTCTAAGGTAGCTAAAAGTTCTGATATTATTTCTTCTCAATCGGTCAAAAAGGGTTCCGCTATTTTTGCTTGGTTGGTAAGGCAGTTCTGTTTTAAGGTCTTATTTGTTATTTTAGAGCAGCAGATGAACTCAATCGGTATCAGCAGATCTTTAATTTATAACTCTAATACAATTTTTTCCATTAACATATTAATTTAATAAATATTAATTATATGAGTTTACCAAGTGATAATAAGACAGAAGTTTATATTACAGAATTATTTCTGATATACGAAATTTACTTTGAATAATATTTTTTTGTAATTTTCTTATCGTTCGCTGATACAAACATTTTTGATTATCTATTGAATTATCAAAACAAAGTTTTTTAAGTTAAAATATTACCTTCTGAAGATAAGAATAACGAATGGACACCTTTTGATACATCAAACATAAATTTTTATTTGTTTTACCATAAATTGGGAAGAGTTTCAAAGGGTATTATGTATTTTAAGTTAAAATTTTGGATAATATATCAAATTGAGAAATTAACTATCAATTTATACGATATTATATTTGCAAAATCTGTTTTCTGCAAGGTTAATTCAATGTAAAATTATCACGTGGATAATTTTATTAATTTAAATCGAATTTAACAATATTATTCCTCCTCATCAAATGATATTAAATAATGACATTAAATTAATTTGCTTTGAAACGGTAATCGTATTTTCAAAATGTTCGTTCAACTTTCAACTTTGTAATTTGCATTCATGAACCGCGTGAATGGGATTTACGTGTTACGAATGTAACTCTTTGCAGGTAATCGGTTGGCGGATGCAATAGTGCATTAAAAAGCTGTTCTCTGACTTTGTATATTTGTGTGTGTTTACAAAATTTGATATCCCACTCCCTCGAGTAACTTATTAAAATGTTTTTTAGAACGATTGCTTGAGTTTAAGACAAAGCATTGAATTATTAAATTGAATAATTTAATGAATGAGTAATGAATTTGATAATGACAATTTCATTGAAACGAATCAAAATTAAAATCAACGAATGTTTCCATATTCTTGGACAAGAAAAAATAAACAAAACGATTCCTGTACAATTAAACAGGGGGTCTTTCATCATCTAACTGGATTTATCTTAAATATATCATTTATATTGTACAATAAAAAAAAGGAAACTTATTTGACGATCGAGTTATTGTTAATTAAATCGATGATGAAGTTCATTTAAAATGTTAGCATTTAGTGTCCCATTGAAAAACTTGAACAAGATACTCGAGTTTAAAACAGTCTATTACTTTCTTAAAGAAAGCGATTTAACTTTTCGGCCCTTGTTAAATACTTTCTTCAAGTTACTTAGCCTCGTGACACGAATTGACACTAATTTCTCGTCGAATTATATCCCTAAGATGCGAGAATTCAAACGTTTCGCAATTTTAACGAGCTTTGTATGTTACTCTTTTACACTTTTATCCATTAAATTGAATATCTATTATCGTTTTTTTTTCTTTTCTTTTCTTCTTTCACTTTCTCTCTCTCTCTCTCTCTCTTTCTCTCTTTATCTTTGATATTACAGGAGATAAAAAAAAAAGAAAAAAAAAAACGAGCGTTGTACGTTAAATCGCGATGGTCATTTGTAGGTCGATCGATGTAAGAACCACTTTCGCGCACACCTACGACATTAGAGAATAGTTCGAGTCATATACTACTATTTCTATCCTGACGATCGAGGAAATTGGAGTGCTTCACGTAATACAGGCTCTATCAAAATTAATCATCTTATTTTTAATCATATAAAAAGCTACTCTTGTTCAACGTACCATCAACCATATTTCCCCAATAATAATGAAACTTTAATTATTATTATATTCATTTTTAATCATATTTTTTATAATTCATTTTTCAAGACTATTCCTATATAATGAAACATCACAAATTACATTATTAAACAAAAGAAAAAAAAAGGTTAATAAAAGACACCCTATATGGTAGTAATTGAACGATGATTTAAACGTACACACGTTTATGATTGATGTAATCATTGTAATATCATCATGAAATCAAAGTATTCGAATTATCAAATATGCGTTATGATCATAGAAGCTAGACACTTGCAGCAATTGGCTAATCCAATGGTAGTTGTTAAATTGGGTAATCAAAAGAGAAAAACTGTTGTACGAGAAGGAACCGATTGTCCGTTTTATAACGAGGTAAAAGTTTGTAATTAAGAAATGGTCTTGTTGTAAAAATAAATTGTGTACATCTTTTTAGTTTATTGATATTAAGAATTATTTGTTGTAGTATTTCGTTTTTGATTTTACGGGAAACTTTGAAACGTTACTTTCAACAAGGATAACAATAGCTGTTTACTTGAGAAACTATTTACGGCAATTGAAGTTCTATGGAAGTAGTATCTTCGAAGTTGAAGCTGTGTGGGAGCAACCAGGTAAAGATTTATTACATTTAATTAATACATTTCATATAGTTTATATTCTCTTTATCAATTTCTTAAGTAAGACAATCTTAATGGTTCGACGATAACCTAAGAAGATATCTTACAAAGCTTAACCTAACTTCAAGTTTAATCCAAATTTATTGATCGAATAAAATCGATGATAATAAATAACGAATAGGATTAAGTGTTAAATATTCGATGGTAATATTAGAATCTATATATTTTAATAGATCATCAGTATCATCACAAATGGGCGATGCTCACAGATCCAAAAAGCTTATCGACCGAACCAAAGGGATACGTTAAGTGTAACGTGGCTGTTAGAGCTAAAGGTGCAAAAGTTCGGGTTTATCCAGAAACCGAGGGTGAAGATGATATCGAGGGGTTAGGATAAATTATATCTCAATGATGATAAACCTAAAAAAAAGTAGACGTATTATATATCTTCAAGAAAAAAAGAAAAGAAAAATGATGGTGTCACACGAAAATTCATCCCATAAATTGTATGCTCAAATTTTATTATTAACACTTATCGGTCGTAAATAATAATAAATGTGTGTTATTATTAATAAAATAATTATTAATTTTATATCTTTATAGTACCCCTATAAAAAGATATAATTATAATTATAATATATATATTCTAACTAAACAAATATTAAGTTATTCTTATAATACCTGAACACAATTTTGTTGCATATAAAACTAAATCACTTATTACTTACCTTAGTGATAATTTTCAATATAAAAACCTGACGACCAATAAGGGTTAAATATTCGAACAATATCAAAAAGAAAAAGTATAAAATTCGCCAATTTTTATAGGATTTATGTTCCATCGTTTTATTTATTTTTTTGTTGTTCTCTCTCTTCGTTCTATTTTATAAATAAATTGTATCAAAATCGTATTAATCCTTTGAATAATTTCAGAAATTTATTACTTCCTATCGGTGGTGAAGCATTACCATTCGGTCAACGAGCCAGATACATTTTTACTGTCTATCGTGCAGATGGTTTACCGGATATGACGAGTATTTGTGGTTTTGGTGACACAGGAGGTATCAATCCTTACGTACAAATATCGTTCGCTGGTATGAAGGTATTGTTATTTGTCAAATAAATTTAATCCAATGATTTTGTACACACATAAACATGTATATTCACTTGCGTACACATATACAGACGATTTTCAAGTGACAAATACGATTTGATATTATTAAGGGTACCACAAGAGTCTTATGGAAAACATGTAGTCCAAGATTTAACGAGAGGATCATCTTCTTCGAAACTTTCCCATCCTTTTGTCGACGTATTAGAATTACGCTGAAACATCGAGTCAATAGTTGTCGTACACGTACATTGGCCACACGTGTTATTCATATCGGACTAATATCCAATTCCGGAGAATATGGTTTAAATTTATCACAAATATCATCTTTATTTCATCACAAATTCTTCTAAAAACAATTTCTACCTTTACTCGTTCTTATTTTTTTTTCTCTCCTCTTATTGAATCTTTTAAATATTTTCTTCTTTTTTTGTTTTTATAAAAAACATCTGTTATTTGGTTTAAAAAAAAAAAACGAGTAAGATATCATTTTCATGAAAATAAAAGGAAAAAAAAAAATGAGATAGTAAGAATAATGGATTTTTATCCAATAGGATTTCTACCAACGTACGGGCCATCTTTTCTTCATTTCTACTCTTCGAATAAAGAGGAAAGGAACATCTGCTGCACCTCCTTCTCTTCGTCTTTACCTTTTTATCGAGGAAGAGTACTCCTGTCTCTAAAAACCGAAATGGATGATCCTGAAACCTCTCCCAGAATCGGCATTGAAACAGAACCGGCTGCTCCCATTATCGAAGTCGGTTAATGTTTCTTTCCTTACACTCTTATAACTTTATCTTAACTTTCTTTTTTTTCCTTTTTACTTTATCGATAAGATTTTATTCTTCTCGATTGGTCCACGTTTCATAATAGAGATATATCACAATTTAATATTTCAATTTGTAAGATTAAATCGATGGTAATAATTATTTGATTAGTAATTAAATTGAATAATTTGATTATTATAAAAATGTTTTGCAATTTTTTTTTTTTAGTATACATTTTTTTAAATCGGTCTTTGAATGAATTTATTCAAATTGTAAATATTAGATTGTTCTTAAAGTAATTTCATTTCTTTCTTTCGATTTTTTATCTTTTGGTTTTGTAAAGATAAATAATTTTTCATAAATAACAAAAAATTCAAGAAGTTTTTTAATTTAAAATTTTATGTTATTAAATATAAAATTTCAAATATTTAAAAATATAATATACGTAAATTTGAAATTTGAAATTTTTAAATTTACGTACGATAAGCGAAAAATTAACTTTTCAAACGACTCCCTTTAGTTATTTATTAAAAATGAAATATTTATTTAATATTTCAGTAGAACTCGTTGAAAACTTTTACGTAGAATGTTAAAGAAATATAAGAATTTACGTTGAAATGATATGAATGTAATTCTACAGTAAAGTAATTTGATATTCTTATAGAAAAGTTTATGGAAAGTGGAAGAATATGTATTACTTGGTATACTTTATGACGTATGTATGATCGATCGAAGTAGATTTGGTAAAAAATCGATAGTATTCGAATTGAGTATTGGTAATGCCGGAAATCAAAGATTTTCACGTGATCGATGTGATCCAGGAAACAATAACGATGACTATGACGAAAACGATGACTATAACAATGACAATGACGACGACAATAATCAAGGTTTTTTGCTAATATTTATCATTTTGAAATTTACAATTTCATAAATGCGTAAAACGTGACTTTCCTTATTGTAATATAACAGAAACTAAGAGGAATATGTCGGAAAAGGAAAGACGTAAAGATTTGCCGAGTCAAACTGTACGAAGAACAACAGGAACTTTAGATGGGAAATATAATTATTTACCACTGGGATCTAGGAAGCCTTGCATTTATGTCAAATCTTATTGGCCTAATTTTGAACGTAGAATTTTCAACATTAACTATTTACGTTTCATCGTTAATTATTTAGTAAGTTATTATTTTTAAATAAATCAATTATTAAAATTATATGTACAATTAATTTTACAAATTGTAGATAATAATATTTTTATATTATTTTTTTTATATTTTATAATTTAATTTTTAATTATATTTAATATTGTATAATTAATTATCATTTATTAAAAATACAAATTATATATTTTAATAAATTATATAT
>NW_015148975.1:1327583-1348327 GCF_001465965.1 Polistes dominula | reverse complement strand
TATAACTAAAACTGCTATATATAACTAAACCTACTATATATAACTATATATATAGTAAAAAATATAGTAAGAAACTTGACTATATATACAAAGGAAATCGATTGAACAATAAAATACAATTACAGGGTAAAATAGAAATGGAACTGTCGACTCTGCGGGGAGTTGAAGCTAATGAACATCCAGTAGGTAAAGGAAGAGATCCACCGGAAGAACTTCCACCACCTAAGTAAGCAAAAATAAAATTCAATAAAATCAAATTCGATTATTTGTTAATGAATCTAATTAAATATAAATATAAATAGGAATAGAAATCAATATAAAAATTATTATTATCATTAACAAAATTTTTATTAATTCAAGTCGACCGGACACTTCATTCTCATGGTTTTTCAATCCATGGAGAGCTTGTCGTCACGTGGTTTGCCGTTACTACAAATGGAGAATCCTGTTATGCGTATTATGCGTTCTATTAGTTTTATTAATTTGTTGTGCAATTTACGCTTTTCCAGGTTATTTGGTAAAACGTCTTTTAGGTGCTTGAAACGATTTTACAAAGTGTTTCGGTGAATTTAAACGAACGAACAGAAAAAAAAGAAAAGAAAAAACAAACGAAACAAAAATAAGAAATAAAAAAAAAAAAAGAAATAAAAAGAACACATTCGAGATTTATTTCCTTTAGAAAACCAATAGGAGATAAAAAATAATCGAAATTTTGTATAGGTGACTGTTGAAAACTTATATTCGAGTTTGATAGAGTCAGGGTATTTACAGGTTATGTGCTATACAATCTAGGAAAAAGGGGCAAACGTGACGTAACTAAGAAATCAATAACTCTGAGAGAAAGCTTTTATCGCGAGCCTTCGTTAGGTTCGACTACCGTATTTCCAAGAATTAATACGATGATCACCTAGCGAAATCTATATCTATATGAATATGTAGACCTTACCCTATTGTGATTACAAAAAAAAAAAGAACAAAGAAAGAAGAAGAGACACAATACACAATTTTATCGTAACGTGAAAGAAAAAACACAATGATCGTTTCTAAGATCGTATATTTTTCTAAGTACCCTAGTATACTACCTTATACTTATCGCTTTTAGGTACTCGTTTATTTAAAGGACTGATTAGAAGAGTCATCACGAGTCACCGTACCTTCCCCGGTGTGCAGTTTTACCTTATCACGAATGAGGGAAAGAAATAGAACTGAAGAAAGAAAGAGATGGTGAGATATAATAGAATGGAAAGAGAAAGAGAGAATGAGAGGATAACGGTGTGAAAACGAAAGAGAGAAAGAGAGGAAGAGAGACAGGAAAAGCTTGAGAAAGTTTTCGTTCAGCAAAGTTAACGTTCGGTCATTGGCCCTTGATCGTAGATACCACGTGAAGATAAGACATGCAATGTACTAAAAGTGAATATATGTGTAACATAATGTATCTATGAATGTATGTATGCATGCATGCATGCATGTTTGTGTATGTGTATGTGTGTATATATATGTGTATGCATTGGTACCACCTCACGTACCAACAACGATTCGTTGGAAACATTCCCAAACTGCTTACCAGTCAGCATGCTCGCGTGACTTTGTTAAAGCTACCAACAAGAGTGGAACGCGAATGCGACACACAGGGTTGAATGTGAAGAGAGGTAAAGAGGGAAGGAAATAGATGAAGGAGGAAGTGGATGAAGGGTTAAAGGGTTCGAGTGTCGTGTTGAGACAGTGGGAAATGGGTGAACAAGTAGATAGACCCATAGAGAGTGTATGAAACTATAGGGAAAAAAAGGTTAGTTTGATATAATACAATAATAGTTTCTACATCCACTAAAGTATCGAAGAAAATTGGTAGAATCGAATTGTCTTCTATGAAGTTACACTTGTATCTTTTTTTTTTTTATTTCTTTCTCGAAGTAGTCCAATGAAACCATTCGTTCTTTTCTAATGGGGTTTTTTTTTGTTTTATTTTTATTTCCTTTAAGATAGAATTATCTTTAAACGATCTAATTGTTTAGTAAATTTTGCAGAGATAAAAGTTCCTTTTTCTTGGATATCTTAGTAGTCTAATTTTCTTCTTTTCTTTTTTTTTTTCAAAGTAGAAAATAAAAGATCACGATTTTCTTAATCCCGTGTTATTATATTTTTCTTTATAAAAAAGTATAATAAATTATAGGGGTGTTAAAATAAGGAAACACTATGACTTATTATTTACACATTGGCACGTGCATTATTTGTCCAATTTACAAATATTATCTCGTTTTCGTATTTGCATAAGCCTCTCTTCTACCATTTGTTTTTTTTTTTTAAGAGGGGTAAAGGTGTATAAGCTTTTATGGTGAGATCAAGCATCATCGGTGGGACAAACGATCGCTACGAAGAGGGTGAGTGGGCTACGAGACATGACATTTCCATTTTTCTTCGGGATAACATTTTTCAAGAACGTTCCATAAATCTTCTCACGGACCGATGCTGAAAGTTCGCGTTATTTCAAATCTACCGGGCACTGTTTGCCAAACGGCTACTACTACTACTACCACTACTACCACTATTACTGCCATAACTACCATACCCTTCTATTTCTCTTTTTCACCCCTTCGAAAAATCTTTTTCTCCCTGGTAACTCGGAATAGCCCATCCACCTAGCAAGGGTTGGCTAGCTAACCTTCTACTACTTTTCTTTTTACTCTTTAGAAATACAAGCTTTTTACTCGTATACCAGAAAATGCTTTTTGTTTCGTTCCATGTTACACTTTCTATTTGCAGACGACAGAGAAAGAGAGAGAGAGAAAAAAAAACAAAAATGAAAAGAAAAAAAATACATATGGAACATTTCTCTCTCTCTCTCTCTCTCTCTCTCTCTCTCTCCCTGTTTCTCTACGATTTAACAGGCGTAAACTAGTCATGCGTGCCATTTGGAACAGTCAAAATGTCCCTTTGGCAAATAATTTCGATTGACGTTCGACGGTAAAACATGGACACCACATAGTTGAATAGTTTTGTTCGTAATGGTTGAAACGTGATTTTCGAAGCTACCACATTTCGTCGGGAATAGTTTAATGACAAACCACGATTGCAAACCATCTAGCTGTCACTTTAACGCCGTTCGTACAGAATCGTTAAAGGAACCTTCGATTTGCTAATTTCTCTAACGCTTCAGTATAACCTTCGAAGTAAAATGACCTCGTTTTTGGATAACAGCCAATTTATTGCTTGTCACATTTCGTATTGCATTTTGTTTTCTTACCTTTTTGACTTTTGTTATTGACAAATTGTTGAAGTATATTTTATCAACTTCAAGTATATTTTCGATGTATCTTTTAAGTCAGTTAAGGTTAATTAAGATTTACGTTAGTTAGTTCGTTTTTCTCAAATCAATCGTGAAATAGTTTTCTTCTTTCTTTTTTTGTCTTTCATTTTTCACTTTGAACCTTTTTCCATCGTTACGGATACGAGAAAAATGCTTTATGTATGACCCCTCTTTGTTATAGAGTAGTTCCACTTGAACATTTCTATTGTAACTTTACACGTATCGTTCTATGTTATTTTTTGTAATTCGATTAAAACACGATGAAACTATTGTGTTACGATTTTTAATTCCAATTATTGAAAATCTTCCATTGTTAATTAAAAACAAATTAATAAGATAGTTCATTTCTAATTAACAATATATTTGTGTTCAACAATAATTTTGTGTTAAATAATATATTCATATGTTTATATGAATGATGTATTTACATAAAGTATTTCCTGTAGTTTAAAATACAATCAAATGCTGTAAATGAATTTGTTGGTACTTTGAACTACGACTAATCAACGTTTAATCGACACGTAAGGCACGTTGTTATCCTTTTGCCATAACACTTTCGTAGTTATCCTTGTAATATAATATTTCGTCGTTTGCACATACATATTCGTAATATTTCCCAGTGAAAATTTTCAAAACAAACTCGAGAATTTTGGTATTGCACGCGAGAATAGCGTAAAATCATGGAACTTTGCCAGTAATAATCGTAACGCTCCAAAAAGTTTGGAGAAAATTTCGAGAGGATTTAAATCCTTTCAACTTCACATCGAAATATCGCGTGACAATGGAATTATTGTAGGCTTCGTGTGTTATTTAAATTATTATGATTTATTATTAAAAATTAACATCTTTTAAATATTCTCATCTCGCGTGTATGCATGTGTTGTATGTGTGTGTGTACACTGCTATTGTGTAATAAATAAAAGTGTAAAAATACACACATTTTCTAATAGATCGTAAAATGAGAGTTTTTAACTAGTTACATTCTTGTTATTTTTTCTATTATTATTCTTTATATTATTTATAAACTGATTTAATTTTTTTAAATAACTTTTTATATTCCAAAATTATTTTTAAAAACATATTAACGTTGACGAAGATTACGAAACTTATGTTAAATCGAATGTTGAGTTGATTGTTTAATAGTGCGAGTGTGGTTTACTGTGTCAAAGTAATTTTATTTTTTTTTGTATCGTAAAAATTCTATTTTCTAGTAACATATGTTGAACTACAAATATGTTATTATTGATACCTAAAAATTAAATCTATTTTGCATGTATTTTTCGACGTTTAATTTTTCAAATAACTTTTATGTAATTTCAAACATAAAAATAAAAAATAGTAACACTCACATGATAGACAAACTTTAAGTAAGAAAAATGAAAACGAGTATGGTCGTTAGATGAAAATTATATCATGAATTAGTATTATCTTCAACTATCACAATTTTTTTTTCTTCCTTTTTCGAATGAATATATTTAAGAGGAACTAAATAAAATAGATTGAACGAAAAACTTTTTCTCGTGGTCCTAACAAATGTCCCTTTTTCGTTGGTTCCTTCCTCGATCTCATCACACGAAAAGGGACACCGTACATGAACTCTGGAAATAAGGTCAATACGTAACTTTTGCGTATATATATATATACACTTACACGTGTGTTTCGGAAAAAAAAAGTTTTTTTCTGACAATGAGTTTGACACGTTGAAGGATTCCGGTTAGTGGATACTGTCGATAAAACTCGTTGAACAAATTTTCACATGTGGGTTTCTTTTTTTTTTTATTATTGCCTATATGGTTTTTTCCCTTTTCCTGGAATATTTTATGGAATATGAGAAGTATAATTTATAAATTTAATATGATCCTTGATATTGATCATTAAATTCATTTTATTTTAATACATTTTTATTCGATTTCTTTTTCAGTTTTTTGTTTGGGGGAAGGTGATTCAAGGAAAGTACACGTAAAAATAAGATAGAATATTATTTTTGTTATATTATGTTCTACTAACGAATAAATTTTTATTGTCAAGTGAATTAAATTATGCGAACAAAACGTAGCAATCATGTTTCGTACTACTATCATAGATTCAAATAGAAGAAAATTGTATGCTGATATTTTATGCTATGCTAGGAGATACATACCAAGAGAAAAGTGAGTTTGAGAAACATGAAAAAGTAAACGAAATATTTTATGATTATTCGAGAAATGTATCTTTTCGATGCTTTATCGAATCGTTTCGTTCGAATCTTTGGTGATCGTTCTTTCGAGATTTTTGATTGAATAAAATGAAAAAAAATATATTTTAAAATGTTTAAAAATGTTTAAAAATATTTCTATTGTGAAATTAGACAACTTCAAATAGAAAAAGTAGAAAAAGAAGAAGAGGATGAGAAAAAACGAACAGAAAATAACATATATACAGTAGAATAAAATAAAAATAAAAAATAGTATGAAAATAAAAAAAAATAAAAATAAAAAATAGAAAACAAAAAGAAGAAGAAGAAGAAGAAGAAGAAGAAAGGGAGTCAATAAGAGATAAATAAGATCGAGAATCGAGAAGAAAAAGCAAAACAAACAAAAAATCCAAACTAAACCAAACCAGACTAAAACAAATTAAAAAAATAAAAAAAAGATAAAAAGGGAAAAGAAAGAAAAAAAAGGGCCGTTATTCGATCGATGTAGTGCAAAGGTTCGCATAACCGACCGAACGAACGAACGTTAACCCGCTCGGACGATAGTACGGCGTCGTCATCGTCGTCGTAATCGTCGTCGTGGTCGTCGTAGTCATAGTAGTTGGTCGTTGTCTTCGTCGGTGTCTGCTTCTGCGTCGGCGCATTTAAGCGTCGCGACGCGGTTCGTGTCCGCGCGAGGGCGTCGCGACGTAGTAAACCAATGAACAAGAGCGAGAACGAAGATAAAACGATAGAACGAGATAGACGTTAGAGAGGGAGAAACAGAGAAAGAGAGAGGAAGAAAGAGAGAGAGAGAGAGAGAGACCAAGAGAGGGAGAAGGAGAGAGAGAGAGAGAGAGATGGAACACGTTTCTACCCTCGGTAGCTTTAGTCTGTCGTGGTGTGTCTCATCGGCCGGCTCGTGCGATACCACGCGCGAACGCTCTCTTTTTCTCTCCCCCTCTCTCGCTCTCTCTCTCACTCTCTCTCTCTCTCACACTCACTCATTCACTCACTCACTCACTCACTCACTCACTCAATCACTCAATCTTTTTCTCTCGTTGTTACCCTTTTTTGTCATTAATTTTTTTTTTTGGTTTTTGTTTTTTATTTATTTATTTATTTTTTGATTCCATTTTTTTTTGTTCATTTCTATTTAACGTTTTTTGTTGTTGTTGTTGTCAAACCAACGAGAAGAATAAAAATAATTTTTCATCACGGATCACGCGACGCGAGAGAATTTTTTTATCGATCGATCATAATATAAAATAACACTGGATTTTTATTAGGTGCTATATATATATATATACATATATGTATATATTTATTTATTTATATAAATATATATTTATAGTATAGTATAGATATCGGTTTGTCTTAATTCTTGTTTTTTTTTTCTTCCATACAAATAAATTTAAATGAAAGTGAATTATATATTATTTATTTATTTATATGCACCTTTATATAGGAGGAGGGAGGAGGGATTAATTTATATATACATATAAATATAAAGAAAAGAAGAAAAAGAAGAAGGGTGGAGAGGAAGTGGAGAGTGTGCTGTTTGGTAGTTAGGTGTAGTCCGTAGTAATTAGTCGTAGTAGTTTGTAGTAATATAGGGGTGGTAGTAGTAGATGCGCGAACGCGCGCGCGTGCACAACCCCCAAAAGAAAGGAAAAGTTCGCGCGCCAACGCAACTATACACATACATACATATGTGTAAATAATACTTACTCGTGTATATATATATTACATATTTACATACATATACACACACATATATTTGAACAAAATTTGTCCCTCGTGTTCGTCTTCAATCAACGGATTGGTCATCCACATTTTCTTCTTCATTGGTTTTGTTGTTGTTGCTGTTTTTGTTGGTTGGTTATTATTATTATCAGAAAATAATTGAAAAGAAGAAATACAAGAGAAAGAGAAAGAGAGAGAGAGAGAGCGAGAGAGAGAAAGAGAGAATAAAAAAATATAGGTGGTTGTGTTGGTGGTGGTTGGTGGTGGTGGTGGTGGTGGTGGTGGTAGTTGGAAACCGTTAAAAGCTAGGGGAAGTAAACGCGCGCGGTACTATCATCGTGTGCACGAGGAGGAAGTGGTTGGAAAAGGGGGTTAGAGGGGAAGGGTGGTTTTGGTTGATTGGTTTCTTGTGGGACGTGCTGCTGGTAGTGGAGGAGGAGGTAGTGGAGGAAGACGTGGGAAGAGGGGAAAGGTTGAACGGACCCGATGTTAACGGAGGTCAGGGAAGGAAACTTCGTTGGACGATAAAGATCTTAAGAAGAAGAGAATTGAAGTTAAGGGGGAAACGAGAGGGAGTTGTTGGCGTGGGTGGTGCTGGTGGTTTGTGAGAAAGGTTAAAGGTGATAGAAAACAAAAAGAAAAACAACAAAGAAAAGAAGAAAAAGTGGAGCTGGAGGAGAAGTAAAGTGGAGAAGATAAAAAAGAAGAAGAGGAAGAAGAAGAGAAAAAAAAGGGAATGCTTGAGAAGAAAAATAGTCTGGCCGATGGACGACGAGCTTTGTAGTAGTAGTCGTTGTCGTCGTAGTGGCTGCACGTTGCCGTCTCGATACGGAGGGACGCTGAGGTAAGAGTTCAACGAACGCCGACAATGCTCATGCTCGAAGACTTCGCGGCAAACGCGTGTGCTTCCTAGACAAGTGCAGGTAGAGAAAAGCAAGGAAGATCGGGCTAGGAGAAGGGGGGGGGCGAAAAAATAGAAAAGAGAACGAGGGGGAGGGAGTGAACGGGAGAGAGCGAGAGAGAGGAAAATAGGAAAAGAGACTTTGGTTTTCCTGGGTTAATGTACTCTCGTTGGCCAACTTCGTTTTCGTCTTTCACTCTCTCTCCCACCCTCTATCTCGTTTATTATTTTCTTCTCAGTGTGATTCTTTCGACACCATGCGTGCATAAAAGCTTGTCTTGGTTCGTCAGTTAATGAGCAAGAAAATAAATACGAGTTAAAGGGAGAATATTGTATAATTTATTTAAGATTGGAAATATATGAATAATATAAAAGTTTTTTTTTATTTATTTAAAGTTATAATACAATTTAAGAGTACTTATACTCTATACAATATTATTTTGATAAAGATTTCGTTAAACATATTATATAATTGATTTGGAATTGGAAATATTTCGATAATATAAAAGTTCTTTTTATTTATTTATTTAAAGTTATAATAAAATTGAAAAGAGTACGTATATTTTATGCAATATTGGTTTGATCAAAAGTTTGCTAATTTTTGTCACGAGATTATTTTTATATCTCGAATATCATCACAATTATTCTACTATATTGCGCGTAATAATTAGATATGGAAATATTTTCCTTTGATATGCAGTATAAGTGGCAATTAAAAATTCACAAATTAAATAATCCAGGACGAATGCTCGTATTTTCCTTTGGATCTTTTATCTGCATAAAAAATGCGATTGAAAATTGATCATTTTAACTTGTAGTACGTGTTACGTGTCATACATTTATAATGCATAAAGTGACTCTTTATTTTTTTTTTTTTATCTTTTTCTTTTTTATTTACTTATTTATTGTTTCCTCTGGTAAAACCAATGGAGAAAAAGAAAAAGAAAAAGAAAAGATAAGAAAAGCAAGTATGTGTTTATTTTGTTGTTATTGTCTCGTCCTTGCAACATCAACCAAGAGCATGATTCTCGTATGCCGTCGGGTTTAGTCGATAAATAATAAGAACGTAGACCTTCCCGATCGAACGTTCGAATCTCCGACGTCCTTTCTCCTATTTAATCGACTAGGAAACTAGGTTTTTTTCCCCTTTTCTTGTCACGAGAAAAGGAATAACACATATACATATACATATACACATATCCTAACTCGACTTTAGCTTGTAACAGTCTTCTTCAAACAATGCTAAAAGTACAGTGCTAAAAGTATATATATCGATGAGAATTGTCTTTTTTATTCTTTCCAACCCTTTTCTAATTCTATTTACCTTTAATCGAACACAGTTCTCATCTTATCCCTCTTTCGATATTCTTTTTTTTTCTTTCTTTAAGATTTAAAGCAATATGTTATTTCTCTAAACTTTTTCCTCTCTTTCTAACTGTTCTTACTTTCCTTTTTTTTTTTTTTATATAGCAAGTAGCTAAAAGCGAAAAATTATCGAGCACAACAACGTTGAATGTAAAGACACGTCTAACCTTGACGTTAATATAAACGTTTTTTATCCCTCGTGTGATGCGTTCCTTGCCACCTTATCGATCCTCATGTTCTTTTTTATATTATCATCTATGGGAAACGTTTTTTAACATATGGCAAGAGAAAAAAAGAGAGAGTAAGAAAGAGAGAGATAAAGTGTGAGAGTGAGAACAGTTAACGTTGTCCTTTAATAAACGTTCAGCGTCAAAAAGTTTCCGTTTTCCTTTAACTCCATTATCTCGACCGGAACGCGACAAGCGGAAGGGATCAAGCGGAAGGAAATCTAAAAGCGATATCTCATGACCCTTTTTTTTTCTTCTTTTTCTTCTTTCTTTTTTATTTTATTTTATTTTTTTTTTATTTAAACACTGTTTATCTTTCGTTTCTTACACGTTAAACATAGAAGCACGAGGCAAAAATTAGAGTTTTTTCTCTCTCGTTGCTTATCGTTGTTTCGAACCGAAGGAAAATGACCGTACGATCGATCGATCGATCGAT
Organism: Polistes dominula; assembly: GCF_001465965.1. The sequence continues at coordinate 1,338,178 of NW_015148975.1, read as the reverse complement.
CTATCGATCCATCATCGTTAACCGGTTGCACCTAAATACAGCTTCGTGTTCGTCATTCGTCATTTGCATTCACGCACCGTCAAAGGTATTTCCTGCTGCTATTTACCGTAAAGCGCGAATATCGACGAATTAATTACAGGTTACCAACCAAGTGCCGCCCTTCTCCCTTTTCCTCTTCCTCCAATTCGATAAACTCGATTGTACGAGTTTCTTTGAAACTGAGAACTGAAAATGTTTCTTCGTTCTTCCTTTTTAATCAGCTATAATACTTTTTTATTTCTCATTTTTTTTTCCTTTTTTTATATTTTCTTTACAATTTTATTTTACTATCAATTTATTCACTATTTAAAATGGTGACACACGTTTCTTTGTTTTTCTTCGTAATTTACGGCTTTTTTTATTTTTTACAATTTTTTTTCTTTTCATTTTTATTTTACTATCAATTTATTTGAAATTTAAATTGAGACACTTATTTCTTCGTTCTTCTTTTTAATCCACCACCCTTTCTATTTTTCATTTTTTCTTTTTTTTTACATTTTTTCTTTTCAATTTTATTTGACTTTGAATTTATTCGCAATTTAAATTGGGACACGGCTTATTCGTTTTAAATCGAATTATATTTTTTTTGTTAGGAAAGAAACACCTAATTTCGTTCATCGACAGTCCATCATTATGATTGGGCTTCTTACCCCAATCACGCAAAGCTTCCAGATAATGGAACCTTTTTGAGATAGGATGAACAACAGAGAGAGAGAGAGAGAGAGAGAGAAAGGGATAATGTGTGAGAAAAAAAAATAGGAAAGAGATAGTCGGAAGTAAGATAAGTAGAACGAATGAGGTTTTTTACCCTTTAGCAAAGTTAGTTCCTCCATCGAAAGGGCTGCTTTTTTTGGCAGGGTGAAAATAAATGGATGAGGATCTACAAAGTGACTGGAAAAAAATTCTTCCAAATGAACATGTTGTATTTGTGATCAGTTTAAAAAGAAAATAGGATTGACAATTTATTTAAATAAATAAAAAAAAAATAATAAAAAACAAAATACTTTAAACCAAAGTATCGTTCGTTCAATTAGAAAACTTGTTAAATGACACGTATAATTTTACGACACGATCCCTTCATACTCACGTTAAAGATTGTTCACATTCAAGTTATTATTATTATTATTATTATTATTATTATTATTATTATTATTATTATTATTATTATTATTATTATTATTTTCTATAAAATAAAACAGGATNTTTTCTATAAAATAAAACAGGATAATATGGTAAACGTGATGCTTGGCTAATATCATCAACCGAAATATAATTATTACGTAGAGTTTAATACAATTAGAAAACTTGTTAAATGACACGTATAATTTTACGACACGATCCCTTCATACTCACGTTAAAGATTGTTCACAATCAAGTTATTATTATTATTATTATTATTATTATTATTATTATTATTATTATTATTATTATTATTATTATTATTTTCTATAAAATAAAACAGGATAATATGGTAAACGTGATGCTTGGCTAATATCATCAACCGAAATATAATTATTACGTAGAGTTTAATACAATTTTCACTCTATGAACGTGATATAAGATAGGTTTAGGGATTTTTTTTTTTTTACATAAAAGTCACGTGAAAGTAATACGAGATGTCCAAGGGGGGAGGGAAAGAAAAGTAAAAAAAACCAACGTGCTCGTTAAACGACGAAGTCGTGTGCGATGATACACAACGTCGATGAACTGGATGAAAAGTGTGAAAGAGGGAGAAAGAGATAGATGGATTGACTGAAAAAATAAAATAAAAAAAGAAAAAAAAACAGAGACGAGAGGAAAAAAAAAGAAGAAAATACGAAAAGTAGGATAAAAGCTAGGTGAGCTAGCTGGGCTAGGGTTGATAGACGAGACTTGGTGTACGATGCACTGACCGATATTCTTGAAGAAACTCCGAAAGAAGTTTTTGACTCGACTTGTTCTTTCCTTCCTTTTACTTTACTTCCTGTCTTCTTTTAGCATGAAACCACCAATAGTATAGTCTCTGAAAAATAAAAGATGAGAAGACATTCTTTTTGGCTTCCTTCTTGTCTTCCTTATTTTTTTTTCTCTTTTTTTTTTGTCCCGTTTCATGTCTTTCTTTTGGCAAAGAACTTTCATTCTACGGTGAAATTTTTCCTTTCCTCCTCCTCAACAGCTGCCTTCTTTCCAGCCGAACCTTATTTCCTCTTTCTCAGGGTTCTTCTTCATACATATATACACAACATACACGCACAAACACACACATGAATTTTAAAAACATACATGAATAGACAAACGGACAGATTCACGCACACATTTTAATATTTACTCGTATATATATATAGTTTCTCTTCAATCTCCCATATGATCCATTTCTTTTCTTTTCTTTTCTTTTCTTTCTTACCATGGTCTTTTGTGAACCATAACCATACTAAAAAAAAAAAAACCTACAATGTTCATACTTTATTTAATATACATTCCGTTCGGCTTAACAAGATAATAAAATATCTTTCAAGCCCTTATCTTCTATTTCGCTCGACCACTTTGCACCACGTTATACTACTACCCTTTGTACTATTTTCCTTGGACCCTCTTTTGCCTATCTTTCTTTTTTTTTTTTTTACTGCTCTCTATCTTTCTCATGGTTGTGCAAAATTCAATTTCGTGAGAGTTATACGAAAAAGAGAGGAAGTGAGATGAGATGAAATGAAAAAAAAAAAAAAGAAAAGAAAAGAAAAGAAAAAGAAAAAGAAAACAAGAAATAAGGTATTGTCACGAATAAAATATATATGTTCACTTTCTCTTTCTCTTTTTCTCATTCTCTCATTCTCATCCCCGAGAGTCACCCATCGCAGTTACTTCTGATACGTGAACGAAAGAAGAAAGAATGAGAAAGAGAGAGAGAGAGAGAGAGAGAGAGAGAGAGAAAAAGAGAAAGAAACTCACTCGATTTATTTTTACCACCGTTGGAACCCAGCAATGCACCAAAAGAGTTTTTTATTCGCCGTGAAAAGTGCGCCGCGAGGAAAAGGGTTGAAAAAGTGGTGTTGCTATTGCGTCTCGCGGTCGCTCGTAAATAGGAATAAAAGTAGGGGGAAAAAAAAGCAAAAAGAAAAGAAAAGAAAAGAAAAGAAGAGAAAAAAAATCAAAAGAAAGGAGAAGAAAATGTTTTTCGCGCTCGTAAGGCTAGTCATAAGTGGCCTTTTTTTTTTATATTTTGCTTATGTGTATATACCCAAATCGAGTAATAAATAATTAAATATAATTATAACGTTGACAAAAAAGATATGTACATTTATTAGGATGCTCTGGTTATGCATTGGTGTAGTTTTATTTATCAAATGTTAATTTAATATTATTCTAAATTATTTATTAAATTATTACAACACATAAAATAATATCACAATTAAAATGGAATACATAAAATAGAGAACTACTCTTAAAAATATAAAAAGTTTGGCTAGTTATGTCGTATGTAAATCTGAAAAAAAACGTGGAATAATGGAATTGTAATACAGAGCCATCTATCGAAAACTTACAGTACCTAAGGACCTAGATAACCTCTGAATTTTTATATATAAAGATTAGCTTATAAAATATTTCGAATTATTTTACTTCAATTATATATTTGTTTTAGAAATTTATTTAATATATTTTTGTCTTATTTACAACGATAAAAAGTATCAGGAAATTAATATTAGATTTTATTGAAAAAATTGTTTATATAAACTAACATAAGTGAATTAAAAAATGGCAACAAGTTCATATGGGAGTTTACAATTATATTATATTTTTTAATTCTCATTTCTATTATATAAATTAATAATATTTAATTTGAGATTATCAGGATTGATAAATACTCGTCTGTAAAATATTTTCATTAATTAATTTTATTTGAATAATATTTTAGAATAAAAATGTGTGTGTATTCATTCTTCTCGTTGAAAATTCTACAAAAGTTGTTAAAGAATTTAAGATAAGATTTTGAAGATAATAATTATACGAAGTACCATAGGAAGAGAATAGAGAAATGACAATGAGTTTGTGTTAGTTATGAAACCCATTAATTTCCACGTCGTTGCGTTCTTCCCAACGCAACGTATCGTCAAGGGACCTTGAAAAGAGGAATTCTTTGACCGGAATCTCATGGATGAATACAGAACGGACTAAAGTTCTTTGTACTTTTAGAAATAGCTTAAAAAAAAAAAAATATATATATATATATATATATATATATGTGTATGTATGTATGTGTAATACCTGTTGCCATCTTATAATCGCTATTGAAACGATGTACTTTGAGTGTCGTGAAAATGGTACTTCATTTTACGGTTCCATTGCTTTTCTTTTAAACTCGATAAAGATTTGTCGATAAGTTTAACGAGGTAAAGCGTGAAAAGTAATCGTGATTGAATTCGTTCGAGGGTTTAAAAAGCAAAGGACGTTTTATAGATATTTATTGACGTTTCTTTCGAACAGTCTTAAAAAAAAAAAAAAATAAAAAAAAAATAAAAAACAAATAAAAACTCCCAGATTCGTACGTGTTAAAATCTTTCTTTCTTTCGTGTCTGCAACATTTAAAAAAAAAAAAAAGAAAAAATTCGCTAGACATAAAGTTAAAAAGAAAAAGAACCATTCTTCATTAATTTTTAGTTGCACCTCGAGGAAGAATAGAAGAATATTAAAAAGAGAATGAAATAAATTTCATTGAAGAAAATTTAGCTAAATCTCTAAGGACAACTAAATAATTTAACGTTGAAAGTAATTGAACTAATTTGTACTATTCTTCTTTCTCTTTGATTTTTTTCTTCAAATAAATCTAATCACGTTTACATTAGTTGTCACTTCAATGACGACAGATGCTAGTCCCAGTACTTTTATCAAGACAACGATTTTTCTTTCCCCAAGAGTATTCCGTTTAAAAAAAGAAAAAAAAAACAACAACAAAAAGAAAAAGAAATATACGTCTGGCATCGTTTAATCCAAACGACTGATTAGCAGGAAATAGTTCAACGGATGTAGTAGTAACAACGGCACTACTACAGCTGAAGAAAAAAGTAACAGGAAAATCAGAATACTCACCCTTATCCTCATCCTACCCCCCCCCCCCCATTTACATCAGAATCTCTTCCATTTCTTTCGGTGACTCTCGACATCCAATTATCCTTGCACACGCTACGAATCAGGAAACTCGAAACATTCTCTAGTCAATCTTACGAAGAGACCACCATAGTTGTGTAGCAATTTTACGATAAAGTAAGAGAAAGAGAGAGAGAGAGAGAGAGATAGGAAAGAGTGAGGGGATGCAGGAACATAATTTACATTGGGCAAAGTATAGGCGCATATCGCGACAGTGGAATACGGTGACGGTGGTGCATCGATCAGAATAATTTACGTTACTGCTCGTAAATTTTCAAACGGACGGCATTATTTCTGACTCGAAACGGTCGTTAATTTTTGTCGAGAGAGAAAGAAAAAGAAAATGTGTTAGAGAAAAAGAGAGAGCGAGAGAGAGAGAGAATCGTCGTGCCCTGTGCCACGTGTTACCCGACGAATTCTCGTAAAAAAAAAAGGTTAACCCACTGTTTAAGACATCGTTACAACGCCATTTTTTAAAATGAACACTTCTATAAAAAGAAAAAAGAAAAAAGAAATAAGAACAAAAAGAAATTGTAACAATAAGTTATTATCTAAACGAGTCACGTACTCGGTGAAAAAACACATTCCGTGTTAAAAACTTTATTCCAAAGACGTTTCAAACGAAAAGATAAATTATATATATATATATATATATATGTAAGTTTAGGTAGTGAACGTAACATAAGTTTATTCGAATCGTGCCGAGTCAGGACTTTATTACAGGCCCACGAAATCTCGTAAAAATGTTAACTCCTTGTTTGAAACTTTGTTGATTCGTCGTTAAAAATAAGGAAAAACAAAAATAAAAGGGTAGAAATAAAAAGTTAGTTTTTTCTTAATCTAATGTATACACATCAATTATATACTATATGTGTTCCCATAATTATGAAATTTGTCTAATTGTAAATCATAATTTAAAAAAAAAAATGAGTTTATCACTTATTTCACACACTCTACATTATTTTAAAGTTAATTAATTCAATGTAATTTTATAATTTAATATTCTAACAAATAAGTTTGTTAAAAATAATGTTTGTTATTTAAATAGTATATTAAATTCATTTAGTGTATAAATATGTAATTATTTAAATAAATATTATATCTAAAAACTAAAGATGTGTGATTTAAGTTAACCACTTTCATAATTATGAGTACATATATTTTTATATATAAAAATTCATTGTCACCAACTTAGTACATAGATCAGTTTTTATCGCGTTTATTTTTTATTTTTTATCGCTAATAGGATTTTTTATTTAGAGGTTATCTAGTTCTTTAGATACTGTAAGTTTTCAATAGATGGCGATGTATTACAATTCAATTATTTCACATTTTTTTCAGAGTTATATATGACATAACTAACTTTACTTTTTATATTTTTTCGTGTATTAATATTTTATGTGATTCCGTTCTAATTGCAGTATTATTTTGTATATTATAATCATTTACAATTGTATTAAATTAACATTTTATAACCGGTATATCTCAGTATAAGTCTAAAATTATATCTTTCTTCTTTTTAATCTTATGATAAAAATGTATGAAAAAATAATTTTAAAAAAAGTTTTAAAAGAAAAAGGAAATTAATACCTTTCTATTAGGTCTACCAAGGTAGACATTGTAAAGTTTCGAAAACTTCAATATTGCATCAAGAATACCACTTAGGTTCTAAGAGAAGCCTATAATAAGATCAGGAAACTAGAACAATGTACGAACGAACGATGCGCAAAGATGCTTAATGTAACTGAATGGACCGAAATATGAGGTTATTGCGTTACTCTCTCTCTCTCTCTCTCTTTCTCTCACCTAACTGAGATAGCGAATAATACGAAAGGACGTGAATCGTTTTCACCGGCTGTTCGATAACTGGGTGAAAAAAATATCACAACATCCCATCGTATTTCATCTCGTTTCAATAACTCTCTCTCTCTCTCTCTTTATCTATCTCTCATTCTCTTTATCTCTCTCTCTCATGATTATTGATCGTACTTCAGAGTCGCTATTAAACGCGAATAGAATTTCACTAATTTATAAATTCAGTTGGGGATGTAATCAATCTTTGAAACATTTAATCCCTGTTTCCCCCATTTCATTTCAATATCAATCGAATATTCATTTTGAAGAAAATTTGGATTCTTTCGATTGATCCAAAATATCGAAATAAAAAAAATAATAATAAAACAACGGGTTTATGGTATAATAAAATAAAAAAAAAGAAGTATTTATTGTTGGAAGAAAAATCACGCGAGGTTTTTATAATTCGTTATTTCAGTCTTGTAGTACTTCGCTCCCTTTTTTATTTCATTCATTATTCACACGGTAAAATCGATCGTTTCTTACTTCGTGTTGAAATACTATGAAAACGAATAAAACATAGTACACTTTTTGTTTTCTTTTTTCATTCCTCCTACCCTTCCTATCCCACATCCCATCGGTTTAAACCGGTGCCAATATCCGTTGTAACGATAAGAAAAACCTTATGCATGTGTATGAATAATTATGCAATTTAACTTGGTGAAATATAAAAAGAAACTGTGTATTAATTTAAGATCATAATTTAAATGTAAAATAAATGTATTTTTAACGAGCATATTATAAGTAAAAAAAAAAAAAAAAATAGAAATTAAGTAAAAATAAAATTGGAATGAAGAAATAATAAAAGAAAATTGTTAGGGTTAGAATTAATGAAATTTTATCAACATTGATAGATATACGTTCACACTAAAATCTAAAAGTTCCTTTCAACATACTAATTCACAAAGTTCCCTCTCATAAAAACACATTTAGAACACTATCTTCGATTCTACTAAAGCTGGAGGAGAGCTTATAAATATACATCAGACTATAAACAATCGTAGGAAATCAAAATGTCAAGTTCAATTTGTAAAACATATCGACCTATCGACCATATATTTTCTAGTATTTCCATAACACTTCTCTTTTTTTTTTTTATTATTTTATATTCTCTCTCTTAATTTTTCTCTTTTACATACACACCACATACACACTTGTATCGATGTATAAATATCATCGATGTTGAAAACAGAGTATACGATATATTATCGTTTGATATTGTAAAACTGTTTTGATTTTCTGGTATCAAAAAATTAAACTAATCGTTTAGAAACGAAATATAAAAATGCGCATATATGTATGTATTAGTGTATATATATATATATAAATAAATGAAAGACGAAGGTAGCAAAGGAATTAACTTTAATGGGACATTTATGAGGGTAATACGTTCCGACGATCCTCTGTGACGATCTCTCTGCAACAAAGGCGAAAGTCTTCAATGTAAAACCCTTCATTTACAACGAGAAAGGTCACGCCCTTAGATAAATTGAATGTCTATATTTATATGCATCTCTAAAATATTATATTTACATATATAATATATATATATTTATATTTATATACATGAATAAAAAATGTGATCATATTATAAATATATTTGGTATGTGTGTATTTATGTTTTATCCGAAATATTTGTCATTTGTAAAAAAATTTTTCACTTGCATGCTTTTCTACCGATTAAATAAAAAAATAAAAATAATTAAATAATTAAAATATTATCGTAAGTTAATATTTTTTAATAATTAATATTCGAATTTGCATAATTTGTTTGTCAAACATAACTAAGATGACTTACATAGAAAACAAAGAAATAAAATAATAAAAAAATATTATCGTACGTTAATATTTGTTAATATTTAACACACTAAATAATAAAATAATAAAATAATAAAAAAATCTTATCCTACGTTAATATTTTTAAATATTTAATATTCGAATTTGCATAATTTATTTATCAAACATGACTACGATGATTTACATTGATAAATAAAATAATAAAATAATAAAATAATAAAAATATTATTTTGTGGGTTAATATTTTAAAATATTTAACAGTCAAATTTGCATAATTTGTTTAGATAAACATGACTACGATGAAAAAATATTGGTAAAAACAACAAGAAGAATGTTTAGCAATTTAAACGAAGTTGCGAAGAAAACTAATATATAATTTTGAGGTAAAACAATTTATTCTTTTGAAAAAATAATTTTAAAGTTGTTCAAAGTATCTAATCAAGATTTATATGTACATTTATATACATATATATGTACAAGTGTAGGCATAAGTGTACATGTATAACTCTGTTGGTTATCCATGAGTGAAATGTAAAGTACAAAACATAGATTCACTTGTTATATTGTTATGCTACTATGCGCACCTTACGACACTAGCATACAAAATATAAATTGGCTTCTTCGTTTCCTCTTTTCCTGTTTTTTTTTTTTCTTTTATTTTCTTTTTTACACGATAGCGTGATACGACTGAAATCAGTGTGCGGTTTAATTTGACGTTGCTTTGCGCAGAATGCGAGAAATTTACCGCATAGCTTCGTTAGCAAGAGGAAACACGACTAAAACCATTGAATCGTTTCTGTTAATGCACATTTGTCAATGAATTACTAGATTTAGTTAACACGTTCACTAATTACGTCATACTAATCATGTCAAACGATTTTTATCTTTGTTCAATTATCATCAAAACTTACATTTAACAAATTCTCAATATTTTGAGTTCTGTTTGTGTTTTTAAAACATTTACAATATTTTCAATTTTAAATTTAAATGCCGAATATTTTATTGAGAAAAAAAGACAATATTAAAAAAAAAAAATTGGAAAAGAAACCTTCTTTAGTTGTGCATATGACGTAATAAAATTTCGTTCAAAAGGATAGTATACAGTACGATTGACATTGTAACGTAAGAACGTTGTACGATATCAGACCATATCGGAAATGGTATACGACACATAGACCATCTATTTTATGTTCAATCGATTGGATTATGTCCAAGGTTTGATCGAGCATACTCGCTTATACGCGCACCTTTTTTTTTATGTATTTTTTTTTTATGTTTTTTAATTTTCATCTTCCTGTAAGATGGATAATACAGAAAAGAAATATATACCATTTTATGTTACATTTTATCGCGAAGAAAAAAAATTACATACGTTACAAGTATCAATGATTATAAAAGTAGTTTTTAAAATAAAGTTTTTTGTAAAAAAAAAATCATGTGGGTAGATCACACGTGTTAGAAGTGAAACCTTCGAAAAACTAAGTTTCGAGGGAAAGAGACGACTGCAGAATGTAAGGAGTAGAATAATTGTTGGGTTTATTTGTTATCATATTATTATTATATTATTGTTATCACATTCAAAAATTATTATACGTTTTATTGAAAACATATATAAATAGATAACATATTAAACAGTAAGTTTGTCCTCAATTCAAAGAAATGAGACGGGTTGCTTCTGGTAACTTAAAAATGCATTGTAACAAAACACCTCTGTTAGTCTAGTAAAAACCTCACTACTTTTCGGAAAAAACCTCACTACTTTTCGGAAAGACCCTACGCACTTATCG
>NW_015148975.1:1307524-1318051 GCF_001465965.1 Polistes dominula | reverse complement strand
TATCTATCTATCTATCTATCTATCTATCTATCTATCTATCTATCTATCTATCTATCTATCTATCTATCTATCTATCTCGGTCTCTTAAGCTTGTTTTTTTAAGGTAAGGTTGGAATGATGAAAATTGGGATGATCTAGGCTAAGTTAGAAGAGAGATGCATTCCCTGTGTAAAATCTTCGATGTTCGGGTTTGCGTGCAAACAGGTTTTGGTTTGCCGGGGGTTCATTAAACGGAAGATTAATGAAGGGATCCGTCTATGTGGAAGCTCAAAAATTTGAATAATTCGAAGCAGTACCATTAGCAGTACGTTTGTGCAAAAGTACACTTTACCGTAGTACGTTAACGTTCGATAGCTTTTTAAAACGAAACAAATCTTTTAATTAAACACCACAATTTCGCTATTATTATTTAAATGAGTATATAAATATAATAAAAAAAAAAAAAAAAGAAAAAGAATATTGTATCGTCAATATCATTGTTAGAATCATTTGTTGTTTATACAAATTAGAAAAAAAAAAAAATATCAAAATTACACGGAACGATAATTGGAAAGTTAAAGATTTAAAGGATTATGAAAAAAAAAAAAACAAACAAAATGAGGTTTATGTTGTCAACGTTAAACAAAAGATTGAACAAATTGAACAAAATAAGTTATTATTTGAACTAACCTATCGTTAGTCACGAAAGTGTTAATGTAGTTTAAGACAAGAGATGTAAAAAATAACAAGTGAAAAAAAGGTTTTATTTTTTCCTTTTTACACGAGCGCGATAACGAGAACATTGTTCCTATTAGAAAGGTGGAACTTTATCAACGATAATCTGGTTTATTATCGGTTCTCGTTAATCTCGATGTCCTGTAGAACAGCAGCCACCCTTTTCGCGAGTCAATTCACCGTTCGTATAATAACGTTGAAACGTCGATCGTGACGCGTACCTGACGTCGTCGTCATTGGTCGTCATACGTCGCGTTCGTTGTTCCGCTAAAATTGTACTTTGTACCAATACGATGACTCGTATCCGTTGGCACGAATCACTATACTAGAAATAACGAGTTTCAAATGATAAAAATAGATTTATGTTTTATGTTATTTCTAATCATTATTTTTTACCTTCTTTTTTTTATTTTTTTTTGGGGGGGGGATAAGAATAGTCATACGTTCGTTGGGTAATTTTTTTTTTTATAATGGTACTTAGTAAAGTATAATAAAAAAGATATATGTACCTATACCACACATATGTAGGTATATATATATCTATATATAATAATAATATTCTATATATATTTGTTATATTATATATATATTACAATATGTATTATATAAATGTTTATTATATATATTATATAATTATTATTTATTTATTTATAATAATATAATAATAATATTATATATTTTATAATTTATAATATTATAAAATATTATATATATATAATATATTAATAATTAATTAAAATTTATTAATATTAATATATTTTAATAAATTATTTTATTAATATATTATATTAATAGTGTATATTTTTTTAAATATATTTGTAAATATAATATATAATTGTATTTTTATTTATAAAAATTTTTTATTATATATTTTTTATTATATTATTATATTATTGTATTATATATATATATATATATAATATATTTTATCTAAACCAAACAATAGTCTTTATCACTAGGATTTAATCTTTTCCCTTTTTTCCCAAGAGAATCTACGATCCAGGTCTTTATCCGGTTAACCGTATTCGTGAACACACACGTAGACATACATACACGACCGAAATTTTATTCTACCTATGTACGAGATTTATACCATTAATGTGATTTTCACGTGCTACTATCACAGAGATAAGTAAGCTAATACTTTTTCATACTTTAATAGCACGTTCGGGGAGTTTTATCCTTTTGATTCTAATATCACTTGACATTATTTAACGATCAAAACGTTCCTATCTACTACTAAACAAAATCATCTTATGTTTGATATCATAATTATAGCATATAAAACTTGTTTTATTAAAGGAACCAATATTTTTGTAATAACCAAATGACTAATCGCATAATAAAAAAAAAAACAAAAACAAAAAATAAAACGCTCTCTTCTCGTATTTAAAAATACTCTTTTCAACATTTCTATATAAAAAAATGAAACTATGAAAAAATGAAAGAACAAAAATAAAATGACAAGAGCATTTAAACATTTTTATATTACAAAAAAACTTTACTTTTACTACATCGTTACAAAAAACTCATTTTGTCGTAAAATTCATTTATTTTTTTGTTTTGTTTATTTTTTTCCATTTTTCTTTTTCAACCTACTTTTTAAATAATTTGATTTACCAATAAGAATCATTCCCATAAATTTTTACGAAAGAATGATAAACGACACTACGAATGAATGAAAGCGTACGTGCTTGTAGGATAAATCTGGCATTAAGCCAAAGATTTGGTTCGTTTGACTTTTTTTCTTTTTTTTTTTTTCTTTTTTATTTTTTATTATCAATAGATCATTTGCCAGAGACTTTTTTGGAGACACGTGTGGTTTTTTTTTTTTCGTTAGGTTTCTTAAAGTAATCTGTTGCTTTTTCTTTCTCTCTATCTCTGTTTCTCTTTTTTAAGACTAAGTTTTCTTTACCATGACGTACCAGTACGATATATTCGACTGACGTAAATTCCATAAATAAATGTTCTCCTTGTAATATGTTTCAAAATAAGAAACGTTTGAAAATATTCTTACGAAAAAGATTTATTTTTTTTTATATTTTGTTTTATTTTTTTTTTCTGTATTTTTTTATTTGTATTAGTTACTCTTTTTCTCTTCCTTTTTTTTTTAAATTTCTTTCTTTCTTTCTTTCTTTCTTTCTTTCTTTCTTTCTTTCTTTCTTTCTTCATTTTTCAAACAAACGACTTGGCAAATATTCTTACTATAACAAGACACTTCGTTATAGATTTTGATACAACCAACGTTCTGGACATTTCGAACTAAATCATTCCGATAATACGATCCATTTAATGAGATTTTTATCGAATAAACCGATAGAGAAAAAATTGAGATAAAGAAAATACAAGAATGATAATCTTATAAGATAGTAATAATAAGATTATTTTATAGATAATACGATTTCTCGATATTAATAATAATTTCAAATAAAATAATTAAGCAATTCTACGAATCATATTAAATTAATTGAAAATTGATTTTTCAATAATACAATTTTGGATTTTTATTTTAAAAAGAAATTTGTGTGATAAAATAGCAATTTCTATATATATATATATATATATATAATATTAATATATTATTTATTTTAAATTTAATTTAATATGTAATATATATTATTATTAATAATATAATATATTTAATGATAATAATAATAATAATAATTATTAATTATTTCAAAGTTATAAACAAAAGTTCATTACAAATGTTATTAATTATTTACAAATTAAAATTTGATTTTCCAATAATAACATTTTGTTATTTCTATTTTAAGAAAACAAATTTGATAAAATCTCATATTCTATATATAATAATAATAATCATTATTATTATTATTATTATATTTTATAGTTATTTCCAAATGGGGTTTCCATGTCAGTGATTTTCGATTATTGATATCGATACGATAAGGGGATTTTTGACAAAGGAACCCTCTTTCTTTCCTTTTTCTTTCTCTCTTTTCCTTTTTGTATTTTTTTTTTCTGTTTCGACCCTACATGAGAGATAAGTACTTAGCATTAAATCAATACAATTATTGACCCGTTTACAAGAGGGAAACCCTGATACACCTACATACTTGAATGCAGGTTCTGTTGTCCTATAAAGATATCTTATATCGAACATCTGCCTCGATTATTCGACCCCTATTTTGGGTTGACGTCCATTACACGTCCGCCTTTAATTATTCATTATCATAAATATCATTTAACATTCTTGCGAAATGGACGAGAATTCTATAGTAATATGTTATTAATTATTAATATATTTATAAGAAGTTTCTATCTGTGTGTGTGTGTGATTATTCATTAATAAGAAACACCATACAAATCTAAAATTTCGAAAACCACAACTTCCTGTGGTTGATTCTTTTCATATAAAAAATAAACAATTTTTATTTAACAATTCATAGAAAATAATTTTCACGATCCAATTTAAGGTATTTAACAAAAGATTTTTTTATTTTTTTTTAAATTTATTCAAACAAATCCTGAAACAAAAGTAAAATAATAATAATAATAATAATAATAATAATAATAATAATAATAATAATAATAATAATAATTGTTTACTTCAAATATAAGTATAATAATATAAATTAAATACTAAATTATCTCTCTCTCTCTCTCTCTCTTCTTTGAATAATATAAATAAATATTCTCATAAAATGAATCCCAACAAATGAATTAATTAAAATGCTGAATTAAATGTGTACTTGAATTAATTAAAAAAATATATTTTTTTCAAACATATTATAAATAATATTTAAAATAAAATCTAAATATAATATACTCTTTTATCATTTCTATCTAAAAAAAAAAGAAAAAATAAACAAAAACAAACAAACGAACAAAAAAGTACATAAAATTTAATTAAAAAGTAAAACACGTGGAATTTAAATACCAGTTATATATAATATATATATATAGGTATATTTATTTACATAATTTCTCTTGGACGAAGTACAGGTAAAAAATCACCATAGGTCGTGGCATTTTCTGTTCGATCTAACAACGAAAAAGACAACTACAACAACTACAACGAAGACAACTACAACAACGAAGACAACGATATCCCTGAGTTATCCATCGTCCAGGAAATTAAATTGCTAGACGATTTATTCGCAAAATTAACTTTCCACGATTTTAACGTCAGAAAAGAGATATAGGGTTTGTCTTAAAGGCTTAAGGTTATCACAGGATGGTGGCAACCTTCGTCGAGGTGTATAAGTCATGCCGGAAAAGCTTACATTATCTAAAAGAGAATACAAAGAAAAGCTTGATTATCCTTTCTTTTTCTATATACGTAACACATTATAATCAAGATTATCTTTAAATTACTATTATATAATACGATAGTATTATGGTGATAATATGGTAATAACCATGTTGACATTTTCATTTTATTTCAACACCCTTATATGCATAGTGTTATTAAAAGTATAATTTAAATATAAAATAATACGAGATTTAGAGATATATATTTTATTATTTTTTAAGATATATTTATATATCTTTATACATAAATTAATTCAGTGTTATATTGTTGGTTTTATATAAATATAATACAATAATGTAATATATATAATATATAAATATTTAAATAATATTATATAATATTATTGTGTGTATAAATATTATAATTATAATATATATAATATATTATAATTATATAATATTATAATTATACAATTAATAATATAATTATATATATTATATATAATTATACATGTCATCTTTCTCTTTTTCTTTTCTTTTCTTTCTCTTCTTTTATTTTTTTTATTTTTTTACTGATTCACAATTCGTAATATTACGTATAAATACATACCAATAACTAATTTACATTTAGTTTACATTTCTTCTAGATTTTACAATTTAATGGGTACACGAAATATATACTAAATGTACATAAGTTCTGCAACGTGTTCCAATCTAAATCATCCTGTCTTATATTCTATTCCTTCTTCTTCTTCTTCTTCTTCTTCTTCTTCCTACTTCTTAAATATGTATATTAATTATTCCACACAGTTGGCACGGTCAAAGAAACTACGAGGAATGAAATATTAAAAAAAAAAAAAAAAAGAAAAAAAAGTAGAAAGAAAGAAAGAAAAAAAAAGATCTACTGACGCATAAGAAATCGCACGGTGAAACTCGCACGCGTACCTGGAATTTTTATTAACGGATAAACCTTTTTTGGAGCACCGGGTTATTCTCTCGAGATACGCGGTAATATGACGAATAAAGAAAAACTACCCCGCCACTAGAGAGAAAAAGAGATAGAGAAATAAGAATTCAAGTAACGTACTTTAGCCACTTTTCTCAAAACCCCAACCCGACCCACCTCCCCAATCTTAAAATGTTAACCCTTAAACCGTAAATCCTAATGACAAGAGTTTTCCTTTTCGATGATAAAATTACGCTCCTTTATCATTCACGTCCCAAATACGTCGGTAGTCGTCATTTATTATTCGTTTAAGAAATAGAGATCAAGAATAAGAAAAATATAAAAGAAAAATCATTTGGACAACTTCCAAAATCAACACGCAGTCGTAACTCGTGCGTGAAATGTTTTCAACTGTACAACGAAACAAATCAAATTTTGTAAGTTATTTTAATAGAAAAGGAAATGTGAATAAATCAATTAAGAAGATTATAAAGAATAAAAAACACTAATATTTATGTTAATTTATTGTTTTACAAGATAATTAATTGTTATTTAGTTGATCATCGATTTATAATCGTAAACGGAAATAGTATTAAACTCTTAAGCACGACACACCACTATAATGTCTTTCACAGACGCCATATTTCTGAATGTGGCGCCATTATAGTGATTTACTCTATAACCTCATTCGCTTAACATTTGTATATCAACTGTATTATTAATTATTGGAATAAATGGTCAAAGTTTAAAGTATGTGTATTCATGTATTTAAGAAAAATTATAATTTAATCATCAAAAACTTCAATTCAATGTAACTAGCGTAAGAGAATTGCAACATTGTTCGTCACGTATTGTAGCTGTACCCATTTACATGCAATTCTCGTTGAACTCTGCCCCATACAGAGAGAAACAGCAACGTGCAAAATTTAACTGTTTCTAAAAGGTTAATAATATTTTCTTTTCAAACAAAGTTGCAAATCTTTGACAAATGTATTGTAACTCTCGTATGAAAAAAATTCCTTCTTACATTTCATTTTTTTTTACGATAGTTAAATAAAGAAACAATAATAAATTCATTATCTTTACTTCCATTTCTGAATTTGACCAAAAAAAAAAAAAAGAGAGAGAGAAAGAGAGAAAGAGAGAAAGAGAAAGAGAGTTGAGTTTTGCACGAAGAGGTCAGAGCAGCTTTAATTGGATTCGATTATTAAACAGCTACGACCTCGTGGCAGTTGAACACAAATCGATACTTGTAAAGGTATTAGTGATCTGTTTATATGTACCTGTGTACGTCTATATATCCTGCATGTAGATTAATTTCGACGATGACTATGTTGATATTTTCCCCGTTATATTCATGTATGGATCCATGCATTTAACTTATTATTCTATTATATGTAAATACATGTGTGTAATTGTATATGTAATTGTTGTATACGCGTATAAATAATCATATATATATATATATATATATATATATATATATATATGTATATGCATATATCTCTATTTTTTTATTTTATTTTTGGTAGACACACTCACATTAACGAAGGTGAAAGAAAAGGTGTTATAAAACAAAATGAAAACAAAAAATAAATAAAAGAGGAAGAAAAATAGAGGATTAGCAAAGTCATCAAAGTTGACACTGAAATATCGAGACGCCATCGAGAAAAGCTCGTGTGCATTCTATCCTAGACAGTCAAGTATTCTCTCTCTCTCTCTCTCTCTCTCGTTTTCTCTCTCTCTCTCTCTCTCTCTCTCTCTCTCTTTGTTCCTCTCGTTGAAACGAACGAAGCCGGTAAGAGGGCCGATTATCCCTCGTCACGATTGGATTTGCGGTCAAACGATGAAAGCCCATTCCCCCCACTCCCCTTCAACCCCCCCCCCATCCATTTTATCGAGGGTTGGAACGACGAGATGGAAGAGATCGGACACGAACCGACTCGTCGACTTCCGTTACGCACACACGATTTAACTCGATGCTTCCGTTAAGACGATTCCAAAGTATCCAATCGATTTTATCTTTATTTCTATCTATCCATCTATCTATCTTATTCTTTCACTTTTTCTCAGGATAGGATAGGGGTGGTGTGATGGTGAGCAAATTGTATGAGAAGATAAAAAAAAAAAGAATAATAAATCAACGAATTATATTTGTTAGCAATTTATCTCATGGTAATAATGGTAAAATTAATTGGAGTCTTGAATTTGTTTATTTTTTTTATTTAATAATTGAATTGGAATTAATGTTAATCTATCTATCTTACTATTTCCAGCTTCAGGTTGTGGCAAATTATATGGGAAGATTAAGAGATAGAATAATATTGTAAATGAACAAATTGTGCCCATAATTATGAAAGTGGTGTAATTTTAAGTGAAAATTTAAAAAAAAACAATTAGTTTATCAGAGTTATTTTACACCAAATTATTTTAAAATAAATTAATTCTAATAATTTAATATAAATAAATTAATAAAATTCTAGTAATTATATAATTTAATATTGTCAAAAATTAGCCTTTAAATAGTATGTGTTATTTCAATATTATATATTACAAAATTTATTTAATGTTCAAATGTATTTTATTATTTTTTAAAATAAACAAATATTTCTTTAAATAATTTTATTAAATATCTCAAAACAAAAGATATATAATATAATTGATATTTATCATATTCCTAATTATGAGCACAATTATTAGTATTATTTATCCAATGTAAATTAAAGTCCTAAATTAATTTAATTTTTTTTTGAACAATTAAATAGGAATAAACGTTTAATTTAAATGATGTTCATCGAGATAAAACATTTCTTTTTTTTGAGGAGGTGAGGTTATGTTTGGATAAAGATGAATCTCATCGTATGTACTATCATTCGTTGTTTAATAATTTAATATAAAAAGTAAAAAAAAAAAAAAACAATGGAGATTAGAGTATTGAGGAATTCGTGCACGTATGCTACTAGTATACTCGTATATCTCAGTTTAAGTATAGTTTATACTTACGAGCTACTAGAAGCGACACCACAACGACGAGCACGGGGATTCCTCTGGCTATTCTTATAATACCACTTCAGGTATTATGGTAGTAGTACCGTTGACGACGGTCAACCCTACAATCTCATTTTCTCTCTTTATCTTTTAGATCCCCTTTCTTACCTGTGACGTTGTGTTGTCATCTCGTTTCATTCCTTTTTGTCATTTAACTCGGTCATAATATTTTTTATTTTTTTCCTGGAAATGATATAATACAATTCAGTTGAATCGGAAAATTTTCTTGGAAATTTATTATGTAAAAGTATTTTTTAAATATATAATAATAATAATAATAATAATAAATTGTATTTCAACCCCTTCCATTGTCAGCTGCAAAAAATCTCATAATTTGTTTATTTTATATTTTTATTATATTAAATTTTATCAAAATTTTGGAACCCAAAGAAAAGTGTAACTTTTTTGTTAATTTTTCACTCTATATACTAATTTCTATATTATTATTATTATTATTAATTATATTTTATAATAATTAAAATGAGAGAGAAAAATTATATATTTAATAATCTACGATATTAATTCTAAGCAAAGTGAATTGTTAGTAAAATAAATTGAAAAATATTTGATAACATTTAAAAATGTTCGTACAAACTTATTCACATTTTAAAAATAATATCGTAGCTTTCGTTGTTATAATTCTTATTGAAATTTTTTTACTAAACTTTATATACTAAATTACACTTGTATACTTGCAAAAAAAAAAAAAAAAGAAATACATCTGTCACAGGATAGAATTGTTCGGTATAATTAATTTAAACGCGGCAAGAATTAAAATGTCGAGGCGTAATATTCGTAGTGGAAGGAAAGGGAGGTTAAAAAAGAAACAAAAAAAAAAAAAGAAAAAAAATAGAAAAAAAGATGACAAAATTTCCGATAAAACCGGCTTGTCGTATAACCTCGTGTGTTCTCTCCCGGCAAAAGTTATAAAATATTTTATGTCATCCAGACTGGCCGTAAAAAGTGTAATCCAAAAGCATCTGTCGTTTTATATACGAGTCTTAAGTGCATCCTAAAAAGCTCGGCGCATCGCAAATTAATCGAACGACACATTATCGACTAGCTCGTTGATTGACCAATAAAAAAATGGTTATTACTTTTAGAAATTCTTGCCCGATGCATATTATTGTCAGGTTAAACGTTAGATAATACATAATAGGTTAACTCAAAGTTTTCAGAGATTGTATCTTTATATATAAAAATACAGTGTTAGATTTTTGGTTTCAAATGAAGTTCTAAATTATTGAAACGATCTTAATAAATCCTTTTTTATAATTTATTTTTTATTACTAATTTAAGGATTTCTTATTTAGAGGTTATCTAAGTCTGTAGATACTGTAAATTTTCAATAGATGGCATTGTATTACAATTCAATTATATCACCTTATTTTCAGAGTTACATATGACATAACTAAGCTTATTTTTTTTTATTTTTTGGACTACTGTTATTTTATGTATTCTATTCTAATTGTAGTATTATTTTGTGTATTGTTACAATTTACTAAATAATTTAAAATTATATTAAATTAACATTTAATATAACAAAGCTACAGCAACGTGTGATACGAGCATCCTAGTATATATATATATATATATATATATAT
>NW_015148975.1:1295315-1307508 GCF_001465965.1 Polistes dominula | reverse complement strand
TATATATATACAAAAAATATCGATACAACTATTTTGGAATGAATAATACTTGTTTTCAAATAATAAAATCATGAAGCTTAAAAAGTTTGGATAAAAAGAAAGAGATGATCAATTTTTAAAATCACTTAAAAACCAAGTAATTTTAACTCAACTATTATAAACTAACTTTTTAGTACATTGATTTTACAAATAATTTATTAATAATTTAATATATGATTGAACCCGATTGACCTGACACGACTTATTGATCAGATCTTTTCGATTTTAAATAACTTCGTTCGAAAGAAAGAAAAATCGATTGAATTCGATAAAAACCAAACACAAAAGAAAATAGAAAAGAAAAATTCTGTCAATAAAATTGCAGCTAATTAAAGTTAATTATCTAATTTTCGTGATAATAACAAAATTATTCATCTTTACTTTTCCGACTAATTAAAAAAATGTTTTTCGTTTGATCTTCGCAGTTCGAAGTATTATTTTTTCGCAAGGAACGAACCTCTTTAAGAATCTTGCATTGGTCGAACGTCGTTCGAACACGTTGAAACGTAGAACCCATTGATTACACCTACGAGTAACACGACTTGCTTTTATAAAGATTTATATGGGTCAACACTTTTTATTCATTCGATTCGTTTGCACCAAACCAACCGAATAAATCTTTCATACTCACAATGCTCTCTACATTTCTTTATTTTCTTACATCTTCTTGGATCTTAGAAAATAACGTAAAAGATAATTAAATAATTAAACATAAACTTTGGCATTTTCTATTGCATAGATCATCAGCATTTTCTATATTCTGAATTTCAATTAATTTCTAGGTAAAAGGTCAATTTAATAATTATACTACAAATTTATTCTAATTAAAAGTAAACATTAATTGTAAGAAAACAAATTTAACGTTATTTAACAATCCTTATTGCAACGTTTTATTAAATTATTCTTTTTAAATAACAGAACTTTATTTTAAAGTAAAAAAGTTACGAAGAATGGATAATACAAAGTGAGATAGGTATTTGAAAGATTAATGCAATTGCACTTTGCAATAGCATCGTGTACTTCTTTAAAAAAAATTCGAATTGAAAACAAACATAAATTGTACAAAAATAATTTAACGTTATTTAACAATCTTTATTGCAACTTTTTATAAAATACTTCTTCATTTAAAACCAAAACTTTGTTTAAAGTAAAAAAGGTACGAAAAATGAATAATACAAAGTGAGATAGGTATTTGAAAAATTAATGCAATTGCACCTTGCAATAGCATCGTGTACTCCTTTAAAAAATATTCTAATTGAAAACAAACATAAATTGTACAAAAACAAATTTGACGTTATTTAACAATCTTTATTGCAACGTTTTATTAAATCATTCTTTTAAATACCAAAACTTTATTTTAAAGTAAAAAAAGGTACGAACAATGAATAATACAAAGTGAAATAGGTATTTGAAAAATTAATGCAATTGCACTTTGCAATAGCATCGTGTACTTTTCTAAAAAAAAAAAAAAGAAAATTGCACAACGACGTCAGCAGGGTTTGTTAAATGGTCCATACAATTTTTGTGTGTAAATATTTTTTCGTTTTGTTCCATTTTTCAGTAAGAACAAGAGAGCGATAATATTCGGCTTGATATTTCTAGACACACCCTATAAATTCATGGTATAGGACTATAAATGATTTTGTACGATCATTCTCAAAGCTTTAGAGCTTGAACAAAGCGAACGTATGCTTTACATGTGCCATGCCAATAAATTTCGAGTTGGCTGGACATCAGCTTAGAAATAAATTTGGATTTCTAAGGGTGAACAAATGACGTACCTGCAAAAACTTGGAATTTCTCTCTCTCTCTCTCTCTCTCTCTCCCTCTTTCTCTTTCAAACTCATTCTCTCGTTTTCCTTTAGTCAGTAAATCGATCGAAAACTTTCTTTCTCGTATCTCACGATGCAAATGAACAAATTTGCAAGTTACCTATTGTTAAACCAAAAAACTTTTTCTTCGTTTGCAAATGAAAAGATTCTTTCAACCGAGAAACTATGTTTCGAGTCGTCGACACTTCGAAAAAGAGAAAAAAAAATGAAAAAAAAAAAGAAAGAAAGAAAAAAAAACCTCTTTTCATCCTACTCGTATTAACCTTATACGAATATATTCGTTTGTATTTATATTAAATTGTATGCACAAATGTGCGTTTAGTTTAAAAATGGAAAGAAAAAACTTTAACTAATGAGTGACAAATTTGCGAAAGAATAATAAGAAATATAACTAAATAAATAAATAAATAAAGAAAGAAAGAAAGAAAGGTAAAACCAAAAAAAAAAAACGCATTAACGAGGGAACGACCATTTGTTCTTAGCTAAGGATTAAAATTAATGGATCTTAAATCTAAATAAAAAACTCCCCCTCTTCTAAAAAAAAAAAAAATGAAATTAGTATCATATCTTATATAGTGTGTCACGAAAACAAATGGACAATAAATTTGTTCACAGTAATTCATTTTCATTATACCTGTACAATTAAACGTATTATACGACGTGTGTTTTTTATCTCTGAAAATTTTCGAATAACCAAACGAGAAAGAAAGAAAGAAAGAAAGAGAGAAAGAAAGAGAGAAAGAGAAAGAGAAAGAGAGAGAGAGAGAGAGTATTAAATTTTCTCATTTTATGTTTTCAATATACATAAAATAAGTAGACTAAGAGTAAAAGCGTCAAAGTTCGGGGGGGTTGTTTCTTTCATTTTCTACTGAAAAGCCAAAAAGCTGAAAAGCCAAAAGGGTAAAGAAAGAGAGGACGTATAGAATAGAAGATGGTGATGGTGGATGGTTGTAGACTCTTAATACGACGTTTCTGCCAAGTTTCGCCAAGGTCCACTGACGATGTAACGTGTGCCTAAATGTTTACAGTTGTAAGCTTTCAACCAGACAAAGAAGTCTTAACGAACTTCGCCTAGCTTTCTATAAGCTTACTGGGTTAGAACGTATTAAGCTTTTCTATGTATGTATATCTACATTTATATATATATACGTGTATTTATATACTACGACTAAAAGAAAACAAAATAAAACAAACAAATTTAGCGTTTCCGTTTTTTATCCTTCTTTTCTGCTATTCGTGTTCTCTCTCAATCTCATTTGTAATACTTGAAGATGATTAATGTAGGTATTTTTATTTTATTTTATTATAATATTTGATATATTTTGTATTGGGTTATAGATATAACGCAATTTTTTTTTGTTTACAATAAATACGTCATATAATTTACTTAAAATACCAATTATTATTTTATATAATAATATACTATAGTTTAATTATAATACTAATTATTATTTTATATAATAATATGTTATAGTTTAGTTATAATACTAATTATTATTTTATATAATAATTAGTATTTAAATAATATTTAAATACTTTTATATAATATTATAGTTTATTTAAAATACCAATTATTATTTTATATAATAATATATTATAATTTATTTAAAATATCAATTATTATTTTACACATTAATATATTACAATATAATACGGATATATAACAAACAAGAAACATAAAGATAAAATGAAAAAAAAGGAAGATAAGTAGATAAAAAAGAATAAAAAAGAAAGATATAAGATAGAGAACACTTTTAAGTCGAATCGATTTTCATAAAATGGAATATTTTTCTCTTTTAGTTGTTGGTACTATATACTGTGGCTCGCATTTTCAATGAGTGTAGGTACTTACACGACGAGAAGCAGAACAGCATCGGTGAGTGTGTTGACTTATCATTAATGTCCGAGCTAAGCCTTGTTTCAGCACACCCTACCCTAGAGTTTCACTGAGAAAGAAGAATGAGCTCACGTCTACTAACATAAGCGTTCAAACTAGGTCTCGTTTCTCACCATTCGTGGTTTTTCTCTTTGGTCACAGCTGCGACTAACATAAATAATATTTGGCTCGATGAAAATTATCTTTCTTTCAACGTATGGAAAAAAAAAAAAGAAAGACAGAAAGAAAACGTGAAATTAAAAACATTTGGATTTATGGTGTTTTTAAAATTTCGATAGGATTGTATGTGTATTTTTCTTTTTTTTCTTTACTATAAATTAGAAAATTTATAGGAAATATATAACATTTATATTTATAATATTTAATATATATATATATAAAATTTAATTATTATAAATTTAATAATAGTATTGAAAATATTAAATATATTTAAAATATTCATTATTCAATTTAATTTAAAATATCCATTATTATTTTACATAATAATATATAATAAATTTAATAAATTTAAATAAATCGAATTAATAAAATTTATTTATATTACTTCATCATAGTATGAAAAACCTTAATTAAAAAAGAAAATCTCAATTATATTTTTATTACAACAAAAATAACAAATATATTTCGAATAAAATAATTCTCATGGAATTAGCTTAAAAAAATAACATTAATCTTATAAAAAATTTTCATCTAAAAAATGTAATAGAAAAAAAAAACAAATACGTGAAGAATTCATCACACGTATATCTAACGATAAAAAGGAAGAAAAATAAAAGGGACGATGTGTGAACGAAAAAAGGGATGATATCATTGAGTAGGATTGACTGGCAATTACCAATCTACGATTTGTAGGCTACCAATTGCAAGCCCCACCCTAATCCTTCTTCACACTTTATATTTCTTTCTCTGTCACTCTCTCTCTCTCTCTCTCTCTCTCTCTCTCTTTAGTACTTCATCCCACACATGCAACACATCGTTCTAACACACCTACGCGTTCTACCCTCTTATCGATGTGAAGGGCCTTTGATTGGATTTCCTTCAAGCGACCGTGCTGACCGCTTCATTACATTAATCCTATAATCTTCTATAAGAAACTGCAGGCAAGTGGATTCTTTGCTAAAGCTAGTTGATCATTCATGCCCTTTTACGTAATATCTACTTTAATCGTAGACAAATAGATAAATAGACAGATAATAGTTTGACAGATAGTTTCACGTGTAAAAGTGAAACCTTCATTGGACAAAATTCTCTCATGCGAATTCGATAATCTTCTGTAAACTGTTGCATACAGATGGTTTGAGTTGCAAAAGGCATCTTGCCAGAACCATCAAATATTTTCACCGATGACAACGAAAATCAACGATTTATCTTCATATGCTCTTGGACAAAAGAAAACAAATGGGTTAGATTTGATGCACAATATCTCTCGTCAAATATCAAAAGAGTTCGCGAAGATTATTCTTCGTTTGGTTTTTTGCATTTTTTAGTTCTGTTTGTTTGGTTTTTTTTTGTTTTTTGTTTTTGTTTCCTTCCATTTACTTTTCGTTTGTTTTCGGAATTTTTTCATTTGGAAATTTGTTTTTCCATTCTCGTATATACTGTATATTATATATATGCTTTTATACTTTTGTTTCAGTAAAACAAGGTTAGAATTTGTTAACATACTTTAATATATAAATTTTTTTTTTTTGGTTAAAGTTTTTAACGAAACATTTTTTAAACTACATAATATTTTTCAAAATATTGCTTTTAATAAATCAACAACGTGAATTTAATAGAGTCTAGTATTGAAAGTAATTTGTGAAATGAATACAATGTTATTTTAATTGGTTTAATTGAGTAATCGTTTGTTATGTAATATTTTTCGTCATTTTTTTTTTTTTTTAACTTCTATTTTTACCTCGTAAAAAAATATTTTGCGTAGAAATATTCAACGTAAAAAATATTGAGTGTATAAAGCGTATTACATTGTATCTATTTTTCAACCAAAAGATGATTCTTTTTATTTTATTTTTTAGAACACTTTCGTACATGTTTCTAAGCAAATATAATTATAACAAGAGGGAAAGAAAACAAGGAAAAAAAAATATAAAAAAAAGATGAAGAAAAAGAATTAAAACCATCTCGACGTTAGACATTCTAAATTTAATTTTCTTTATTAAACATAGCAGAGAGAGAGAGAGAGAGAGAGAAAGAGTGAACCGGCTGCAGACTGAAATATTCGGTGAGACGACACAAGAGTGTGTGTTACTTTTTTACCGCAATGTTCTTGTCGACATATTGAAATCTTTTTCTTTTTTCTCTTCTTCTTCTTCTTCTTCTTCTCTCGAGATTTTTTACGTACTTACGAAGATATCTTGGTAACGTAGATATCACTTTACGTACGCGTATTTTTATTATGGTGATCTTCATACGGAGTGTCTGAACAAAAATTCAACGTTGAAGAACTCGTCAAATCGGTTTCAAATAATACAAAAAATAAATACCTTAAATTTACCAATTTTTTATTTTTTATTCTCCTTTTTGTCTCTCTGTGTTTTTGATTAAAAATACTTTTTGACAAAATAGAAAACAAATATTTTAATAATAAACAATTGAGATTTATTTAATCAACATTGTAATCAAATAACTCCACATATGAAAACTATGAAACATCCAAATCGATGACATGCAAAAATTGAAGTTATGTTCTTTTTATCTAATTTGATCATTTGTTTTATTCAATAAATAATAAAAAAATATAAATTACCACATCATACGATTCTCATAAAGTTACCCTCCTATTGAAAATTTAGAATAGAAAATCATTTTGACTGAATATTTTACGGTTTTGAATCATTCGAAAATTCTCGTTTCTTACAAATAAACGAAAAGAAATGAAATAAAAACTTAAAAAAAAAAAAGATTTGACAAGTTCAATCCTAAAATTTTATTCAAAAGCCATATAAGAACCCATCCTCTGGTATTCACATGCATAAGTTTCGAACAAATACAAAAATATTTACATGCAAATGTAGTTTACAGTTTGTATAGGTATAGGTATAGGTATGAAAGAGAAAAGCAAAGAAGAAACTGAGAAAAAGGAAGTCGATGACCGAGACAGATCGTTGAAAGATAAATTTTGCGTTTGATACAACATCGCACTCACTCCATTTACACGAAAATAAGCTACGGAAGTTTCGAATGATGGGAAGTTATTTATGCACTTTTCACTACGATCGATATAAAACGCATTACCCAACGATACGCTATTCAAAATCAAAGAACGAATGATCGAACCTATCGTTGATTTATACAAACCGATAATTACAATTTCAATAATAATGATTTCTTGTTTATGTATACGAATTACTAACACGTTCATCCTATTCACATCATGTTCTTCTTACTAACTACAATGTAAAAACTTTGTTTCTCTCATTTCGTTCATATTAAAATCGATAAACGATAATTGATGAGGAAAATCTATAGCATAGAAATATGAAGAAACTTTAATGTCATTTCTTTCGCTTTTATTTGATTTCATTTATTAAAGGTAGAACACATATGAGAAAGATGATTAAATAAAAGTAGTATATTAAATCGTGATTAATTCGAATATAGGTAAATTATTACGAATATTCGTGGTAAAGGTTTTATTTTTATCCGTGATGATATATAAATCGATAGAATTGAAAATGAAATTAAAAAAAAAACTTCAAAACAGTACGATTTAAACATGGTCGTATTATTTAAACAAACCTAATTCTAATTAATGTCAGATTGAAAGAAGAAAAAAGAAAGAAAAGGAAATAAAATTAGTGATAAAGTTTTTCTTTTTATTCTGTATGATTTATAAATCGATAGAATTGAAAATGAAATAAAAAAAACTCTTTAAAACAGTACGATTTAAACATGGTTGTACTACTTGAATAAACCTAATCCTAATTAATGTCAGATTTAAAGAAGTAGAAGAAGAAGAAAGAAATAAAAGAAAAGAAAATTCGTAGTAAATTTTTTCTTTTTATTCTGTATGATGTATAAATCGATGGGAATCGAGAATGAAATCGAGAAAATGCATTTTCTTTTGCGGCAATACGTATAAACGTTCTTTCTTCGAGTATCCCAAGAGTATTATTCTATATATCTATATTTATCCTTCCTTTTCAAACCAATGAGAAAAGAAAGAAATGATAAAGAAATATATATATATATAGAAAAAGATAAAGAGAGAGAGAGAGAGAGAGGGAGAGAGAGAGTATATGTGAAAAAAGAGGATCACAAGAGCAGAGGAAAGTACAAGAGATAAAAGGGTAAAAGAAGGCCAGAAGAAAAAGCAACGGACCAATGGGCAGTATACCGTAATTCATAGTTTTACGAGCCCGACCCAGATTTGGTCAGATCTAATACGTTCATCTTCTTTGAACCCTTTAATTTTCGATAACTGTCCGATACAATCTTCTTCTCAATTTTCTTCCTATTTCCTTTTCTTCTTTATCCACCATCATCACCCAACCTCGTCTAACCCCACTTTTACTTTAATATGGATATATCGTATAGTTAGGAGAGCATTTTTTTCTATTTCTAATATTAGGACAATTTATTTTTAAGCAAAGGACTCATCACGTATAAGGTCATATGTGGTTTTTATATATTATTTATTTTTAATGATAGATTTTTTAGGAACAAATAAACACATGTTCATTTCATGTGGTTTTTTTTAAACATTTCTTAATACAATTTTATATTTTCTAAAATATTAAATGATAAATATAATATATAATAAAAAAAAAATAAATAATAATTATAATAAGTAATAAATATAAAATCATTTTCTGAAATATAAAGTTTAGTTGAACTAGTTTAAACAAATAAACTTTCATGTGGTTCAAAAATTTTCTAATGCAATTGAATATATCAGAAATTACTTTAAAAAATTGTGATAACACACTTTACCTCTTTATAATATAATAGTATAGAAATCTTGATAGTAATTTAATTTAAAGTAATCAAAGTAATCAAACGTTTCATAGTTTAATGACTTAATACTTCAGATTTTAACACGTTCCATCTGTTCAAGTATAGAACTAGTTTAATTGTTTCAGAATTGTGTTGTAAACTCAATTGTACTTTCTTTATATATATTTTCTATTATTGTTGTTTATTTTTTTTAAATAATTTTCTAATTAAATTTCACAATTTATCAGAACCAATGACAGTAAACTAATATTGTACTTGTAAAAACAGTACTCATGATTACTTTATAGGTACATAATTAACTTTTATTTATTTATGTAATACTCAATTATTTTATTACGCAAGAAAAAATATGAATTTAGAAAGGAAAAGATAACGTCTATGAATAGAAACAAAAAAGAGAGGGAAAAAGTGAAAGAGAAGAAATTTCATTTTTAGAAATAATAGGCAAGAAATTACTGCAACCGCATTGAAAAAGAGATTACACACATGTACGCGTCTATTACGTTTGGAAAAAAGAAGTGAAAAAAAAAAAAAGAAGGAAAAAAAATATGTGAAACGATTAGAGCGTATAATTTCAAAAGTGAGATGTAAAATGAACACACGTTCGTATAGATCGAATATTTTTCTAATACAATAGATTAGTATCATTTTTCCCCAACCCACCCGTATTCTTCCATTCTATTCTTTTGTTCTGTCTATCTTTCAATCCATTTTTTTCTTTTTTTTTTTTTATTATTTTTCCCCCCTATTCTTTCCAAAGTAAAATAGAGTTTCGTTTAAAAGCGTGACACACGAATATAACCGTGGTACACGTAACCTACGGATAAATGTCAAAGTTCGTAGGATGTCCGTAATGATCGTAGGTTTCTCTTTTTTTTTTTTTTTCAAGATAAATGATAACGCGACCGTATTATTTGAGTGAGACATACCGATATATATTTATATGTATGTATATATATATATATGTATCGATGAGTTAAAAGGAAAAACGAAACTAAAAAATAAAAAAAAGATACACAGAAAGAGATACGATCAAAAAATTGGTACACATTATTATCGGGGGTAAAATAAGATTATCTTCAAAATATTTATCACGTATACAATGTTGAAAATACGTAAAATATGTAATTCGTACACACATAAATAATATTTTCAATCGAATCTGACATGAGAAACATATTAGTTTTTACTATTCCTTTGTTTCTTTTCGCAAATTCCCCAAAGCACGATTCTCAATCCCACCCCTACCCCTTTCCAAATTCTTCTCTACTTCCAATGAAATTTTGTAATATCTTTGAAACAACTTATCGCGTTATTTTCTTCCTATCGTCGACAGAATACAATGGAAAATGTTAACGCGTGAAAAATCAATTGATAAATAAATAACAAATAAGACGTGTTACGTAAAATTCTACAATAGAACAATCAAACAAAATTTTAAATATAATATATATATATAAATATATATATATAATATTTAAATGTTAATATATGTGTGTGTATGGCATAAAATAAATAAATAAAACTATGAAGAAATATCTCGCGGTTAAAATGTATAATTCTGAAAATTTTTCTCCCTTGGTGTTTCTACGGTAACGTGATTATTTTTAACGAGTATCGGCCTTTTTCTTTTTTTTTTTTCTCAACAAAAGGCACAAATGTTCGAATAACGTGTTTTTGTCCTTGAAGAGGTCAACATAAAAGACACACAGGTAGTTTTATGCTCGTACGAGCAAAAAGTGTTGCTTGAATGAAAATTTTTATCAACCATTTATACGAGCTGTTTTTTTTTTCTTTTTTCTTTTTTCATTTATATTATAAATCTGTTGTTACCTTTTTTTTATAAACTTGGAAAATCCTTGTGTGTTATCAAGTTTGTGTTCGTAATATTAAACAATTATTATATAAACAACAACAACAAATATTTCATTATTCCAGTCGATATCTATCCATTAGAATTTGATATTCTGTGTATAGTATTTGTTATACAAATATATATATATATATACGAATCTTACTGAGAAGTGTATGTAATTTAACACGCGAACGATTCACGGTAAATTCGGCAAAAACCAAATGGGTTTTCCTGTACAATACGAATTTCATTCTTACGATCCGATTAAATCAATTTAACCGTCAACGAAAAAGGGATCTCTCTTTCAACTTGATGGAAATGCTATTAAGGCCTACGCAAGCACCATTACCAATCTCTCTCTCTCTCTCTCTTTCTCTCTATCTTTCTCTCTTTTTCTTTCTATTTTTATACGCTTCGACTGGACCAAGATGATAAAGCATTCTAGGAACCTTCAATCCCGTATAGTCTATTTATAAACCTAGGAAAACGTACGTACATGAGATCGTAAAGGCAAATCATGTTACAAAAGCATCAAAAGTCCTATTTATTAAATCTATTATTCTAATATTAACTAATTTTTTATTTATTATATTTTTAAAATACAATTATCATGATTATTATTATTATTATTAATAATATTATGATTTCTATATTTAATCAAATGGATTAATTAAAAGTACTACTTAGTAAGTGTATTATTCTAATATTAACCAATTTTTTATTAATTATATTTTTAAAACTAATATATCATTATTATTATTTTTGTATTTAATATTAATGACATCCAAATTGTTACTTATTAAGTGTATAATTCTAATATTAACTAATTTTTATTAATTATATTTTTAAAACTAATATATCATTATTATTATTTTTGTATTTAATATTAATGACATTCAAATTGTAACTTATTAAGTGTATTATTCTAATATTAACTAATTTTTATTATATATATTTTTAAATCTTAAATTTTATAAATTATATTTTTAAATTATTAATTATATCATTATTATTATTTTTATATTTAATTAAATGCCATCAAAAGACCTCATTATTAAATGTAGTATTTTAATATTACAAAATTTTTATATATATATATATTAATTATATTTTAAAAACCAAAATATCATCATCATTATTATTATTAATATTTTTATAATTTTCATATTTAATTAAATGCCATCGATAGTCCTAATTATTAAATGTGTGTGTGTATTATTTTAATATTACAAGATAATTATTAATTTTACTTTAAAAACCAGAATATCTTATCATGATTATTATTATTATTATTATTATTATTATGATTTTTAAAATTAATCAAATGATCAAATTGGATATTTTAAGGCTCGATAAATTAACCATTAATTTATTATTTTCCTCTTATCATTTCGAGCGTGCTTATTCCATTAAAATGAACCATCCTATACCGTTGATTCATTTCAATTTACAATCTCGAAAGGATCGATCGTTAGACGATATCATATGAAAAGAACGGTCCTTTTCAATCGGCCCTTCTTTTAATTTGCGATTTTTTTTTCCTCCCAGCTATCTCCGTCCTTTCTTTCTTCTTTTTTTCTCTCTCTCTGTTTTTTTTTCCATTTTTTCTTT
>NW_015148975.1:1275320-1287130 GCF_001465965.1 Polistes dominula | reverse complement strand
GAAAGTTATAGGAATAAAATTCATTTTTTTTCTTTTATATTATTATATATATTAAATATGTGTGTATGTTATGTGTAAGTGTAGAACGGTTCGATGAAATCATAAAGAATTTAGGCTACTCTCTATAAATACCATTGCCAAGGTTTTTAGTATTATTGATCGTAGCTGACCGTAATAGCCAAATATTGGACCATTTTAAGAAAACTTAATGGATTGACTAACGACCGACATATATATATATCTAATAAATAATATACCTAATAATATACCTAACTAAATTACTGACTAGATAATTGTCTATATAATTATACATATAATCAAAATTTAAGCTATATAAATTTTGTACATAAAATCTATATAATTATACATATAATTAATATAATTTATATAATATATAATATAGAGTATTTAATATAGTATTTATATAATATGGCGTAGATCACCCTACCCTGAAGATCTTTCGATCAAGAAACGTAACTTAGGCAATTATACTCTGATCATAGCCGGTTGCGAGTTCTAGTCTCTCGAGACCGTAAGCCAAAAATTTATTTATTTTTATGTTTATATATAATATATATATATATATGTGCTCATAATTATGAAAGTGATCTAAGTCAAAAGTAATAAAAAATGACTTTATCAGTTATTACGCACTACATTATTATAAACTAAATAAATTCAATGTAATTTTCACGATATTATCAAAAATGAATCGTTAAATAATGTTTGTTATTTCAATATTGTGTAGAATTCATATAGTGTTCAAGTATAAATCTTGAAATATCTCGAAACAAGAGATATATGACTTAGACCACTTTATTTATATATATTTATAAATATGTACAATCAATACATAAATTTTCAAACCTTAAAAATTTAACAAACTTTTCTATTTTATTTTTATTTTTTTTTTTTCCAAAAAATAATTTCTACGAATAATATCGAGAGTAATTTAAAGTTATTTCATCTCATATGTCGGATCTTGTCAACTCGTTAACGAGCTCGATAATCGAGCATCGAAAATCAAATAGAAGTTACTTGTCGGAGAAACAAATCAGAAGTTCTTAATGAGTTTCTCCTAAACAACTTCAATAGTCGTACTAGTCGCGAATATGCTCGGAATATTATTTTACCTGGAGAGAAATTTGTTCCTATGGTGTATATTTGGTCGATAACGGAAACAGATAGAGAAAGAGAGAGAGACAGATAGTTAGTTAGACAGAGACAGAGAGAAAGAGAGAGACAGAAAGTTAGTTAGACAGAGACAGAGAGAAAGAGAGAGAGAGAGAGAGAGAGGTTAAAAGAAAAAGAAAAAAGTATAAATTTTTTCTAAAGCTTGCGAGGAAAACTTGACTGTGTGTTACACACACGTAAGTCAAGTTTTATACGTAGAGCAATCTGTTGCATGTGTCATGAGACTCTTTCTCTCTCTCTCTCTCTTTTATCTTCTTTTTTTCTCTCTTTTTCTTTCATGTCATCAAATGATTACGATAATTATGATGATTACGATGACAATTAGGGTGACTTTTAATGAGTTTAACGAAAGAGGATATGAATTTATCTGTCTCTTTCTCTCTCTCTCTCTCTCTCTCTCTCTCTTGAGATTAGGCGTGGTTACATATGGAAAAAGTAACTTTCGTGTTAAACAACGCGATAAAAAAAAGAAAAAAAAAAAGAGGAAAGAGAGAGAGAAAAAGATACACATATAAAAAGCAAAAGAGGAAAGGCGAAATGAAAATTAATTAGAAAGTTCGTTAATTAAAGTCCTTCTCTCGTTTTGCATTGCAACGATAAAAGGCTAGAGGATCGAACTACCTCTGAGTAAAGAAGAAAAATTAAAAAAAAAAAATTGTAATATTTTCTGTTGAGTATTTTTTATGTTTTCTTATTTTTCTTTTTCCTTTCTTTTTTTATTTATTTTTTTTTTGGCAAAAATTCCACATCGAATATAAGAGTTTGTCTGACGGGAATAAGAAAAGAAACTAGAAAACTAACTAGAAGAAGGACAAAAAAGTAACTAGGATAGGAAAAAATAAGAAAGAAGAATGAGAGAGAGAGAGAGAGAGAGAGAGAGAGTGAGAGGAGAGTGTAAGAAAGTCTTTAGATTTTATCAGAGGGATCATCAGCAAACGATGTTCGAATTATTTATAGTTCGCGCATAGCAACGAGAATTATGCGTTGACGCGTGCCACGGATATTTTTACTGCAATTATTAATAAATTAAACGGGATCTTAAGGATCCACGCGACGTTATGTTTAGTTCGTCTTCGTTGATAAACCTCCTTTGGCTTTCTTTCCCTTGTAGTCTATAAGACATAAATTTCTTCGTAAAATTATTATACCCATGAACACACACACACACACACACACATACACAGATATGTTTGGTGTGTACACGTGACAATTTCATCGTTTTGTTGAAATTTTTTACTATAACTAAAACAGTTGAGAAACCAAACCGATTATTGAAATAATAATTTTGTTGAATTGAGTATAACGTGTAATAAATGAGTCAATTATTTTGAAAGTGACCTAAGTTCATTTATGTTTGGATGGAAATATTGAAGGGCTTTTGGGTTGGATTAAATTTCAAAAAATGTGATAGATAACAGATAATATAGTAGAGTGTATTTTGGTTTCTAAAGGTGTCAAATTTATTATACCAATTAGAATAATTAAAACTATTTAAGAAATAATATGTTTTTGATAGCTACGATTGGATTTAGGTAACTTTTAAAATAAACCACTCTCATAAGAGATATAAATAAATAATATAATTGGAAATAATATTATTATTATATTAAATTATAAAATAATTAAAAATAACATTAATATAATAGTAAATTATAATATAATTAAAAATATTAATAATATAATATTAAATTATTTAATTAAAATAATATATTAATAATATATAATATATGTCTTATCTTAAATATTTTAAATAATTTTTATATGAATTTTTGTTTATATTAATTTTGTAAAATCATCAAGTTAATTATGTTCAATCAAAAATAAATTATTATGTAAATGATATAAACAAATAATATGAATTAAATTAATGGAATATTTCTCATCTTGAATATCAAACAATTTCGAGATTGAATTTTTGTCTACATT
The DNA here is from genome assembly GCF_001465965.1 of Polistes dominula. The sequence goes on along the minus strand of NW_015148975.1, from coordinate 1,284,010 downwards.
AATTTCGTAAAATCATCATTCGTATGTGTCGAACAAATGTCTTATATTTCTTATACGTATGTATGTATGCGTGTGTGTATCTTTCTCTCCCTTTTTTCTTCATTTTCATCATCGGAGAAGGAGAAGAAGAGTATATATTCGAGAATGGCCGCAATAAAGTGTCGAGCGCAGCCCCGCGTGTGTTTACACGCAGAGATGATGAAGGGAGGAAACGTCATCCGACGTGAGTAGGCTTCGGGATCGATCTGCTGACATTTCTGGGTTACGTAATATTGCACTCCCCCTTTTTACCTGCGATCTCTAAATGTGTCTTCTTACACACTGAAAGATTGTGGTGGTGGTAGGTGGTGAGGGGTGATGGGGGTTAGAAAAAGACGAATACGAAATAAGAGACGGGTCTGACGAACTGATGAAGAAACGGGCTGGGTATTTGCTTTTGTTAGTTTCGTTTGCTGTTGAAACATCAGTACCAGCATCAGCATCAGCATCAGCATCAACAGCAACAGCTGTTGTAGCTGCTTCTGCAGCTGTTGATAATGATGATGACGATGACTACGATGATAATAATGATAATGATGATAATGATGATGATGATGATGATGATGATGATAGTGATGGTTTTGATGGTAGTGAGAAACGTTGATGAAATATGTACGCTGTATTATACATACGCTCTGTTCTAGAACTTCATTTTGTTTCAGCATGTACTTGAGGTCATACTAGAGTGATGGGAATTATCTATGGTTATATTCTGTGAGAATATATATATATCCACTTTATTTATACTGTGTTATATGTATTTATCTACGTACAATTGTACGAAACTAGAGAGAGTAGAATAGAAAGGACAATGAGAGAGAGTAAGTGAAGAGAGAATTAGACGATTTAGAGAAATCCATCCACTCATCTCCGTTTCTATTTAATAGTCCAAAACCCAAACTCGCCATTTCCCTAATAAATTACTTGAATGTTCGCTTATGCGTTAAATGAAAATACAGAAAAGCTTTGCGTCCCATTGTCATAACCATGATGACATTTCTTCCTAGTAACTAACTAACTTACCCCAGTAATATCCACGTATGCATTTCAACGTAATCCTTCTATCGTATAACTTGTACACTAATTACACTTTCCAAGTAGTTAGTTTTGTTTTGTTTATCAAGTTATCTAATTTATGTTTAATCTGTTTTAACTTCATTTATGTTTTCTATACGTATCTTATAAATATATCTATATATATATAATAAATATAATTAATAAATAATAATAAATAAACTAATTAATAAATATATATATATATATATAATAAAATTACAAATATAGTATTTATATATATAATATTATCATATCGTATCATTTATGTTGCATGTATAATATATATACATATAATAATAAAATAATAAATAAACAAAAATAAATATATATAATAAAATAACAAATATAATATATATTAGATTATCAGTAAAGTTCGTCCTAATTTTCGATAGATGGCATAAAGTTCTTTTGCTAAAAAAACCTGAAAAATTCAGCAAAGACGAAATTTTGAGATTACCTTTAAAGATGGAGAAATGTTGTGGGAACAGAATGCCACTACTATAATTTAATAAATATATACCAAAAAATATACATATATATGTATATTATATTTGTAATTATAATATTTGTATTGATGATAAATATTTTGTATAAATACGATAATAAAATTATTGAGTGAAGGAGTGAGAATTTGTTCGCTATTACGAATTGTCTTGTCATTTATTGAATTTTTATTTCATTTTTTTTATTTTTATTTTTTTTTTTTTTTTGGTTGACTTTACGCTCAAACTTTTCCACTAATTTATCGCAAAATCCTCGATAACGAACACACCGTGTTTGGGTTTAGTAAATATTCGAATGTAACAATGAAAAGTTATATAGGTATACACATGGGGAGTAAATTGGGGTCCACGTTTTCGCTTGCACGAAAGTTAACTCTCTCTTTCTCTCTCTCTCTCTCTCTCTCTCTCTCGTTGTTTCTCTTTCTCTCTCTCTCTCTCTCTGTCTGTCTGTCTGTCTCTTTTTACCACGAGTTATTTTCGTGACCAACGAAAAGTTGTAAAACGTTTTCCACAAGCGAACACTACATTTCTATCTTTCCTACCTTTTAATGTACCGAACGTCACGCGTTATGATTTACACCGGAGAGTCAAACTAACAGAAATATATTCAATTGGTCGAAGGTTCGGTTTTTGAAACATGAAAAATGTCGAAATATCAACCCAGAAATTCGCATAACAACGAATACGAGAAAGAGAGATTGTTTCGTTACGAAGAATGAATGAAAGAAATAAATTTATGGCAATTTTATCACGAATACATAATCACTCGTTACAACTAGTACTACGAAAAAAAAAATATTTGTATATATAGATAAAAAAAAAAAAAGAGAGAGAGAGAGAGAGAGAGAGAGGAAGGGAACAAGAAATTGAAGAATAGAAAATTTCTTTCTTTAGAAACTGTCGTTAAGGTTGATCATAAAATTTGAAAAACATTTTTCCATCATCGATTTTCATCGAGTCAGAATAAAATCTGCATGAAAACGACTATGTTGTAGTCGAGAACTATCTTTCATAGAAAAAAAAAAGAAATATGTTAATAATATTTTATAGAAAATAATAACACACGGGAACGAATATATTTTTTTTCTCCATTTTCTTCGCTACAAAAACCAAAAAAAAAAAGAAGACAAAAAGAAAAAAAAACAATAAACACACGTAAAGTCGTTTAGTTTTTTTTTTCTAAATTTTTTTTCCATGTTACTTTTAAGAAATATATTAAATTGCCGCAGTGCAGAGGAAAAAAAAACCGCTAGAATTAAAAAATAATCAATTGTTATTTTTTTTTAAATCTAAATTAAATAATTATTAGTTATACAGTATACATATTATAAATTTATCTGTAACAAATTATGAAAATAAATTTATTTGTATTATTTTGATGTTAAATTTTATGAAATAATTTGTATTATTTTGTTATTGTATTAAATTTGTATTTAATACTTATGTGTGTTAAATAAAATTAAATTGTGTTAATCTGTGTTAATTAAGATATTATTAATTATTCTATATTTAATACAGATAAGTATTTAATACTTATCAGTATTAAATACAAATTTAATACAATAACAAAATAATACAAATAAATTTATTTTAATAATTTTTTACAGATAAACTTATAATATGTATACTGTATTACTAATAATTATTTTTGTGGTAAATTTTATATAATTATAATTAAATGTTAAATTTTAATAATTATTTGTTTAATTATTTGTTATGTGTTAAATACTATGATAAGATTTATACACTGTTATAACCAATCATAGTCTATTGAAGTTGAAGTTTTATGTAAGATGTATTTTTACTTTCATAATGTATATTAAACAAAAAAAAAATTGAAATGAGAATAAATTTTTCTCAAACCAAAAAAACCACGTAACGTCGTTAAATCTCAAGTGGTGTGCATACAAAAAAAGATTCATCTGGAAAATAAACATTCAAAGATTTCTCTCTATTATCTATAACAATTATTTATACACGAAATTCTCAACATCAATTTCGTTTCTAACCGTGAGTCTTTTACCTATAGCTTATGTGTTATTCGCAAGAGTAAACATTAAGCTATTTTCGTGAAGACACGCTGACGAGTGAACGAGAGAGAATGAGAGAGAGAGAATGAGAGAGATTAAGAGAGATGAGAGATGTGAAGGAAGGATTAGTAAAAGTATATTGCACCGATGACCCATCAGTATTCTATATTTGTACATTTACTATACTATAACACACACATACGAAATATTAACTAACAGATAAATTACTTCAAACTATCAATTTATCTTTTTTATTTAAACAATTTCAAATATCTCTCTTTCTCTTTCTCATTTTGTAGAAAATATCACGTAAGTTTGTACATTAATCATGTACTTATAAATTTGTTTGATTACATTCATTATATATTATTTTATTTTTAAATTAATAATTAATTAATATTTGTCAAATATAAATTCCATAGGTGCATGCAAAAAAATTTGTTACGTGACATTTCAAATTCTTTGTATGATTCTTTCTATCTGTATTTTCTATTCTTTAGACAATGTTCTTTATATTCTTTATATGAAATATTATTAATAATTAAATTAATATTTGTCAAATATAAATTCAGTAGGTACATGCAAAAGAATGTGTTACGTGACATTTCAAATTCTTTGTATCATTCTTTCTATCTCTATTTTCTATTCTTTAGACACACTGTTCTTTATATTCTTTATATGAAATATTATTAATAATTAATTTAAAATTTGTCAAATATAAATTCCATAGGTGCATACAAAAAAAAAAAAACAAACAAAAAAAAAAGTATAATTCATTACGTGACATTTCGATTTCTTTATGTTTTATTCATCTCATTACTTTAACATTATTTGAGAGAATACAATTTTCAAATATATTTTCTATAAGATTTTCTCAACACGTTCGTATAATTTCAATTTTCATCTTAAAATGAAGAAACTTGTTTAAATATAGTTAGACTTTGGAAAATATCAAATAAGTTAATTCTCGTCACATTTATCAGATTTTTGCATACGCCTAGCATAAGATGTTAACACAAGTGGATTGTATTAAGATTAAAATAAACCAAATTAAAAAAAAAAAAAAGAAAAAAATAGAAATAAAAAACGAAAGAAAGAAAAAAAGGAAAAGCAAGACAAAATATATTACTCCTGTTCGATGTTTTAAGTACTATCTTCTTCTCGAGGAAGGAACATTTTCTTCTTTTTTTTTTCCTCCACGTTATCGTCGTCGTGAAAATTTATCTGGCTTTCCAACGTAAAAGGAACGAGGAAGAGACGTTTTGAGGGCAGCTGCGAATCTTTTTCCTTGAGATCGCTCTCTATCGTACATTTTCTTTTTTTTTTTTTTTTCTTCTTTTTTTTTTAATGCAACGCATTTTTCTTCGAGAGCTACTCCACTAGCAACATTTTCTCTTTCACTCTCTCTCTCTCTCTCTCTCTTTTTCATTCTTGTCTAGCAAGCAGTTTGCTACACCAGCAATTCCGTTAGGTTACTCTTTCCGAGGCATACGAAAGTTCGGTTAGAACAGGAGGAAGATGAGAATGAGTAAGAGGAAGTGATAGAGGAAAAAGGATGAGAAGGGTTGAAGGTTTAGAGAGTTGGAGGGGTGTGTGACGAAGTAGGAGAGAAAGGTGGAGCAGATTTAGTACTGCGCTTATGACATAAAGTAATTTTTCCACTTCGGAGGAAAAGAAAGGAACCATACAGTATCAAAAAACTTTGAGAGAGAAAGAGAGAGAGAGAGAGAATAAAGAAAGGAAGGGAAATTTAAAAAGATAATAAAAAGATAGAAAATCACATTATTTTTTTTTCGAATTGATGATAACTGACACGTAAATGAACAGATTATAAGCTTCTATAATATTTTCATAGTATCTACTCAAAATCTTTATACTAAATGGAATTTTCTGTTTTATCCATAGGTATTACCTTCATAAAGTATTAATCATTATATTGAATCACTCTTACGTAATAATATTTTACTCGATTACTATATTTTTGTATATAAATCAGTAATCAATTTTCTTATTCTTTGGACACTTTATTTAATTAATAAAATAATTTGACGAATTAAACAATTATATTTATTAGAAAAAAAAAAACATAATAAAATTTAAAGGTATTAGAATAAAAATAAAGACCAGAAAAGTAAATCAAAGTCGTCTGAAGATTAAAATAATAATTAATAATAATAATAATAATAATAGTAGTAATAATAATACTGTTAAAACTTTAACTACAAATTAAAATGTATTAGAATAAAAATGAAAAGAACAGAAGAATCAATAAATTGTAATAAATAAATTAAAAACTTTATTAAAATATAAATTTTATTCAAAATAAGAGATCATTGAAGACTAAAATAATATTAATAATAATAATAATAATAATAATAAATTTAATAATAATAATACTGTAAAAACTTTAACTACAAATTCAAAGGTATTAATATAATTCATTTTAAAATGAAAAAAGAACTGAAAGAAAATCAATTAAAAAATAAATGATATAATATATAATAATATAAATAATAATATATATAATAATATAAATAATAATATATATAATAATATAAATAATAATATATATATAATAATATAAATAATAATATATATAATAATATAAAATAACATATATATAATAATATAAATAATAATATATATAATAATATAAATAATAATAAATATAATAATATAAATAATAATAAATATAATAAATTAATGAAAAAATTTAATAAGAAATAAATGTAATATAAAAAAATAAAAGTTATTTAATAACTCAAATAATAATAATAATAATAATACTGTTAAAACTTAACATAGAAGTAAGTAAATTAGTTATTTGATCTTGTTAAAATTTCTATATGTACTTAAGAATCTAGAAAGGTTTCCACTAAGAAAGTTAAGTGATCTACTTAAAGATAGTATCAAAAAGGGTTACCACGGATAACTCTTCCTAAACGAGTTCCGAAACCAAGCGTAATAACTTAATCGAGGTTCTACGTTGGACCGTCAAATATTACCGACGAATATCGACGGGCTATTAAACAGGATTTCCGTTCTAACTATACATACACACACACGCACACGAACACATGAATACTACCACCTCTTCACTCGACCCTTCTTCGATCATAAATTTCGAGACGATATTCAAATTTTCGAATTATCCTCTGACACGTATCATACACACGTAACACACAAACACGCACACTCACAGACACAAATGCATTATTCGTTTTCATAAGTGATAACGATTAAATCAAATTGACAATAATAATAATAATAATAATGATATGTCAAGAATGTCAACGATTTACCTGGGAAGGGGAGTTTCTATCTAAATTTTTCCATCTTGTTCAATAGAAAACAACATAGAAAGGAAAGAAGTACCATCGAGCATTCCAACTTTTCTTTTATGATTTAATAACCCGTGAAAGTATCAGAAGATGCATGGGATGCATATCGATAAGAAAGGATCTTGTTATCTTGAAGAGAAAACTTTTACAGGATAGACGGTGCATGTTCTTTACGTCTCATTGTGTTAGTCCTTAGAGTCAACAGCTTTACAGCTTTCTCTCTGAAACATAAACGAACGTGTTAGACGTTAGAAAAGCTTTACCTATATGCGATCTTATTGTACGTGGGTAGATATCTAAGTTTACGTGACAAGATAAGACAATGTGTATAAAAATATTTGTGAAATATGTTGTTAAAAATATCATTGATAATAAATTTTTTTTAAATAATTTATCTTATAGTTTCTTTTCTTTTAGTATTGGTATATGAAAAAAAAAATATTATTAAAGGTGTTATATTTAAAATTTGTTAAGAAAATAAATCACAAATCAAATTGGTTAAAAACATCTTTATCTTATTTTATAAATTTATAAAATATAATATTTAATATATATATATATATATATAATTTAATATAAAATAAACAATTAAAATTTATTTAATTAATTTAATTAAAATTTAATAGATAAAATAAATATTTAAATATAATATCTATAAAAATTTATCTCATTTGTTATTTTTTTTTATTATTATTACTATTATTACTAGAATTGAAGGATATATATAAAAATGAAAAAAAAAATAATAATAATATTAAACGTGTTAAATTTAAAATCAGTTAAAAAAATCAAATCAAATAAAATCGAATAGAAAGAAAAAATTATAGAAATAAAAATGACAAAATAAAAGGAAAAGTAGTTATAGAAAAATCTAACACAGAATTGCAATACTCTCGCAATCAGCAGATTTACAAAAAGAATGATCGATACGCACGAACTATCTTCATGCTTTCGACAGTTAAGAGAGAAACCGATATTCACGTTTGATTCTCTCTCTCTCTCTCTCTTTTTCTCTTTCTCTTTCTCTCTCTCTCTCTCTTTGAACGTGTTCCACTCGAAGTGCATGAATTTCAACGTTCGTTCGTATCCTGAAAGAGGTCACGGAAAGTTCGCTCACGGAAATCTGTGGAAAGCAGCTGATTCGAAGAGCAACGATCGGTATATGATAAAACGAGTCTTTACCATGCCAATAAGAACACTCTTTCTTCGTTTAAATTTCATCATGTTTTTTTTTTCTCTTACTTCAATTTCTTTTTAAATTCTATTTTCTCAATTTATGTATTAGGTAGTTTTATGCTGAAGAATATATAATGAACTATTTAATACGTGAATATCTATAAAAAGAAAGTAAATTATTTGAAAGAAAACTTAATAATATTTATAATACATTTTGAAAGTGTAAAACAAATTCAATGTGTTAAAAAAAGATTGATTTTATATTTAATAAGATGATGTATGATTTATATAACACGTAATATAATATAGTACTGTACATATAGATGTAGTAATATAATTTATAATACCAGAGTATATATCTAGAAATATAATATTAATTAAACTTTAGTACACATTTTTAATTAACTAAAAATTACCTGAGATATAAAATGTATTAATACATTTTGAAAACACATAAAAATTATATATAAAATTAATATAAATATAATATAAATAGAATATAAATATAATATAATATATTATTAGATGTAATATAAAATAAATTA
>NW_015148975.1:1241743-1275239 GCF_001465965.1 Polistes dominula | reverse complement strand
TAAATAAAATATAATAATAATAATAATTTATAATATAATTTATAATACTAATTGATATATCTATTAATTAAACTTTATGAAATTTGTAATTAATTAAAAATTATCTGAGATATAATATAAAACGTACTTCTTACAAATTGTTTCTATATAAACTACTTTGACGATGACTTCTATTAGACTAACGTTTCAATACAAAATATTTATTTATGTATTTATTATACCGATGTATTAAAACTTGTCTTTGAAAAAGGTCAAGTCGTATAAGAACCCAACGAAAGTTAGAAACAACGTCTTCGATAATGTCAACAATATTATTACAAACTAATAATTTTCCTCGTTCATTTAAAAGAACCCGATTTTTTAATATTCGTCGTATTACTTTACAGATTAAAATATTCATACATTAAATAAAGACATTATTCATGTCAGGAAAAAATAAACTGGTTATATAGCAAACTTCTGGTAATTCATTAAGATAATTTATTAGAGGAATATTAAGTTTAGAGAAAACAAATTTTGTGTACAGTGCTTTACGAAATTACCCACCCGTTCCAACTCAACTCAGCCCTTTCTCATTTCATCGTAAGGGGTTGTAACCAAACATCGTTAAAATCAAACCTAACGTCGATTAATAGTATTCGCCGTATTACGTCGTAAACATTAACGATATAATGAATTGTAATTGTTATTGAAACCTACGAAGGGATTATTAGCAGCTTTCAAACAAGCGTTTCGTGGTAACAACATTAAACATATTGAGATTGATTTAATTATTCAAACTTTTGAAATAGAATATTAACGTGATTTGGATAAACTACAAGTATTCGGTGGTATTTTAATTTATTCTAATGTAAAATTTGTTAGAAGAAATGTATTGGTTAATTGGTTAAATTAATTATTATACTGGTATAATTAATATTAGTTTTGTCTAATTCAAATATTTAATATATTAAATAATATTTCAATATTTGAAATAAAATATTGAAAAAGTTGGACGTAATTTTTTCGAAGCAACCGATCATATTTCCAAAACAAAATAATACAAATAACTTAGTAATTAATTTAAAAACAATGACGAAATCTAACCGATAGAAAACAAGTTTTTTTTTTTTTCAAAAAAAAAAAAAGGAAGTTTTAAATTTTTCATAAAAATTTGTTGTGTTGATGACAGAGCCAATAATTATTCAAACAAAATAATTTAAAATGCAAATTTGAAATAAATTTAAAATAAAAATAGAGGTATTTATTATTTGCAACACTATCACTAACTTTTCAACTAATTATTCAAATGCCAGAAGATTAGCTTTTAGAATGTTGACCTTGTTTAGAACCACATACAATTTTAAACAATTTTTCTCTGCGATGAACCATATTAAAAGCAAACATAAAAGCAAACTAACAGATGAAAGTTTAAAAGCTAAATTAATTCTAATATGTTCGAAGTAAATTTCAAATATGATTAACATAAAATTGTCAAAGAACATACAAGATCAAAAATTACATTGAATATGAACTGAACATTGAAATAAATAACAGTAATATTATTTTTGCAATACTATACGTGAGTATCTACATTTGAACGTATAAAATAAAAATTTATTATACAATAAAGTATCATTTTATTCATTTTACTCTCAAAAAGAAATATCTGTCATAAATGCAAATGCAAATTTTTAATTGAAACTAGAATCCGTACCATACACATTATTAAACATTGAAATATAACAAACAAATTAATTGAATTAATATATTTTGACTCAACCTTTAAATTATGGTTCTTATTTCAAATGAATTCTTAGATTTCCGTCCAAAAATTACATTGAACAAGTAATACATAATAGTAATATTAATTTTGCAATACTATACGTTAGTATTTACATTTAAACGAATATTATAAAAATTTACTACAATAGTTTATTTTATTTATCCTACATTAAAAAAGAAATATCTATCATAAATGAGAATACAAATTCTTATGGAAACTTCCAATAATTTCAAATGTGTTAATAAACATTGAAATTTAAATATATATTAACTAATATATATTTATATTATATAAACCAAACCAAATCAAATTAAAATGTTTTAAGCCCACTTATAAATTTTGTTTCTTACTTAAAATGAATTCTTAGATTTCCGAAAAGTTCCCAAGCCCTTATTAACAAAAACAAAAAAAGAAAAAACCAAATAAATAATAATTAAATTTTTACAAATGTGAATATTTATTTGTTACAGAAAATGGAGAAAAAATCGTGATCGGTGTTTACCATAAAAGAGAAGGGAGGCGAGAGAGAGAGAGAGGAGGAGAAGTGGAGAGGAGAAATGAACAACACAAACGGTAACGTAGGATCTCAGGAGGGCGGCAATGGGAACGATTATGGTGGTAGTAACGAAGAGACAGCCGCCCTTCTGAGTAGGGCACCACCCCCGCCGGTGGTGGTTGCCGCGGCGTCTCAGGGCAAGCCGGTGCTAACGCGACAGAATAGGGCAACATTTTTGGTTGCTTCACCGCAACTGTCAGTGTCTGGACTTGGCGGCTCCGAGGAGAGCGGCACCACCGAAGATCCGGCTACAAGATCGGTACCCGATATCGAATTACACTGTCGATTGGACGGTGAATTTCAACAACAACAACAACAACAACAACAACAACAACAACAGCAACAACAACAACAACAACAACAACAGCAACAGCAGCAACAACAGCAGCAGCTGCAACAACAGCAACAATTGCAACAAATCGTACCACCTACCATTTATAGATCAAGACAAGTGTCTCATCAGTATACTCGTTGCAGATGCGATCGAAGGGATTCTTTAGCGCCCTCCTCGGCCCTTCACTTGGCTCGCAGTGTTTCGAGGTGAGTTTACATTACAATTTATGATACACGTTAAACTTGACTTCTTTCACGAATCTTGCCATATTAAATAATTATATTAAAAATATCAATTATTATATTAATTATAAAATATATAATTAATATTAAATTATATATAAAAATATTAATTATATAGAATTCATTTATTGTTAGTGTTCAAATATAATTCCTTTAAATATCTCAAAACTAAAGACACATGACTTAGATCACTTTTATAATTATGTGGGAACAATTAATAAATACTTTATTATAAAATATTACATTTTATAAGAAGAATTCAATACAGCCATCGATCAAAAATGTTTTTATTGGAAATTTATTTTCCTCCAACGACAAATGACGAAGAAATATATTTATGTTCGATATTAGTTATCGATCAAAGTAACATCATCGTAAAGATGCACTTATCGTTAACTACTTTTTTATATATATACATATACATATATATTATAATACACATTATAGTAAGTGGGTAGATTTTTAAAAAAATCAGCTATGTACTTATAGAAACTACATATGCATTATATATCCTATTTCTTAGATTTACATTTAGTAGAATGCTATCTAAGGTTGAAAGGCGTAAAGTGGAGCAAAAAGGTAAATAAATTCGTTCCAATGAAGTTCTCTATTTTTGACGAAGATAGACACGTTCCCGCTGTCTTCGATCTAAAGTATAAAGTAGAAAACCTTTAGAAAGAAGGAAAATCGATCTACCTTAAGAATTTACGTCACGTGCAAGAATTTTAATGATATAATCTATTTCCTTTCAACTAAAATATAAATTAACATGAATGTAAACAACAAAAAATATAAAAAGAAATAATATGAAAAAGAATAGTAAGAGATATACAATATATATATTTGACATAATTTATTAAAACAGAAAAGCTAGTTTTGTAAATTATAATACAATCGAAGTAGTATTTCGATTTAAAAAACTCGATTATAGACAGTTATTCTGTAAATCGATGATCCTTTGAATATTCCAAGTGGAAAATGTCAAATTAGTGTTAAACGTTGCTTCACGTCTCGACGATTTCTCCAATTCCCTCTTTCTCTTTGTTCATAGTAAATTTCGATGTATATATGTATATGTATAGTCAAAGGCACGTCTCTCATTTTCTTGATTATCTTGATTACAAGAATATATTTAATTACCCGAGAGTATAGCTCATCGAAACGTATAAATTACTGCATTTACGTATCTACATATTCCTATATTCATAGTTCTATTATAATAGAGATAGAATTCATCGTCATGGGACTCGACAATATAATTTTCGATATCGATCGATAATACAGGACACAAGGAATATTTTCATATATTTCTAATATAATATTATTTATTATTTGTTATTAATGAAATAATAAATAAACATCATCTATGATGTATTATTTATATGAAAGAATTATTAGATTATTAGATTATTTAAACCATATGTACATATAAATCTGTTCATTTGGAAACAAAAAATAAAAAATGAAAACATTCTTTCATTGAAAAAAAAGAAAATTTATAACGATTCTCGTTAATGCAATCTTGCAAAAATTGAATTTATCGTAGCGAAGAAAAATTTCAATAAAACTTTTTAAAATACTTCAATGATCCAATTATATTTCTTCTCTCTCTCTCTCTCTCTCTCTCTCTCTCTCTCTTTCAAAAACTTCGATCTGTCGTAGTTGGAAATTTGTTAAACTTATTGTTAGTCGAGTATAATTATTTCGATTTTAAAATCTGCAATACGACGTAGAACACACATTTTGATAAGAGAATATGATAGGAAAATTATCATTTATCATTTCTATTTATATTTTTGTTTATTTCTTTTCTTGTTTCCATAATCGTTTAAAATTAATTCGTCGCTGATAAATATCATTACAAAGAATAGAAACATAAAAATTTAGTTAAAAAAAAAAAAAATAAAAATAAAAAGAAGATAAATAAAACGATTAGCCCGACGAATTTCGAAAAATTAATTTGGAATATCGCGAATATACTTTTGACCGACAAAAAAAAAAACTTTTAACTCACAATGTAATTCGTGATTTTAAATAATTAATATTTTCTGAATTTACTACGCGAGATAAAAATATTAAAAAAAAAAAAAAAAAAACTGTTGGCTGTATTCTCAAAATAATAATGTTAAAATGTGATTATAATTTATTGAAAAAGAAGAAACAAGGAGAAAAAAAAAGACCAATATATAAAAATAAAAAAGTTACCAAAAAAATGTCACAAATCTTCAATAAATTCAAATCATAAAAGTATAAAGTCAAAGATGGAATAAAAAGAAGAAAAAAATAAAGAAAGAATGAAAAAAATTCTAGCAATTCATCTTCAAATGAAAATAAATTCATTTCTCGATATCTATAAAAAAAAAAAAAAAAAATAATAAAAGTAAATTCGAAGAGATCTTTTAAAATAAGAAAGAGAGAGAGAGAGAGAGAGAGAGAGAGAGAAAAAAGAACTAAAAAAAAAATGAAGAAGAAGATAAAAGGAATAAAAAGTATTGAAAGAAGAATAATTTGATCGGAATAGAATAGAAAATTCACTTGAACGAAATCAAACATGACAAATTGCATGGTAATAAGTGTCTTATAAAGATTTTGTATGAATGATAGTTCGACTCATCGACTCGAATGATGATGATGATGATGATGATGATGATGATGATACTAAAAGGAAAAATGGGTGGGAAACCCTGAATGAACGGATGAATTTCCTTCCTTTTCGATCGACGAGTATATTGTCTCGTTCGTTGATGGTTAAAGAGGTCAAAGGTCGTCTCACATAAGGATGATAGCATGTAATACTTATATACATGGTAGGTCCATTTCGTGGTGACGTTTCCCAAGAGAATATAAGGGGGGCAACAGGAAGGGGGGGGGGAGGAAACATAACGCCAGGATTTCGTGTCTTCAACGTTCCGACGTTTCTACGATGTCATTTGCTACAGAAGATTGACTTGGACTTTCGAGATTCTCTCTCACTCTCTCTCTCTCTCTCTCTCTCTCTCTCTCTCTCTTAGTTTCTGTCATTCTTGTTCTATGTTTAGAGAACCTATGCTCTCGAACAGTTTGACGAGCTTCAAGTTAAATTACTAGACACAAAATTTATACAATGATGATCTTGCCTTTAGATTATTTTATATTTTAATAATAAATTTCTTTGTAAGATAAATATGATCATAATTATAAAAATGGTCTAAGTAAAAATTGAAAGAAAAAATTAATTTATTAGAATTATTTCATATTACATTATTTTAAAGTAAATTAATTAAGTGTAATTTTCATGATATTGTCAAAAATAAATTTATTATAAATAGGGTTTGTTATAACAATATTATATAGAATTAAATTTTCGTGTTCAAATGTAATTTTTTAAATAATATTTCGAAACCTAGATCACTTTCATAATTGTATGTATATATAATATACAATATAATACACAATTATATAAATAATAAATAAATGTAATTAGATTGGATTAATACGATTCTCTGAAATTGTTATCTACTTGTATATAAATTATGTACAAAATAGTGTTTATTTAATTATTAATGAAATGATTATTTTGTATTAATATTAAAACTACCACGAAGGGTCAGATGTTTTTTTTTTTTTTTTTAACTTTTCGATTATAATAGTATTATTATAATTAGGTTAAGAATATTCTTATTGCATAAATGATATTGTATATATATATATATATATATATATATATAATATTTATTAATGTATTGCACATAATAAAGTATGTGTCATTTGATTGGTGGTAATAGAAATAAATATAAATGAAACATTGATAAATTTAATCTTAAACATTGTAATTTAAATAAATAGTAACTTTTTAGTTTGATTTAAAAGAAAAAAAAAAATGTTCGAGTAGAAATAATATGAGAAATATTTTATTTCCACATTAATCTAAGATGTATCTAATTTAATACGAGATAGAGATAGAGAGTGAAAGAGAAAGGGAGAGAAGAAGAAGATAAAAACGAACATAACGAGAATTCTAGCCACGTTCCTTTAACTTTTTCTTCAAGCGAATATAAGAATTTCATGGGACGGGGTGGATGGTTAAAAACAAAAAAGAAATATAAGATGAAAATAAAAAGAGAAGAAAAAAGAAGAAGAAGAAGAAGAAGAAGAAGAAGAAAAAGAGAGAGAGAAAAAAAAGAGTAAAAAAGGTGAATAAAAGTTTATAAGCTGCGGTAAAAAGGAAAAACTTTGGAGAACGACAAGAATTTTCAACTTTCTTCGTTACGCGATAATATTTAACGATATCCCATGATACGCGAGAAGAAGAAAAAAAAAAGGGAACCAACTTAACCATAGAATGTCATCGAGCTTTAATTTCATTTTCATTTCCAGAATTTAAAATAAATAAAAGAAAAATAAAAAATACATAAATGTTATTACTTCGGAACATTTTATCTTATCTTTATTCTTCTTTCGATATAAAAATTGAACGATACATAGAAAAAAAAAAACAAAAACAAAAACAAAAAGAAATAGAAGAAAATTGTGTTTGTCGAGATTAAAGAAAAATCGAAGAAAAAAAAAGAAAATGAGAAATGAGAATCATGAAAGATTTCAATTTCCATATTTGAAATATCATAAGAACGAAATAAAGTCTATCGAATATAAACGTATAGAAAAGGAAAGATCGAAGGGTTTTAGGGCAATTTTTGTTTTTTCTTTTTATTCGTTGATTTAATATACAATCGTTCCTGTGAATTATTCATAAGGTGTGAAGTACAAAGTAGATAATACTAGTAGAGTAGTATACTCAATAGCATCGAAATTGAGAATTTCTCAGAGCTGGGTATTTTCACGAGCGACGTCTGTCAAATTTCAACAAAAGATAATATTAAAATATTCGTAATACGTTTTGTTTCTTCAAATAATATGTAGAATTTCATAAATATGAGCAAAAGCATATAACTGTGTATACAGGTAATTATGTGTGTGTGATAATGATCTAAGTCTGAAAATTATATTTTATATTATATATTTACAATATAAATTTATTTTCATGATTTATAAAAATATAGATATATAATTCTATAAATCATATTATAATTAGTTTTTTTAATTATTAATTTTATAATTTATAATTCTATAGTTTATTTTTTTATTTATTAATTTTATAATTTATAATTCTATAATTTAATTTTTTATTTATTAATTTTATAATTTATAATTTTATAATTTATAATTCTATAATTTATTTTCTTATTTATTAATTTTATAATTTATAATTTTATATATATTTATCGAATAAATCATAAAATTTATTTCAACAATATTTCATCTTTTTTTTTTTCCTGTTACTTTCAATTAATCCACCGTCACAATTACCTGTACATAATTTACAAGGATATTTTAATTTTCAAATGTATTATTATCATTATTATTTATTATCTACAATTATAAAATGGTTGCAATTTGTTTGATTGACATGCGTTAACGTTGATAAACGACAAAGATTTGAAGATATCGAACGAGACGCATTTATTAGATCTTTTTTTATTCGCATATAAAGTTCGTGACATTTAAACCCGTAAAATAATAATGGTTCGTAACATTTTTGCGATAACATTGATCAGATCTTACTAAAAATAAAATTTAAAAAAAGAAAAGGAAAAAATACGAACGTGATAGTAGGTAAGGAGAGAAAGAGAGAGAAAGAGAAAGAGAGAGAGAGAGAGAGACAGAGTAAGATATTTGCATTCTTAGATATTCTCTTTAACTTCTCAACTTCTACCTTTTATTTAAATGGCTTCGTAATCTACGACGAATGGGTGACTCCTGATTTTACGTTGAAATATTAAACTTGATATATACAAACTAAAAAAAGGAAGACAAAATTTACAATCATAAAATGCAATTTGAAGAGATGAAAAAAATAAAAAAGAGAGACGCTAATCAATATATTCCATAAAAAAAATCAACAAAGATTTTATATACGATATTAAAATACAAAATATAAAAATGATATAATAAAAGATGCCAAAAACACAATGGAATATGGAGAAGAAAAAAATTATTCAAATAAAAAAACATATATCATAAAAGAGATCAAAAAAACAAAAAAAATGTGAGAGAAATAGAGATAACGAGATATGGTTGTGGATAGGGAGGATTATCCGTTGGCAATTAACGAAAGGACCAATTAGCTCTAAAGCAAATATCGATTAGGATGGTCTTCCACAAGAACCATACTTATTAATCGTAGGAAGTATCTAAAAAGTTCTGAAAGTACTTTTTTAACGTTACGTTGTTCACGATTATCACTATAGATTTAAAAAAAAAAAAAAAAGAATGATATCTCAGTGAAGTTTTTAATCAACTATAATATCACCTACACATCAAAGAATTTCTTTTGATTAAAGGACTACCTACCTCTCTTTCTTTCATACATCGAAACGAATCTTTTTTCGTTGGATTATCGGAAGAAATTGACGAAGTAATAATAGTAACGAAGTTGAAGTAATTATAGTCCTCTCTTCGTCTTCTTCATCTTACTTACTTAAAGACTTCGTCGGTCCATTATTATCGTAAATAATATCTCTAGTTCAAAGAAGAAGAAGAAGAAGAGGTTCCCTATCGATCGTGTTTAAACAATGTAATCAGAGCCAATGATGGAACGATGCTTGTAATTAACAAACAAGTGTCATTCAGTTGACGATGACATATTTGATTCCTTAAAGATGACCTATCATTACGATTAAATTACCATTAGAATGTGATGTGAACTTTATCATTATTAAATCAAATAAATAATTTCAATTGAATACATTTTTATTTCATATGTGTTTGTTAAAACAGAGAAAGTGTGAAGAGTGGACATCATTGCTGTCCTTGCCAAGCACCACCACCACCAGTTTTGGTGACAACATCACCAAGTGCACGAATAATAAGGCAAAGTTCTCAACCCGAGGCGTCGGCCTGCTGTTGTTCCGGATGTTGTTGCAATTTACACGCTGGAATTGCACCAAGTGCTGCCTCTCTACGGCAACTACGCGAGCCAGGGGATGGAATAGCCGGCATTGCTGCAGATTCTTTGAGAATCAATGGCGGGATACGACAATTCCGGCAGGTAAGACATACGTAATGCAATTATTCTGCATTTTGACAATTTTTTTTTTTTTTGATATTTTATATCACCCACCACTATATTCTCACCATTTGTCATCAATCACCGATCACCATCCATCACCAACATCTTGACCAATTACGAAAATGAGTTATTAGTGTACTCTAATTTTATTTTTTAAATAAAAACACAATGAAGATTCAGATCATTTATCTCATCCCCCTACATAATAATCATCGTCATTATCATCATCATTATCAATATTATCATTATCATGATAATTGTAACCCTTCTTTTGTAAAATATTAATCATTATTATTATTCTTGATGTCGTCGTTGTCTTATTCTCTTCGTAATCGTCATTGTCGTTGTGTTGTTGTTACTTTTTTCTCAATGTATTTGCTCGATATATTTCGTTTTGGAAAATCAATTTTGATCCAGAGCAACGAGTATCGAGAGTTTTTCTCTCTTTAATGTCTTCCCCATTTGTGTTCATTATCCTTATCTGTAATCGACATAACAAATTCCTACAATTTCAACCCCAATCACTACTTTTTCTCTATGTGTTTTCCAAATATTTCGTGTGTTTATTGTTCATCTTTGTCTTCTTAACGAATATCTAATACGTTCGTTCACGATTACGTTAAAAAAAGAAAGAAAAAACAAATATTTGACATAATTATTTAAAAAAGGAAATATGAAAGAGGGTGAAATAAATCGAAACAGGATTTGAAAAAGAGAAGCAGGATAAATCGTAACAGAAAAGGATTCTACTTTATTTTGTAAGTTTACCGACGAAGGAAAAATTTGTCTTTCATATCCAACGTGGGATTAAAATTACCCTTAGCTTCAAAATCGTTCCCTTATCCTTAGAGTTTCTTTTTTCTATAGCACGCCATCTAACGGAGGGTAGTAAAGTTAGGATGGAAAAAGTAAAAACGAAAAAATAGGAAATGATTGTACCGACCGAGATCGTTTTCAAAATTGTTCGATACGCGGAGCGACTCTATAATAATTAAATATTTAAACAAATATTCATTTTTTAAACAAAATAACAAAATTAATTAATAAATTAAAATCTACTTGACGCAAAGCTTTGGTAGAATTTAATCTAGCTAAAGTAGATGGCACTGGATGTGTATGTGTGTATATGTGAATTTTATCGAAGTCCCCGTCTCGAACATATTCCAGAAAAAAAACAAGTAATAATTTCACCATCCTTCTCTCTCTTATGTTAATTCAAAGTAGAAAGAGAAAACACACACTTTTATACACGAGTGAAATAGATACACGATAAATCGTACAAGTAGTAGAAACGTATAAATATGCTCGTACACTCGATCAGAAGCTTACGATAATTGTGTTCACGTATGTTTTCATATCTAATTTTTATTCTGTAAAACAAACCCTTTAAGGAAACTTTAAAAGAAAATGAGAACGAAAAAGGGGATATTTAAAATAATTATTTAAAAATATATATGTATCTAATTTGTTCAAAAATATACTTAATTATTTAATATTGTCAATGTTCATTGTCAAATGACTAAAACCAGAATTAAACGAGTAAAATAAAAGAAAGAAAAGTCGAAAGAAACAATAGGAGGAATAATAAACTGGAATAGAAAAAAAGAAGGGGATGAAGAAGTTCTTGCAACATTGTTAGTTTAATTATCTTTTCTGGACGTGTTGAGGCCACCTAGGCGGTATCGTAACCAGAATAAGAGTGGAACGAAGAATAGGAAGAGAAAGATGAGGATAAAGAGGAGGAGGAGGAAGGGGTGGAAAAGGAAAGGGACAGAGAAGGAAGGGAGGAAAAGAGCATCCTGTCGTTTGGCTGACTGCCAACGTACTATAATCAAGCTTCACTCTCCACCATCCTCCTCCTCATCCTTCTGTCCACCCCCTTCACCACTATACCCCTCTTCAACCCTTATCCTCGAGTATGTCATGCATAGAATAGAGATTCGTGCTAAAACGTATCGGGCTGTCTCTACACCCCCTTTTCTGTCAACCCCCCCCCTGTGTTCTCCTCGTACCCCTTCTTCCCTCCTGCCACCCCTTTTAACCCACCTTCATTCGGTCGCAAGCTCGCTTGCTAGGCTTTTTAACAATTTTTCGCTTACTTTATTTTTAATGTTTATTTTATTTGATTTTATTTTTTTAGTTTGTTTTATTTTATTTTGGTTTTGTTTTATTTTTCGTTATATTTGTATTAATTTGTTTTTCTTTTATTTTATTTTATTTTATTTTCACGTAAAAGTAACTCACCAGTGTGATTTTCAAATCCGACCATGATAAAAAAATAAAATAAAATAAAATAATGAAAAATAAAAAGTAGAAACCTTTAAAAAATGTTAGGAATTAATTTTATTTGAAAAACAGAACGCGTGGGTCAAATTGTATCGCATGTAAAGTTTCTTCAATACGAAACTAAATTCTTTTCACGCGATCACATTTTTTTGGCAATACGTTTTTTTTTTCTATTCTCTTCGTTTTGTCCCATTTTTCTTATTCATTTTTTTTTTTCTAATTAGCAGCAAGCGGTTTAATTTGCGCGAAAATTAAATTAAAAAGATACATATATATTTTTACAGTAGTAAAAATGTATTACAACCACACACACAGGGTGTGTTATTGCGATAAGATTTTATTCGATTTGATACGTACGAATGAAAGTGATAATCGAAAAAAAAAAAAAAGAAAGAGAAATTAATCGTTAAAAATCGGTTTAAATTAAAGGACTCATTAAAAAGCAAAAATAAAGTTTATATAATAATTGTTAATTATTTGCCGTTATTTATTCAATCAAATCAAATTTTACTTTTCTGTTCACAAAAAAAAAATTAAATAAAAAAATACTTTAGATAACCAATAAAACAAAAAATTAAATATTTAATTTTTAACAATTTCTAATATTACCCTTTGAAAATTAATAAAAATAAATTTGCAAAAAAAAAATGATTACTTTTTCGTTGAAAAAAAAAACAAAAACAAAAAATAAAAAAATAATTTCGATATCCAATAAAACGAAAAGGTAACGGGAAAGAAAATGAAAAATTGNTATATATATATATATATATATATATATAATATTTATTAATGTATTGCACATAATAAAGTATGTGTCATTTGATTGGTGGTAATAGAAATAAATATAAATGAAACATTGATAAATTTAATCTTAAACATTGTAATTTAAATAAATAGTAACTTTTTAGTTTGATTTAAAAGAAAAAAAAAAATGTTCGAGTAGAAATAATATGAGAAATATTTTATTTCCACATTAATCTAAGATGTATCTAATTTAATACGAGATAGAGATAGAGAGTGAAAGAGAAAGGGAGAGAAGAAGAAGATAAAAACGAACATAACGAGAATTCTAGCCACGTTCCTTTAACTTTTTCTTCAAGCGAATATAAGAATTTCATGGGACGGGGTGGATGGTTAAAAACAAAAAAGAAATATAAGATGAAAATAAAAAGAGAAGAAAAAAGAAGAAGAAGAAGAAGAAGAAGAAGAAGAAAAAGAGAGAGAGAAAAAAAAGAGTAAAAAAGGTGAATAAAAGTTTATAAGCTGCGGTAAAAAGGAAAAACTTTGGAGAACGACAAGAATTTTCAACTTTCTTCGTTACGCGATAATATTTAACGATATCCCATGATACGCGAGAAGAAGAAAAAAAAAAGGGAACCAACTTAACCATAGAATGTCATCGAGCTTTAATTTCATTTTCATTTCCAGAATTTAAAATAAATAAAAGAAAAATAAAAAATACATAAATGTTATTACTTCGGAACATTTTATCTTATCTTTATTCTTCTTTCGATATAAAAATTGAACGATACATAGAAAAAAAAAAACAAAAACAAAAACAAAAAGAAATAGAAGAAAATTGTGTTTGTCGAGATTAAAGAAAAATCGAAGAAAAAAAAAGAAAATGAGAAATGAGAATCATGAAAGATTTCAATTTCCATATTTGAAATATCATAAGAACGAAATAAAGTCTATCGAATATAAACGTATAGAAAAGGAAAGATCGAAGGGTTTTAGGGCAATTTTTGTTTTTTCTTTTTATTCGTTGATTTAATATACAATCGTTCCTGTGAATTATTCATAAGGTGTGAAGTACAAAGTAGATAATACTAGTAGAGTAGTATACTCAATAGCATCGAAATTGAGAATTTCTCAGAGCTGGGTATTTTCACGAGCGACGTCTGTCAAATTTCAACAAAAGATAATATTAAAATATTCGTAATACGTTTTGTTTCTTCAAATAATATGTAGAATTTCATAAATATGAGCAAAAGCATATAACTGTGTATACAGGTAATTATGTGTGTGTGATAATGATCTAAGTCTGAAAATTATATTTTATATTATATATTTACAATATAAATTTATTTTCATGATTTATAAAAATATAGATATATAATTCTATAAATCATATTATAATTAGTTTTTTTAATTATTAATTTTATAATTTATAATTCTATAGTTTATTTTTTTATTTATTAATTTTATAATTTATAATTCTATAATTTAATTTTTTATTTATTAATTTTATAATTTATAATTTTATAATTTATAATTCTATAATTTATTTTCTTATTTATTAATTTTATAATTTATAATTTTATATATATTTATCGAATAAATCATAAAATTTATTTCAACAATATTTCATCTTTTTTTTTTTCCTGTTACTTTCAATTAATCCACCGTCACAATTACCTGTACATAATTTACAAGGATATTTTAATTTTCAAATGTATTATTATCATTATTATTTATTATCTACAATTATAAAATGGTTGCAATTTGTTTGATTGACATGCGTTAACGTTGATAAACGACAAAGATTTGAAGATATCGAACGAGACGCATTTATTAGATCTTTTTTTATTCGCATATAAAGTTCGTGACATTTAAACCCGTAAAATAATAATGGTTCGTAACATTTTTGCGATAACATTGATCAGATCTTACTAAAAATAAAATTTAAAAAAAGAAAAGGAAAAAATACGAACGTGATAGTAGGTAAGGAGAGAAAGAGAGAGAAAGAGAAAGAGAGAGAGAGAGAGAGACAGAGTAAGATATTTGCATTCTTAGATATTCTCTTTAACTTCTCAACTTCTACCTTTTATTTAAATGGCTTCGTAATCTACGACGAATGGGTGACTCCTGATTTTACGTTGAAATATTAAACTTGATATATACAAACTAAAAAAAGGAAGACAAAATTTACAATCATAAAATGCAATTTGAAGAGATGAAAAAAATAAAAAAGAGAGACGCTAATCAATATATTCCATAAAAAAAATCAACAAAGATTTTATATACGATATTAAAATACAAAATATAAAAATGATATAATAAAAGATGCCAAAAACACAATGGAATATGGAGAAGAAAAAAATTATTCAAATAAAAAAACATATATCATAAAAGAGATCAAAAAAACAAAAAAAATGTGAGAGAAATAGAGATAACGAGATATGGTTGTGGATAGGGAGGATTATCCGTTGGCAATTAACGAAAGGACCAATTAGCTCTAAAGCAAATATCGATTAGGATGGTCTTCCACAAGAACCATACTTATTAATCGTAGGAAGTATCTAAAAAGTTCTGAAAGTACTTTTTTAACGTTACGTTGTTCACGATTATCACTATAGATTTAAAAAAAAAAAAAAAAGAATGATATCTCAGTGAAGTTTTTAATCAACTATAATATCACCTACACATCAAAGAATTTCTTTTGATTAAAGGACTACCTACCTCTCTTTCTTTCATACATCGAAACGAATCTTTTTTCGTTGGATTATCGGAAGAAATTGACGAAGTAATAATAGTAACGAAGTTGAAGTAATTATAGTCCTCTCTTCGTCTTCTTCATCTTACTTACTTAAAGACTTCGTCGGTCCATTATTATCGTAAATAATATCTCTAGTTCAAAGAAGAAGAAGAAGAAGAGGTTCCCTATCGATCGTGTTTAAACAATGTAATCAGAGCCAATGATGGAACGATGCTTGTAATTAACAAACAAGTGTCATTCAGTTGACGATGACATATTTGATTCCTTAAAGATGACCTATCATTACGATTAAATTACCATTAGAATGTGATGTGAACTTTATCATTATTAAATCAAATAAATAATTTCAATTGAATACATTTTTATTTCATATGTGTTTGTTAAAACAGAGAAAGTGTGAAGAGTGGACATCATTGCTGTCCTTGCCAAGCACCACCACCACCAGTTTTGGTGACAACATCACCAAGTGCACGAATAATAAGGCAAAGTTCTCAACCCGAGGCGTCGGCCTGCTGTTGTTCCGGATGTTGTTGCAATTTACACGCTGGAATTGCACCAAGTGCTGCCTCTCTACGGCAACTACGCGAGCCAGGGGATGGAATAGCCGGCATTGCTGCAGATTCTTTGAGAATCAATGGCGGGATACGACAATTCCGGCAGGTAAGACATACGTAATGCAATTATTCTGCATTTTGACAATTTTTTTTTTTTTTGATATTTTATATCACCCACCACTATATTCTCACCATTTGTCATCAATCACCGATCACCATCCATCACCAACATCTTGACCAATTACGAAAATGAGTTATTAGTGTACTCTAATTTTATTTTTTAAATAAAAACACAATGAAGATTCAGATCATTTATCTCATCCCCCTACATAATAATCATCGTCATTATCATCATCATTATCAATATTATCATTATCATGATAATTGTAACCCTTCTTTTGTAAAATATTAATCATTATTATTATTCTTGATGTCGTCGTTGTCTTATTCTCTTCGTAATCGTCATTGTCGTTGTGTTGTTGTTACTTTTTTCTCAATGTATTTGCTCGATATATTTCGTTTTGGAAAATCAATTTTGATCCAGAGCAACGAGTATCGAGAGTTTTTCTCTCTTTAATGTCTTCCCCATTTGTGTTCATTATCCTTATCTGTAATCGACATAACAAATTCCTACAATTTCAACCCCAATCACTACTTTTTCTCTATGTGTTTTCCAAATATTTCGTGTGTTTATTGTTCATCTTTGTCTTCTTAACGAATATCTAATACGTTCGTTCACGATTACGTTAAAAAAAGAAAGAAAAAACAAATATTTGACATAATTATTTAAAAAAGGAAATATGAAAGAGGGTGAAATAAATCGAAACAGGATTTGAAAAAGAGAAGCAGGATAAATCGTAACAGAAAAGGATTCTACTTTATTTTGTAAGTTTACCGACGAAGGAAAAATTTGTCTTTCATATCCAACGTGGGATTAAAATTACCCTTAGCTTCAAAATCGTTCCCTTATCCTTAGAGTTTCTTTTTTCTATAGCACGCCATCTAACGGAGGGTAGTAAAGTTAGGATGGAAAAAGTAAAAACGAAAAAATAGGAAATGATTGTACCGACCGAGATCGTTTTCAAAATTGTTCGATACGCGGAGCGACTCTATAATAATTAAATATTTAAACAAATATTCATTTTTTAAACAAAATAACAAAATTAATTAATAAATTAAAATCTACTTGACGCAAAGCTTTGGTAGAATTTAATCTAGCTAAAGTAGATGGCACTGGATGTGTATGTGTGTATATGTGAATTTTATCGAAGTCCCCGTCTCGAACATATTCCAGAAAAAAAACAAGTAATAATTTCACCATCCTTCTCTCTCTTATGTTAATTCAAAGTAGAAAGAGAAAACACACACTTTTATACACGAGTGAAATAGATACACGATAAATCGTACAAGTAGTAGAAACGTATAAATATGCTCGTACACTCGATCAGAAGCTTACGATAATTGTGTTCACGTATGTTTTCATATCTAATTTTTATTCTGTAAAACAAACCCTTTAAGGAAACTTTAAAAGAAAATGAGAACGAAAAAGGGGATATTTAAAATAATTATTTAAAAATATATATGTATCTAATTTGTTCAAAAATATACTTAATTATTTAATATTGTCAATGTTCATTGTCAAATGACTAAAACCAGAATTAAACGAGTAAAATAAAAGAAAGAAAAGTCGAAAGAAACAATAGGAGGAATAATAAACTGGAATAGAAAAAAAGAAGGGGATGAAGAAGTTCTTGCAACATTGTTAGTTTAATTATCTTTTCTGGACGTGTTGAGGCCACCTAGGCGGTATCGTAACCAGAATAAGAGTGGAACGAAGAATAGGAAGAGAAAGATGAGGATAAAGAGGAGGAGGAGGAAGGGGTGGAAAAGGAAAGGGACAGAGAAGGAAGGGAGGAAAAGAGCATCCTGTCGTTTGGCTGACTGCCAACGTACTATAATCAAGCTTCACTCTCCACCATCCTCCTCCTCATCCTTCTGTCCACCCCCTTCACCACTATACCCCTCTTCAACCCTTATCCTCGAGTATGTCATGCATAGAATAGAGATTCGTGCTAAAACGTATCGGGCTGTCTCTACACCCCCTTTTCTGTCAACCCCCCCCCTGTGTTCTCCTCGTACCCCTTCTTCCCTCCTGCCACCCCTTTTAACCCACCTTCATTCGGTCGCAAGCTCGCTTGCTAGGCTTTTTAACAATTTTTCGCTTACTTTATTTTTAATGTTTATTTTATTTGATTTTATTTTTTTAGTTTGTTTTATTTTATTTTGGTTTTGTTTTATTTTTCGTTATATTTGTATTAATTTGTTTTTCTTTTATTTTATTTTATTTTATTTTCACGTAAAAGTAACTCACCAGTGTGATTTTCAAATCCGACCATGATAAAAAAATAAAATAAAATAAAATAATGAAAAATAAAAAGTAGAAACCTTTAAAAAATGTTAGGAATTAATTTTATTTGAAAAACAGAACGCGTGGGTCAAATTGTATCGCATGTAAAGTTTCTTCAATACGAAACTAAATTCTTTTCACGCGATCACATTTTTTTGGCAATACGTTTTTTTTTTCTATTCTCTTCGTTTTGTCCCATTTTTCTTATTCATTTTTTTTTTTCTAATTAGCAGCAAGCGGTTTAATTTGCGCGAAAATTAAATTAAAAAGATACATATATATTTTTACAGTAGTAAAAATGTATTACAACCACACACACAGGGTGTGTTATTGCGATAAGATTTTATTCGATTTGATACGTACGAATGAAAGTGATAATCGAAAAAAAAAAAAAAGAAAGAGAAATTAATCGTTAAAAATCGGTTTAAATTAAAGGACTCATTAAAAAGCAAAAATAAAGTTTATATAATAATTGTTAATTATTTGCCGTTATTTATTCAATCAAATCAAATTTTACTTTTCTGTTCACAAAAAAAAAATTAAATAAAAAAATACTTTAGATAACCAATAAAACAAAAAATTAAATATTTAATTTTTAACAATTTCTAATATTACCCTTTGAAAATTAATAAAAATAAATTTGCAAAAAAAAAATGATTACTTTTTCGTTGAAAAAAAAAACAAAAAAAAAAAAAAAAAAAAAAAGAAAGAAAAGTAACGGGACGAAAAGGTAACGGGAAAGAAAATGAAAAATTGCTAAAAAGGGAAAAAATAATTAAGGACAGAGCGAAATAATCTCCGGGAGTTAGGAGAGCTTAATGAACGGAAAAGAAAATTGCTAGGAAATGTTTCAGAATACTTTGTGAGAAAAAAAGTACTGACTGGTTAGCTACCTACCTACCTACCATCACTAACCATTACTGACACTACTACTACTACTACTATTATAACTACTACCACTCTTCATAGTAATTCCAATCAATTATCACGTCTCCGACGGTGCAGGGTAATCCCAGAACGAGATAATCGTCGGATTATGCAGGACCGTGCACCACTTTCTCCAAGACTTCTTCTATCTCATTTCTTTTTATATTTTTTCATTTCTTACCTTTTCTTTTCTCTTTTATACGTATTTTCTTCTTCTTCTTTTTTTTCTTATTTCTTCGAGTATGATAATAACTACTTTTTCTCATCTGCTTATTATTGTTGAATCTATTTGAGTATCTTTCATTTTATTCATTTCTTTTTTTTTTTAATTTTATTTATTTTTTTTATTTCTATTTTTTCAACTTATTTCTCGCTTTAACGATTATAATATAATAATTATTATTAATTAACTTCTCCTTTAGACACTCGAATAATTTCATTTAAATGACGAAAAAGATGTTGAAAAATTGCATATTATTTGAAAAATCATCTATTCATAAAATTTCATTTTCTATGATTGCAATTACGATGAATGAAGGAATTTATATTTATTATTTAATTAATTTCTTCTTTAGACACTCGAATAATTTCATTTAATGATATTTCTAAAAGAAGATGTTGAAAGATTGTATATACTTTTGAAATCATTTATTCATAAAATATTACTTCATTTTCTATGATTGCAATAATTACTATGAATGAATGAATTTATATTTATTATTTAATTAAGTTCCATTTAAAAATTCGAATATTATGTCATTGAAATGATGAAAAAAGATGTTGAAAAATTGTATATACTTGAAAAATCATCTATTCATAAAAAATATAAGGATCATTTTGAATAGGATGGATGAATCATCGTTGGCTGCTAGTACTCATATCTCACTCGATGATATCTAATGCGAATGCAAATGCATTTCTCGTATCTTCATTCGTGCAATTTATCACGCGTTTTAAGCTCTTTGTCAACTAAAAATTTTATATATATATATATATACATATATTTATATATCTATATATAAAATTATATGTGTATAAAATATATCGATTTCCACTATTTTCGTTACATAACATTTTTACTCGGACGAACGAACAGTATAGATGTTCCGTTGCTATCCAAACGAAATATACACATTTCGATATGGAACGAAAAAGATACGTTATTCCGACACGTTGAATATGTAAAAGGTATTTCTCACCTGGATCTCCTCTCCTCTACCTCTTCTTGTTTCTTTAAAAACCTCTTAAAAGATTCTATACAACACCCTCTTTTTTTTTTTATTTGATAGTAAAAATGAACACGTTTATTTTTCTCCCCATATTTTTCTTCTTCAAATATACTAAAATATAAAATATAAAATATAATAAAATAAAAGTATATAAATAAAAATAAAATTTATCTACAATAGTAAAGAAGAAAACTTAATCAAAAATTTCATTAAGTAAAAATTAAACACAGTTGCTTCTTCGAAATAATTAATTACTATATTAAATTAGTAATATATTATATTTTAATTTAATTACACAAATTATTTATTATAATTATTATTTATATAATTATTATTATATTTTAATAATATAATTTATAAATTTATATAATTATTTATATATATATAATAATTAATTACTAAATATATATATATAGTAATTAATTATTATAAAATTAATATTTAAATATTTAATATAATTGAATATAATGTAAAATAATATAAAATAATATAAAATAATAATAAAATTATACATAAAAAAAATATAAATTTAATAATAATATAATATAAAATATTTATATAAACAATTTTTGTGATAAATGATATATATATATATATATATAAATTTAAATGTAATTTTAAACTAATGTAAATTATACTCTTTTCTTTTATTTTATTTTTTTTTTGTTTTCCATCTTAGTTTCCCATCTATTTTCTTTTCTATCTTGGTTTTGATCGTATGCGAATCGTAAAGAGCTTTCATCGAGATCCAACGGTGAGGTTTCTGTTCAAGAATAAGCCAAGGAGCTTTTCTACGGCACGATTTTACTCGGCTCTATCGTTCTCTCGATAGAATAGAAGAAAAGCACGAAATGACTTTTTCTATTCTTTTGCCTCTCCTTTCCCTTCTCCTCCTTTACTCTCACCCGCCGAATCTATCTCGAATTTAGTGGCTATTAACGTCCTATGAAACGTCGCTCCGCGTTCGCAAATCTCTTTTCTTTCTCTCTCTCTCTCTCTCTCTCTCTCTCTATTTCTCTCTATCCATCACTATCACTTTTTCTTTTTAACTTCTCTCTTTCTGTCTCTTTTTTTTCTTCTTCTTCTTCTTCTTCATCATCATTTAAACTATAACGACAACCTTTGCAACTTATCGAAAAGGTAAAGTAACTTTTCGATTTATTTCAATTTTCTTGAACATGTTGAACGAAATTAAAATAAAATTACTCATTCGAAGTTAATGAGTTGTTTGGAAAGTAAATTTTTGTTTTGTTAGATGATAATGAAAATAAATGAGATAAATAAATGAGATTTTTGTTGTTTTGTTTTTTTTTCCAATCTAATCGTAAGACGTTTTAAATGATCGTCAATTATTGTTAAATTTGATTCATTTCATTGTTCAATTGTTTCTCATTTGATTATACGAACATTAGCATTCAACGAGTACCTTCATTTTATTCTCATCTTCTTCAATTGAACGACCTAAACGTGATAACATTACTATTTCAATCGAAATTTTGATAATTCATTTTCTTCTCTCTTTCATTTAACATACTCTTTTTTTTTTCATAGACGGAACATAATTTTATTCAAACAATTGAACAATAATATTCAATCAATTCGAATTATATATAAAAGTAAATCAACCTATACCCATACGTTAAGTAATCAACTACACAAGTATTAATTTTTGAAATAAATACCAACAAATAATAAACATAACAAAAAAGAAAAAATTACAAAGTTGATTAACACAATTTTTCCACCATAAAATTGTTTCGTAAAAATAAATAGGTTTTACGAATGAAGCGCGAAGAAAAAACTTCTATTATTTTTCCCCTACATTACTTCGAAAGTAAAAAAAAAAACAAAAAAAAAGGGTTTCTAAAAGATCGATCGATTAATCGAGAGATAGAGACAGAGAGAGAGAGAAAGGAAAATAAAAAAAAAAAAGAGGAAAATAAAGTACAAAATGCTTTCACGTTAACTTTTACGACAAGCTACTACTACTCTTTCGTTCTACCATCTTACCTCATCTTTTTTTTTTAAATTTTATTTTCCTACTTTTGTCTTTTAAATGAAATTGAACGAGAGAAACTCCGTTTCACAAGATTCTTTGAAAATCGATCGATCGAAAAGGAATCGTAGCGAGTTCGTTGATTCATAGTTAAGCTAATAGTACCAGTATAAACCCGCCCCCCCTTTCTATCAACCCCCTACATTTACGTTGAAACTCGTTTCGTTGAATTCTCAAAAGCTGAATTCGCGATAATCGTGAGTTTAGAATTCATTTAAACGTTCTTTCTTCTTCTTTGTTAGTTTCCTATCGCCAATAGTAGTATCATTTGCTTATCTATTTATCTATCTATTTATCTATATATCTACCCCTTTCTCTCATTTGCTTAGATCTTCTTTATCTTCTAACAATCCATAGAAATCTAAATCTTCAAAAAGAAAATAGAAGAAAAAACATAATTAAATTCTGGAAGTCATCCCAAGTATAGTAATCGATTATTTTAATCGACGAAATATCGCTTCTCTCATCGAAGTCAGTCGATCACTATCCCCCACTCACCCCCTTATCTTCTTCTTCTATTATCTCTTTATCTCTCTCACTCATTCTAATTAAAAATTTGTTCTTTTCGTTTACTTTGTTTTCTTTTACAAATAAACAAGATTTTCATTTTTACAGATCAAAAATATTTATAGTATAGTTTAGTTCTACATATATAGTAACACACATCCAACGTAGAATAATCTAATTTAATTTAGATAATTGAAAATGTTTAGTATATCACGATCAGAGAGAGTTTTCAAAGAGTTCAAGGAAGAAATGAAAATTTAATGTTTAATATAATATAAGCATTAGAAAATTAGAGAGAAATAAAATCAAACAAAATGTGTTCTCATCCTTTTAATCAGTTAACTGAGTTTGACGAGTATACCTGTCATAAAGAAGTGGCAGAATTTTGTGTCATGACTACTATACTCGTCATACGTAAAAAGTAATGACCATTGGCTATTTAAATTGTAATTTTTATAAAAAAAAAAACGAAACATAATCTCAAATTATAAGATTAGTAAGAAGAAATTGAAGATTTGTAAATCATTAGAGTCCATTTTATCTTCATATATTATCAATTATAACCTCAAAACTCTTCATTAGTCGATTTTAGCGACACAGCGGTATTTACTTTCAAAATGAAGACGTCACAAATTTAACTGGTTAAATCTCCATTTTATGGGTTGAATATATGAAATTTTGAATATCTTCTTTCAAACATATCCAATATTACCAAAAAAAGGTCGTATTCATTTTATTATATCTAGTTACTTTTGAAGTTAACAAGCACAGGAGTTGTTTTGTGTTTTACCAAAGGGGTCATCCATCCATATTAATAATCGTGCCCACGTTTGTTTGAACTACTTTAATGATCTAACGAGAACGTAGATAAGTATATTGACTAATTGCAAAATCAAACAAAATATTCTCTCTCTATTTCTCTTGCTTTGAAACATTAAATTTTTCTATTCTATCTTACCTCATTGTCAATCCATTCTTCGTCAGTCTGATCTATTTGCACCTGTTTGCACTCTCGTCTATCTCTTTCTCTCTTTCTCCATTTCACACGTGTTTCACACCATAAATAAACATATCTCTTTCTCTCTCTCTCTCTCTCTTTCTCTTTCTCTCTCGCTCTTTCTCTCTATCTCTATCTCTCTCTATCTCACACATATACACATCCACATACTCTCGTTCTTAACTTATACCAATATAACAACGTGTTAAAAACACGCCCAGTTTCCCTGGTGGTGCAAATCGTCATCGTCATCGATGGCGACAACGCCTCCACCGCCAACGGCTACGATGCCCGCTTCCGGTTCTGGTTCCGGTACTCAGGGCGTCGTACTCTGTCCACGTACGCTGTCTCAGGTTCGAAGATCACGACTAAGAAGAGCCCTCACCGAGGCTACCGCAGAGACCGTCAGCTACGTCAAGACGGTGGGGAAGATTTTACTTTTGATAAGCCAAATTTACACCTACATATTATACGCTTTAATACATAAACACACACATACACACATACGTACAATATATACTTATGTATATATTATTTTTGGCGTTAAATATTACATGCGTTTTGTGAATAATGTGGATGCACGATTTGCTTCAACGAAAATTAGGTCAGGTGTATTAAACGTTCGAAATCGAGATGTTTTGAAAAAGCAGGGTGTTTTTATTTAATACGTTTTAATATACGAGATATTTTTGAAAGTAATTCTCGAAGTATATTATGTTACGAATTACTTTTTTTTTTTTTTTTCATTGAGAGAACGTTGTTTTTATTATATCCCGTGTAAATCCCTGTTTTACGAGTAACACCTACCATAAAATGAAAATTGGTAGGATATTAATAGTCTAGGATCAATATATCATTGAATTATATGGATTATATCTTTAATCGCTTGGAAACAATAAATTGACATATATATAACTAATTATTATTAGAACATAATTTATCAGTCGTTGTTCAAATTGAACAATTTTGTGTTTTCGAAAGATAATGAAATTAAAATGAATAAATAATATTCATTAATAACGATAAAGTATCTCGTATATATAAATATGTGTGTTTCGATATTTTTTTTTCTAATCACCCTGTTTTTCAATATCAACGGTTTTTAGCGTCGTAATATACCCCGTAGCACTTAATCGTGCATACCGAGACACGTTCTCTCGTCTACGTAGCTATCGCAACTAGCTTATAGAACACGCCTTTCACCAATACCACTGCTGCATCCACACCATCACCACCACCACCACCATTAATACTACCACACCATGCCATGATCTTATTATCGTTAGGTCCTACCAACCCTGACCTGCATTCTCCAATGATATCCGATGTACATATGTATATATTGTATATACATATATATATATTTATTTGCGGGTGTGTGTATTTTTATACATAGATATAATAATACACACAAATACGCGTATACGATACGTCGATAAATTTATCCAAGATGAATCTGTCTCTGTGTGATGGCATAGATTTTTTTCCAATCATTTTAGTTAACTAATTTTATTCTAAATATATGTATTTTATATTTCTTCCTGTTTTACGAGTAATTAGTGTCGTTAGAAACTATTAGAAACATTATTGACGATCGATATGGTTCGATGAACGCGACTAAGTATATATGAAAGTTTCTATACTCAAGTTAGTGAATATTGACTAATATCAGAACAGAAACTATGCGTTCCCTGGAGCAAAACTACTTTATCGGACAAAGATCAAACGGTTTGTCATGGCAAATATAGTAATACGTTATTCGTACAAATCTTGAAACGTTTACAATAACTGATTTTCGAATTGTTTTAACTTGTCAGTCTAAAAATGATTTAGGTATTACGACAAAATTAAAAATTGTTCTACGGTAAATTCTGTAAATTAACAGAGTGATCAAAAATAATCTCTTTTTATGATACAATTTTTTTTTACGTTTATTTACAGATTATCTCAGAAGGTAAGCTAAACAAATTTTTAACTAGACTTCAAATTTATGTCTAATACAATTCGTGTATTTGAAATAATTTGCAAATAAATCATCCAACATACGCGGAAATGATATAAAATTAATTAACACACCGTTTATTATTTCGAAAGAAAATTAACGTACGTGAACGAATTGCAATTAAAATTAAAAAAAAATAAATAAATAAAAAAAATGTAGTTTTAGGTTTTTTATTTTTAACTTCGTTCTAGCTAAGAAGACGATGCTTCATGCTACAGGTAAACGTATATATACGATAGCAAATTTAATCCCCCACCCACCCTCTTGCAAGTAGTATATCAGGGCACGTGTTTGATCTCCCTTAGAAAGAGAGTACTCTCAATCACAGACCCCCTTACCACCCCACACATACCCTTTTCTAACCTCGTACTTTTCGATAGACACTTGGAAAAAAAGCAAAAAAAAAAAGAAACTGAACGCACCTGTAGTTGAGAGAATCCACGTGCACGAAGTTAACGTCACACAGAGCACGATTTTCCAATATCACACGTACTATCAACACGTGAGAGAGTAGCCATCACACATTTAGATACACCACGTATACGTGTGTATACGTATGAGAAAAATACGTCCATGTGAGTATGGACGTGAGAAATCTCCACTTTAATACTACTCGTTTTTATATCGGAAAATCGATATTAAATATCGAACGTCACCATTGGACCGGACCGGTCTGTCCTTCTGTCTTTTTTTTTTCTTTTTTTTTCTTTTTTTTTTCCATCAGTAACTTTTCACGATGAAAAACGTAAATGAAAGCTAACGAAACTCGATGTTTGTAAACTTTGAATTATGTCAAATCAAATAGAAATTCGTAAAAAGTTATTGCGAATCGTGTGATATAAAATATATTTGTCTTCTTAACATCTTAGGTTAGGCATTGCTGAATGTTGCAGTGAAGTTCAACGATAATTACGTGTAAACGATGAAACTATGATATTTCATGATTAAATTATAATTTTTCTTTAAAATTTATTCCACATACTTTAACTTTAACAATGTACTGTAATAATTAATAATAAAAATAAAGAATAATCTATTTTAAAAGAGGTTATCCGCGAAAGCCACTATAGTGGCGCGTTAAATATAGATGGCGTACATGAAAACCACTAAGGTGGTGCTTCGTACTGGAAAATGGCATCCACGAAAGCCACTATAGTGACACGTAGTGCTTGAAAGGTTAAAAAAGCGAACAAAAATATGTAAAACTAACGCTAGAAAGAGAATAAAAGCGTAAAATAAGTTTTTTTTATTAGTTGGTAGTAAAGTGAGGTTTCTAACAAGAAAAATCTCGCGTGTATACTTGTGAAAATTCGAATGATGGAAGAGACGAACGACGACTATAGTGTCGTGGATGCCAGTTTAGAAGAGAGAGGATGTTTTCAACAAGACAACGAGGGAACTAGGACGAGATTAGATAGCTAGTCTAAGATTAATTGTATGATATTATTGTCTTTGAACAATGGCTTTGAGAATTTCAAGTATTTTGAGAGGAAATGATATAAGAGTAAGAGAGAGAGAGAGAGAGAAATAGAGAGATACACTTTCGGTCGAATGTCAGAACTATTGTGTTTAGAAGTGTCCGAGAGGTATGATGATAACTATTCTCTAACTCACTTTACGAAAGAACCACACAAAAAAAAACAGAAACAAATATAAAAAGTATAATAACAACAAGAAGAAACTTCATTAGTCATATTTTTAATTATCCTTTAGAATTGTATCATGAAGTATTACGAAGGAAATAAAAAGATCAGGGTCACAATAGAAATGAAATAATAAATAAACAAAAGAGAAAAGTAAAAGAAACAAAACAATAAGATTAACCTTGGTGAATCAAGGTATAGATAAGGGTTAAGATTAGAAATAAGAAAATGTTACCTAGCAAGAACGAGATTGATGTGTATACATAGCAAACGTCTAACCAATGAGGAAACAGGACTAAAGATGAACTCTGAGAATTGGGGATGTGCATTGTTGCATTGACTCGTTGACGAAAGAAAAGTAAAAAGGTGGAAGGTTGAAGAAACATATGTGTATGTGTGTATGTGTATGTATGTATGTATGTGTGTATAGAACATAAATGGTGACCTCACTAATTCCACGTTTCTTTATTTGGCAGCATCGTGGGTGGTGACACAGAAAAATCTAACCAAGACTACAACTACTACTACTACTACTACTACTACTACTATTACAAACTACTACTATTGCTATTGCTATTGTTGTTTTTGCTCCTATTGCATTCGTTCTTTTCCTTTCCTTTCCTTTCCTTTCCTTTCCTTTTCTTTTCTTTTCTTTTTTTTTTTTTCTATTATTTTTTGTCTTTCCATCGTTCCTTTCTATTACATCTTTTGGCTTCGAACCATCATCTTCTTCATTTTTTTCATCGTAAACCCTGTACGCTTTTACCCTACGAGTTTATCATCTCGAGAACGATGTCAAGAAATTTGTGTGTGTATGTATGTGTGTGTGGTGAAGTTTTATCGGGCTATAGTATGCGAATATTCAAAAACGTATTGAGAATAAAGAGAACAACGACTAGTGACTTACAACGAGGACAATGGGAACTTTTCGAATTAAAATAGCTTTTTTTTTAATTCTTTTTTATTAATTTTCAATGTTTTAATAAAATAAATATAAAAAAAAAAAGGAGGAATAATTATTTTCACGTATGAAACTTGTCAATTATTTAGACATGACAAAATTACGATTTCTTTGTACGATCGATCAAACGTGGTCAAACGAAATATTCACGAATTGTCAGAACGTATTGTAAAAAAGAAACCAACTGATATTATTTACCATAGGAAAAACGAAAGGACGAATAAAAATTGTCAATCAAATATATATTTCAAATCTAGAAAAGAAACGACAGTTTTGTGTGTTTTTTTTTCCTGATAAACGGTAAAAACACAACATATTTTGATCGAACATAATGGAAAATGACAATCACACGTGTGATACTCTTCGTTTTTACGATTGATCGATTTTTATAAATAATAAAAAAAAAAAAAAAAAAAAAACAGAAAAAACGTTCGATAATTTGTTTTTCATCCTTTTTTTTTAGAAAAATAGGAAAGGAAAAAAAGGAATGGGATAAAATATATCATTGTCCGTTACTTCCGTCCTTCTAGGAAAGTCTTTTAACATTCGTCTCGGTCAAGCTGCTTATTCTACTGGTGGTAAAGAAAACGAGAATGCTTTTCTATACCGCGGAAAAGTAAACGTTTCCGATAACATAAGTACGGACACGTGAAGTAAATCGGTCTATCCATCTAGCTTTTCAAGATGTCCGAGAATATACGTTTTGAAAATCGTTGTTCCGTGGTAATCGTGAACAGGATAAAAGATGGATCCAAATTTCTAAAAAAGTATCAACGAGACGTGCATATCATTTTTATTATATCTGCTGCATATTTATTTTCTATCATATGTTTGTGCGATATATTTTATATAATAATACTAGGATGCTCCGGTTCACACGTTGGTGTTGCTTTGTTATAAAAAAAAAAGGTTTATTTAATATTATTTTATACTACTTAATGAAATCAAATTAATATTCACTAATAATTTCTGGGAATTCAAACTTGGCATAAAAAAAACATAAATTTTTTTAATATATATATTATATAATATATAAATAGCAACACACAAAACAATACGTGTGGCTTTGTTATAAAAAAAGGTTTATTTAATATAATTTTAAACTACTTAATGAAATCAAATTAATATTCACTAATAATTTCTGGGAATTCAAATTAGACATAAAAAAAATATAAATGTTTAATAAATATAATATATAATATATAAATAATAACACACAAAATAATACCACAATTACAACGGAATACATAAAATAATAATACCCTAAAAACTAGAAAAAGTAAGATTATGTTGTACGTAAATTGAAATAATTCAATTGAAATACGACGCCATTTATTGAATACTTGAACAACCTAAAGATCAAGATAACCTTTCAATAATAAATTCCTAAATTAGCGATAAAAAATAAAAAATAAACGCGGTAAAAACTATCCTATGTACTAAATTGAAAAAAATCACACAAAAGATAAAAAATTCCAATAAAATCGGTTCAATAATTTCGAACTTCATTGGAAACCAACCATGTGACACTGAATTTTTATATTTTTTATTTCTTTTTCGATTTATTGTTATATTTATTTCTATATATTTAAAAAATGCATATTTTTTTTTCAAGAATTTAATTGAAGTATAAAAAAATCATTTTTAATATCCCATCCTAACGAACTGATACGAATTTATGCGAACGAAATGATTCATTGAATCGAAAGAGAAACTTTATTGGAGATTATGTAACAACGCAATGCAACTTGGTATAGAAAGACGGTTCACTCTCGGTTGCACTACGTAAGTAAGAAACATAATCAAAATCATATTCTGTAGATGGCAGAGACGTTGCCTCGGCTAAACGTCTGTCAATTAATTTGACGGTGAATTCAAGCAAAGTTATTACTTTGTACGTGACAAGACATCTGTTAAGATATTTCTATATACATGTACACATTATCAAAGAAGATAAAATATATTTAATCATATGACTAAGAATCTTTCATTATTTATAATTTATTTATAAATAAATGATATATAAGAATGCATATAAAACTTCTCCTTTTATGTTTTCTTAGAGAGGATTAAATATTGAGTTTTACTACTTGCACAGTGTATGAACCTAATCTACTACTATAACTGTGTAAAATTTTAAAAAGATTGATGTTCTGTCAACTTGACTCTCCCTGGTTATCAGTTCACGTAATTAAATGATTATATATTGATGAAAAAAAATATTTTAAAAATTATTTTTAAAAAATATATAAAATAGGATTATACTAGGATTAAAATTAATTTATACATTGATCAAAAAAATATTGAAAAAATTATTTAAAAAAAACATATAATATAAAGTAGGATTACTAGGATTATAATTAATTTATACATTGATCAAAAAAATATTGAAAAAATTATTTTTAAAAATATATAATATAAAGTAGGATTATACTAGGATTATAATTAAAACATTGATCAAAAAAATATTGAAAAAATTATTTTTAAAATATACATAAATTAGGATTACTAGAATTATAATTAATTTATACATTAATCAAAAATAATATTTTAAAAAATCTATAAAATAGGATTACTAAGATAATACTTATTAAAATCTATAATAATAATTAAAAAATGTACAAATCGTTTACAATTAACTTTAAATTTGTCGTTGCTTTTGGTAAATTCGTAAACGAGATTTTAGAACAGGGATTGGAATATATGTAAAGCCTACGATGATGTTTACGAACGAAACATGACAAGCACTATGTTATCACGAAAGCGTTGGATTAGAAAATATAAAGTCGACGCATATAGCCCGTGCAACAGGGTAGATCGTACGATGAAGATAGACATATGCACGACAAGCGAATAGAACAAGAGAATCTACTTCGTCACACGATTGATAATTATCATAAACATAGGACGTATGTTTGCTGATCGTTAGGTATCGTATCTCATGGTTGACATTAACGAGCATCGATACATCGCCTAATCGAAACATTCCCTTTACGGTTTATCTTTGCTCACATAAGAGACCATAGTTCGAGAGGTTCAATTATTTTACAAATTATTAATTACCTTAATTTACACTTATTTTTTTATTGCTTCATTCGTTTCATATTCAAACATTAAAATTATCAAAAACAATGAAAATGGTTAATTATCATATACCATATTTGAATAATGTAAATATTAATTTGGTTTTGTATTTTATCGAATTGACATTGAATAAAAATTACAACAACAACAAAAGAAATAATATAAGTAAAGTTTTATTTGATGTAAAATAAAAAAGTAATTATTACTACTGATCCTATAAAAATACTAGAACCCATGAAAATGATTGTTTAACATATACCATATTTAAATAAAGTAAATATCAATATGGTTTTTATTTTTCTAAGTATAAATATGTGTGTAACATTTCTTGTAAATTATACCTTTGTTTTCTTTTCATCGAATTAAGATTGAATAAAAATTTAAAAAGAAAAAAAAAAGGAATAATATAATTAAAGGTTTATTTCATCAGAAATAAAAAAAAAAAAAGATAAAAACAATCATTTCTATTAATCCTATAAAAATACTTGGGTTTTACGAGTGTAAATCATGAGTTTTCTAGATTCTCTCATCGAAATCTCATCAAGTATAGAAAAAAAAGAGAAAGAAGCAAAATAAAAAAAAAAAAGAAAGAAAGAAGAGCGAGAAAAACCCACAAACCGCTTGGAAAGAGAGGATGTACTTTATGAAATAAGTTACTTCCTCACAAAGTTCTTCAATTAAAAAACTTTTCACATTCGAAAGCGCGAACGATAGAAATCCGCGAATCGTTCAACGACGCTCGTTTCCTTCTTTGGCACTGCGATAAAAGGCAAAAGGGATTTTCAAAAGAACCGATATCAAAAGAAATAAAATGGTAGACCAAGAGAGAGAGAGAGAGAGAAAGGAAAGATCGAGAAAAGGGGAAAGAAAAAAGTATCAGACGACTCTTATAAAAAGAAGATCAAAAACGAGTCTTAGAACAAGTATAGTAAACGTCCAACTGTTTCCTGTTACATTTTTACAAACGATGCACAATTTTTCTCTTTCTCTCTTTCTCTCTTACACATACATATAAACATACATAGATATATATATATAAAAACCAGTGGTATATCGACTTGTATCGATTCAAGTTACAAATACACAAGAAAGAAGTAAAGAAAGATAAAAGTCAACAAGAGATATCTGAAACAACATTCAAGAAAGAAAATAATTTATTCTTAGGTAACCAACTTCTAAATGACTTTTACAACTACTACAACAACTATGACTATTTATAACTATCACTATTACTATTACCTATCACTATTTATAACTATCATTATTATTATTACTATTTGTAGCTATCATTATTACTATTAT
This sequence comes from Polistes dominula, assembly GCF_001465965.1. Next base: position 1,241,780 of record NW_015148975.1, on the reverse strand, counting down.
TATTAATTAGTATTAATTGGCGTTATATATATATATA
>NW_015148975.1:1214731-1235733 GCF_001465965.1 Polistes dominula | reverse complement strand
ATATCATGTAAAATGAAATTTGGAAGAAAAATGTTCTCGATAAAATAATTATCGTAGAAATTATTTTCGATCAAACGTCACACGGCACATGGATGTACGATAATTCCGCTAACGTTGAATGAAAAATACGACAAATAATATCTCTGATCATCGTATATAACATCGATGAAATACTATTGTTAGTTTGAAATTATTCGAATCAGCTGTGTTGTCCATGAACACATTCCTATTTCGAATTTCCATACATGGCACATTCTACCCAATTCACCTTTGTAGAAATTTAGTTTATAAATTCTCGATCTATAATTTGGTCCTTCAATAAACACACACACACACATATGAATATAAAACATTTCCATGTATCGTGAAACATTGTTGTTATTTAATATAACAGGTATGTATTATAATTTTAAACCGATAAAAGTATGTGACCACTGTCATCGAGTCGTCTATACGATTTTACTGACGTCAGTTAAATTTTGTTATAGCCAAAATTTCAATCTACAAAGTCGTATACAGTGTAACACGATAATACCAAAAAAAAAAACAAAAAAAAAACAACTCATTTTCTTCGTACCACTCGTGGTTTATTTCTACCCCCTTAAACTACTTGATGGGAACATTATAAAACGAACAAAGTATTATACGTCTTAACGTATAACGCGACCAAAAAGTTAATGCTCTCTTTTAAAGCCAAAAATGGGATACGATAAGACGAACCTTTTTTTAAGGCATATTTTTTCATGGTTTTCGAGTTATCGTAGAATATTTTGTAACAACGTCTTCTTTTACGATGTCATAGAATTTAACTGGAAAATATAAACAATATCGATTCTCTTATACGAATCTATTTTAAAATAGTTTTTATTTTCATTAATAATTCTCTAGAATATTATCTTTGATGTTATTAAACATTTAACAAGAATAATCTGAAAAAGTGTAATATTTCAATTAAAACTGACCATTAGAAAGGGAAAAATAATTAAGGTTGTGAAAAGTAACAAAATATGTGCACGTAATTATGTATCGAGGTATTTAAAGATTTACATTTGAATATTAAATAAATTCTACTATAACATTAAAATAATAAAAATGCATTTTTAAAAATATTGTGATAATTACATTGAATTTATTTACATTCAAAATAATATGATATGAACTAATTGATAAACTAATTTTTATATTAAATCAATTCTACTATAACATTAAAATAATAAAAATTCATTTTTAAAAATATTGTGATAATTACATTGAATTTATTTACATTTAAAATAATATGGTGTGAACTAAATTGATAAACTAATTTTTATATTTGTAAATTTTGACTTACGTTAGACCACTTTCATAATTATGGAGTTTAAAATAATGTAGTTTGAAATAATTGATAAATTAATTTTTATTTTGAGTTATGTTAGACAACTTACATAATTATGGATTACATATATTTATCTATTACGAATGTGAGATATAAAATGTAATAAATGACGAAGAGTAGTAAATATCTCTGATAGAATCTTAAACCAAGGTCAGAAAGATTTGACGAAGTTTGTTTGGCCTTTACTATGCGATTAGATTTTAGGATCGTCGTCACTATAAGCGAACGATCGTATTACAAAATATAACCAAAATTGAATTATCTCTTTAACGCGGAGAACAACCTAGTTTCCACCTACGTTCTAAAACGCCTTATTCCTTGCTACGAACGTTCAAGAGGAAAAGAGAAAGAGAAAGATAAAGAGAAAGAGAAAGAGAGAAAGAGAGAGAAGGAAAGGGTGAAAAAGTATCGTCTAACAATATCTTTCCCGATAGCTAAACGTTAACGTTTTAAGCTCGTGCCGTGAAATCTCATTAATCAAAATATTAATATCACTAGGATCGTGTGATAAAAGTATCACATACACGAAATTTTATCATTCAACATTTCTCTTTGGTAATATTAACTTTTATATCACAAATGTTCTTTTTCAATTTTCTTTTTTTTTTTTTTTTTATGTTCAAAATTCAATTATCAGACGTAGCGAATTTCATTCGATACCTTTTTACATAAATTTAACACGTATTTATAAATTAATATCATACATTTTAATATATAATAATAAATAATAATATTACATTATTCGAAGTAGTTTCAATTATTGATCATTTAAAATGACGTATTTATCAAATACCAATCGATTATTTATATTTAAGCAAAAATTATTAATATAAATTATTAAAAATTAATAATATTATAATTAATTATAATTAATTAAATTAATAATATAATACATGTTCGTATTAATTATATTTATTATAAATTATAAATCAATGCAACGATTGATATTTTATTATAATACTTTTTACTTATTTATTGTAGATATAAATATTCAATATGAAGTATTATTAAGTGAAAATGTGTTTTCTATAAAAAAAAAAAAAAAACGAAGATAATCGAGCAATGTAAATCATGGTGTTTTGAGTTCGTAGTTGTTTTCTTCGTTCTTATAACGTGAATCATTCTTTATCTCTTTCTTTCCTGTTACATTTACATAGAAAAGGTATAAGACGAGATGGTAAAGAAGAGAAAGAGAGTGTAAAAGGGCACCTTTAAGGTTCATTTGTAAATGAAGGCTCGTCGTGCGCTTTATTACCCTTTTTAACTATTCCTTCTAATCTTCAAATAAATGCATATTTATTTGCACATTTTTCACTCAACTATTTTCAACCAAATGTATTTCTAAATTTCATTTTTATTTCCCTTTTTTTTTTTTTGACTTTTACATTCACGCAAGCTATAAAATTATCGAATCGTTTATCGTGAAAAAAAAAGAAAGAGAGATAGAGAGATAGAGAGAGAGAGATAGATTGAAACATTTTAGAAGAAATATTAGGATTAGATCGAATAGCAATAGAGTAATATTTTCGAATGATCATTTAAACCGGTGAACTCTCACTCTATTAATATTAAATCACGTTGAAACGTTTTTCCAATCAAACAAATCCATATGCCTTTGAATACTTTATAAAGTAGTATATATACATATATGTGTGTGTATCTGTATGAAAGTGTACGATTTTCCAAGTAATGTCACTTTTACCTGAAGTACAAACATTTGAAAATATCATATTCACACATGCAAACATACATTTGAGAAATATCATCTTATTTTTGAATTTCAAACTCGATCGATATCTACATTATTTTGAAAGATAAATATATAAGACTAAAATGTATATTTTTCTTTTTAACAAACAAACAAATGCACTATTAATAATAATAATAATAATAATAATAATAATAATAATAATAATAATAATAAAGAATAGAACAAATATACAAGCTACTATTCTTTTATTTCTTTTTTTTTTTTTTTAATTTTCGTATAACGATCCGATAAATCGTTGGAAAAGATATTGTACGGTGTATTTCTATCTCGTTGATCGAACCAAGCTTTTGCGATGAACGAAAAGAGATTAAAAAAAAAAAAAAATAACTGTAAAAGAGAGAAAGAAAATAAAATGAAATAAAAAAAATAAAATAATAAAAAAAAAAAAATAAAAAAGAAAGAAAATAAATGAACGAGGATATTCAGAGAGACACGAAGAGGTGGTTACACCATAAAGAGAGAGAGAAAGAAAGAAAAAAAGAAAGAAAAAGAGACAAGGGATGAAAAAAATAAAAGAAACGAAAAGAAAACAAAAAAAATATACGACAGGACGATTTCGTGACTTGGTTATTTCTCGAATGCGTGACACAGTACGACATGGATAAAGTGCGAAAGGGATATTTATCGAGGTCAAACGAGGGGTGAAAAGAAAATGATCGATCCTGATCGATAGGCTTCTTCTTCTTTTTCTTCCTCTTCTTCTTCTTCTTCTTCTTATTTTTTTTCTTCTTCTTAAACTTCTGTCTCATCGTCTTTTGTCAATGACAGAACAAATAAAAACTAACTAAAACTTTACCGTATGAAAAAAACAAATAATGTTCTCACACGATCTCAGGTGTGATAATCTTCTTTCCAACTATTTCTTTATCATCTCATCCTTAAATCCCAAATCCCTTGATTAACCAATTAGATTCCTTCTTGATAGTCTTCGACGTGGCAAAAAAATCAAGATCCTAATTTCTTCTCATTTATCCAGTCGTACCTTTTCCTTGAGTTTCTTCTTATCGTTTCTATGAAACCTTGATCGAATTCGATTGGATCACACGAACCTTCTCGATCATGGATTTTTTGTCCCCTTTCTCTCTCTCTCTTTCTTTTTTTACCTTTTTAATTAAGGCACGTGGAAAAGTGATCGTAAAAGGTTAGATGAAAAATCTGATACGAAAAATTCATTGGGTACGATCAATTAGAATGCTGTATGAATGTCAATAACAAGAGAATGATGATGAATATGTATATAGTAAGTGAAAAAAAAAATAAAAATTTAATACATATGCACGTATTTATATGTTATACGTACGAATATTTGTTAATATAATCGAAACAAATATATATTATATATTTTAAATCTATTAAATCTATAAAAATGTAGATTTCATTTGTACCTAATGGATAATCTTACTTAAAAAGTGAAAGTACTTTACCGATTGTCTTGAAATTTTGACACAACGTTGCATTCGTATACAGTTAGGTTTTTATTACATTAATTTATTTATAAAATAATTAATTAATTTAAAAAAACAATGAAAAAGATACAGGTAGGTCCATCATTATCTGTTGGTCATAGATTTCGTTGAGTGCTCGAAACATTTGAATATAACTTAACTTTTATTTAATATGACAACGTCATATTTTGACTCACATGAGCCACAGTAACGCATGACGAGGTACAGACTAGTATAAATTAAAAATATATAATTATTATATATATATATATACAAAAAAAAGCCAAATATATATACGTATTTAACGCATATATTTGATCGAATGGGAGAAATTGGTTGGGCGTAAATTCGTTTATCAGAAAATCCGATAGAGATTCGATATGGCATAGGATCGTGAAAGGATGGCTTGTGAAAAAATAAAGGAAAATGGAAAGAGGGAAAGACAGAATAGAATGAAATCCAAGAGAGAGAGAGAGAGAAAGAGAGAGAGAGAGAGAGGAAAGGTGTAAGAGGTCTCGTCAGCTGATATTTTCACAGAAAAACGAGGAATAACTGGGAAAACGAGACAATCTACTATTGCAGAGGAAACCATTTGTAATATTTAATCTGTCACGTTCTTTTATCTCATTTCACGTTAATTATTTACATAGATTTTTTATATTCTTTTTAAAGATACATCTTGTATCGATCACGAAATGAAAAAGTTATCTTGTAAATCGTACGATTAATTCATTTGTATTATTCTGCGAATTTTATTTTGATTTATATCCGTGTTTCCGATAATCAATGTTTCATGATTGCTCATTTGAACTATTTAAATTTTCATTAGATTTTACTCGGCATTAGAATTTAGAACGTGTTTAAAATTTAAATGACAATAATCCCGCGTATTACGTGTAACGAACAATTATATTTTGCAATTACTCTTGTTTTTCATCGTTCTATTTGTTTAAATAATCGATTAACTATAGTAATTTATCTCTTTGTAACTATGTGTTGTTCATTTTTCTACGATATTCCAAATGTCACAGTAAATAGAAAATCAACATCAAGATCTGGAAAAAAAAGTGGCACGCGAATACGGATAGTGAAATGTTTTAAAATCACTATCTATTATATATTTAAGAATACATTGAATGAAGAGACAAAAGAAACATTAAAAATTAATATGAAAATTGCTATATGTATGAACATAAAAAAATGATGAAATGATGACAAAAAATAGACATTAAAAAAAAAACAAAAGAAAAATGCAATGACAAGTAAAAATAGCATCGTAATAAATCAAACCCTTAACCCTTTCTCTCCACCCCAAGTATAAATACACCGAACAAATAAAAATAATATCTAATGAGGAGACAAAAGGAATAAAATAAATAAATATATATAATACAGAAAAGACGAGTTAATAAATTTTGTGAAGAAAAATGAAAAAGAAATCAAAAAAGATAAATACAAGAAAATACATAAATACACCACATATATATATACAAACATACGCCTACACACTGGATCGCGAAAAGGTTTTGTTCATAGATGGAATATAAGCCTAACCTAAGTAGCAGACTGTGATAGTAGAAAAGACGAGTTAATAAGTTCTGTGGAGAAAAAAAAAGAAATAAGAAATCAAAAAGATAAATAAAAGAAAATACATAAATACACCATATATATATACAATACATACTCTTACACACTGGATCACGAAAAGGGTTGGTTCATAGATGGAATATAAGCCTAATCTAAGTAGGCAGACTGTTATAGTAGTAGGATGATTCAGGTATGAGTAGTGGTTGGTGGTGGTAGTGGTGATGGCGCTGGTAGATGCCTGCGAGGTCGAAGGCGGTGGTAGCAAGGAAGAAGTTGGAAGGGATGATGATGGTGGTGGTAGTAGTGGTGGTGGTGGTTGTAAGTAGTAGTAGTAGTAAACGTTGTAATAGTAGTAACAGCAGCAGCAGCAGTAGTAGTGGTGGTTGGTGGTGGTATGGTGGGCGTACGGGGGTGGTAGTAGAGGTAATGGAGGTGGTGGAAGAAGTTTGGTGGTGGATAAAAGGGGTGAAGGGTAAGGTGGAGAATAAATGGGGACCGACGCAGTCCTGTCGGGAGCGTCAAAGCGGGCGGACGCTCAACACCGACGCTTCTCTCTCTCTCTCGCTCGCCTCCGTTTCGTCTCTCGCTTGGCTATCTTTTCTTCTTATTATTATTCTTATTATTCTTATTATTCTTATTTTTTAATCTCTTCTTTCTCCTACCCACCCCCTTTTTGTTCTATCTTTTAACATTTTCCTTTATTTTCCTCCTATATTTTTTTATTTTACATTTTTCTCTCTATCCACGATCCTTCCTCTTCCCAAAATCCCCGTCCTCCCTTCCCCCCTTCCCCGTCCCTCGCCTTATCACAGTCGGATCTCTTTGTAAAGTCCAATTTTATATCCTAAAATTTTGGTTTTATTTTTTTTCTTTATCCTTTGCATTTTTCCCCCTTCCTACCCCTTCCCCGAATCCCTTTTTCCAACTCTTCTCTTCTTGTTTTCATCCTTTTCTTCTTTCTCTTTCTATTTGATGTGTATGTGTGTTAGTGTGTTGATTTCTGGACGTGTATGTTTTCCCCCGTTTCCGAAAAACATTTAATTTGAAATTATTATTTGTATTATTTTTACGTTTGATCGTATTCCTTATATTTTCTCTATATCCCAGCTTAGGAGAAAAGTTTAAGAGAAAAGTTTAAGAACAAAAAATAATAATAATTCTAATAATAATAATAATAATCTAAAAGGGGTGAGCGAGCACGGTGGTGTGTGTTATCGCGCGAATATACGACGATGCGAGTCGAAAGGACGCGTGTGCAAAACCGCCGGTGGTTATGCCGGTTACGCCGGCGAGAAGACAACATTTATTACTATTACTATTATAACCATTACTATTATTACTACTAAAACTAACTATTACTATTACTACGATTTAGAACGATTATTGTGAATCGTGCGAATTCTCGTTAGAGAGAAAGTTGATTATCGAGAAAAGAGAATATAAGGGAGGTTGCGAGTGAACGAAAGAAGGAAAGAAGAAGAAGAAAAAGAAAGAAAAAACAAGAAAGAAAAATAAAACGAGAAGAATAGATAAAAGAGAAAAAAGGGGTGCTATTGGTGGTGGTGGTGGTGGTGGTGGTTGTCGTCGTCGTCGTCGTTGTAAACACGAACGTGCATGAGGGACGAAAGAAAAAAGAGGAAAAACAATAAAAAAAATAAGAGACACATAGATAGATATAAATAGATAGAAAGATAGATAGATAGATAGATAGATAAATAAATAAATAGAATAAACGGATAAAATAGTTATAGTGATTGACATACATGTCTCGAGGAGATGTATCGTCGTCGCGGATTGCCGGTGCTACTGCCACGAGGATGCTTTCTTCTTCTTCTTCTTCCTCCTTTTCTTCCTCTTCCTCTTCTTCTACTTCTACTTATTCATCGTGGCCCATTGTTAAATCGACAAGATTTTTATTGTCCCGCCAACGTGAGGAAGAACGAAACAATAATCGAAAACAAAGGCTTATTATCATTGAAAACGAAGACGACGAAGACGACGACCATCATCATCATCATCAATATCATCAACATTATCAACATCATCACCATCATCAACAACAACAAAGACCACGAGATAAACAAAAACGAGAACCAGAACAAGAATACGAACAAAAAGAAGAAGAACAGCAACAACAACAACAACAACAACAAAGTGTATTATTTGTACTCATCGTTAAATATTTGGAACCAGGATTTGGTCGTCCCTCTCGTCGATCACTGCCCTCCCCCACCTGTCCCCTCACCGCCAGCACCTCCACCACCACCACCACCATCTCCTCCTCCACCTACATCAACTTCTACTTCCTCAATAATCTCTTACATCATCGACGACAGCTTCTTCACGGTATTATTACACGAGTCCAGCTAAATCCTGATCGACGACCACGTAGACGACGACGACGAATAACACCGCAAACGATCACCACAACAAACTGCTGCTGTAATTCGTGTTGTTGTTGTCATTCTTGTTCCACCTCCTCCTCCTCCTCTTCTTCGTACTGCTACTGCTGCTGCTGCTGTTGCAGTTGCAGTTACTGTTGTTACTGCTTTTACCGTTGCTGCTATACCTGCTATTGTTCAACCTGGCCTGCAACTCAAAACAAACGACGTGTTCGGCCTCGTGAAAGAATTGTTTTCTTTCTAAAAAGTGAAATAACATTTACAATTATTAATTTAGTCTTAACAATTATATTATTGAAATTAACTTGGATCATTCCTCGATCATTTGAGATACTTCGATTTACGATGATCCATAAATTATTATTATTACATATATAAATATATATATATATATATATATATATATATATATATAATATATGATATATATGAATACGTGTTGTTTGTATATGCATATACGCGGTGGATCGTCAAATCCTATTTCACCGTTGTCGAACTGTCCTCACGAGAATGAAGATTACCTGCTGTGCGTTCGTTCTTGTTAGGTATATATGTATATGTATATATATATATATATATATATTTACTCACACTTCCTCTTCACTCTCTCTATCTATCGTACACTTCGTCGTTTGAGATTACAGAACAACAAGACGTCTTTCCCTCGTGGGCGTTAGGTATGTAAATACGTTAGAAAAGGAATTCGAAGGTAGATCGAATAAAGACGAGACTAGACTTTACCAAGTATATTCTATATATATATATATACATATATATATTTTTCTTTTTCTTTTTTCTTCACGTTAGAATTTTCTTCTTCATTTTTTTTTTTTAATGTCACGATTTCTTTTTTATTGATGTTTTAGTATAAAAACGTAAGAAAGAAAGAAGGAGATAGAATCAAAAGAATTCTCGGATTTCGTAACTCTAGTCAAATGAATTTGTAAAAGATTCTCAAATTTTCGAGGTATTCGTGCAATATGAAGAAAATAAAAGAAAAATAAAGAGAGTGAGAGAGAAAGAGAGAGAGAAAAGTAAATGATATTTTTGATTTTTCATCGTTTCCTTATATATCGAACGATATTGTCGTCCCAGTTGATAGTTGGAATCCTTTCGGTCCAAAGACATTACCTACAAAGATGATCAAAAAGATCCTCCTCCTTTTGACCCAAACTTGTTACGATGGACAAACTCGATAAATTCTTGTTCTCTTTATTTTTTTTTCTCCCCTTTCTTTGAAAATGATATCTCTTCTATTGGCCTTGTACACGAGGCAAAACGTATTTTCGTTATTTTATTGTTATTTGTTCGGAAGGAACATATCAACGAGAGAATTACGTGATATTATATTTGTCAAGGACTTTTTCTCAATTTAGACGAATTGTTTTATAAACGTTGAGAAAAGTGAGAGAAAAAAGAAAAATAAAATCGTAACGTTTTCATTACATTATCAGTGAGGTTTATTTTCGAACGATTGGCTGACCATTGCTATACTGTTACTACTTTTACCGCAGTTACTACTTCATTATATAACCTTAAATAGATAAACTCGTAGAATTGACCTTTGAACTATATTACCCTTATTTTTGTGATATTTACTCAAAGATTTCAAATGATATAACACGCAATTTGCTAAAGGAAATTACATTTATGACGTTTCGTTAAATATTGAAATACTTTTTACGAAATTAAACTGTAATATGCACAGAAAATGAAGGGAGGAAAAAAGAGGTTATGGGTGATAGTTGTAATACAAATGAAAAGAATTATTATTATTATTACGTAAAATATTACTTTTATGTATATACATAGCTGTAATATTTATATTTATATTCTTTAACTTTATTTAGGATAGTTCATTATCTAATTATTATTTTAAAATCTAAATAAATACAAAAATAAAATGAATAAAATCAAGAAAATAATAAAAAAAGGTGATCAGAGAGAAATATATCAAATCATTTTATAAATCAATAAAAAATAAATCCTGTCTAATTAATAAACAATTATAATTATTCTTCAACGTCATCTCGATGGTCAATTATCTACCATGAAAATATCTTAAAATCGTAAGAAATAAAAAGATGATAAAACTAACTAAGTTACTATGAAAAATCAAAGATGACAGTATCGAGATAAATTAGGGTTCTTATTGGAAACTAGCCAGATATATTCTCTTTTAATCGTTAAGAAAGAACATAATTTATCCTTAGAATCAAAAAAGAGGACACCCCTCCAAAAAGCTATTCTAAAGTGACTTAGATTAAGATCATCGTCCAAAATGGAAGTTCATTTAGGTCTGTTAAGTGTTTTCAAAGTAAAATTCAACGTTTCCTCGTTTCGATTGTAGCTAATACCATGATAGAGAGAGAGAGAGAGACACTCATACCATACCAAAGACGATTACTTTTAATCGATCAGGACCTCCATTATCGAGGCCCGACGGTACCCACCAATCCTATCGTTTTACCTTTCACTGGACTAGCTCGGATTTGATCTAAAAACGAACAGAACATACACACTCTTTATCTATCTGTCTCTCTCTTTCTTCTATTCCTTTGTCTGTGTTTTTCTTTTTTTTTTTGTATTTCTTTTTTTTTTGTTTTTTGTTAAAACAACACCATCGAATCGACTAAATCGTATAGCTCGGATCAACGATGGAACGTGTCGGTTCTCTCAAAGTTAAGTGCATTGAGTTCACGTATCTCGATTGTTATCTTGATGAAACATCCACGTAACCTGGTGCAAGGTATAGTTCGATTTAATCCTCGACAAAAGTAAAAAAACGAACGAAGAAAATGAAATAGAAAGAAAAAGAAATGAAATCGAGAAAAATTCTTTATGTCTAACTTCGAGGGGAAAGAAAAAAAAGCTTGTTTCGAATAAAAAAAATAGAAAACAACAACATAAAACGCAAGATGAAAAATTTCATTGTATTATACGATAGAGAAAGAGATAGATAGATTGGAAGAGAGAATGAGAAAGAAAGGTAGGACATAAAATCGACGTGTGTTTGCAATCAAACTTCATCATATCTCTTCGAACAAAAACCAATAACGTTCGTTCCAGGTCCATACGGAGAAACGAAACGATGAACAACCAAACGTGAAACAAGTTTTGATCTATTTTACCATGGGGGTAACTCACTTGTAGCAAAAGAGATAGAGAGAAGAAGAGAATGAGAGGTGAAAATATACGAGGAGTGACTAATTTCACAGCTGAAAAGTAGACAAATAAAAAGAGAATGGTAGAAAGATAGATAGATAGATAGATAGATAGCAACGTTATTATTGCATCAAGTTATGATTTCGAGTTATGCGTTTGGAGGTTATCGAATGAATGGTTGACTTTCTCTCCTGTTAAATTGGAACACATCGATTATTCGTCGTCCGTCGATTATTATCGCGATGACACCGTTTCGTTTTCCGTCTATTAAACGAAGGTTCATCACAGACATTTGAGAAACACTGCTAGATAAATAGATAGTTAGATAGTTAGATAGATAGATAGATAGATATAGGTAGGTAGATTAAAAGAAAGAAAAAAAAAACTAAATCAAAGTAGGGTCTTTTTCCGAACGGATGAATCCTTTGGAAGGTAAAGTACTTTGACGAATCTTTGAAGGAATTCGTGGAACTAGAAAAGAATCCTAGAACGTTCCTAACTTTTTTGCCAATCCTTAGAACCCTTCGGAATGAATCACAGAGAGTGTCTTTGCAATGGAAATAGAAAGAGAGAAAGGAAAAAAAAAAAGAAAAAGGGAAAGACGCATTAAGAGAAGGGAAAGTGTGTGTAAAAGAAAGAAAGAGAAAGAGAAAGGGAATAAGATGGAGAGATGAAATTGCGACGCGTCAGCAAGATCGAGAAAAATATTCCAGATTTTAGCGAATTGTTTGAAGAAAAAAAGTATCATTAAACACTTTTCTTAGAAACCATTAATTCTCTTCTTTTTTCTTAATTTTTTGTTTATTTTGTTCTTTCAACTTCTTTCTCTCTCTCTCTTTCTCTCTTTCCCTTTTTTTTTCTTATTAAGATAATAAGAAGGATCATTTAATAAAATTTTTTTTTGGTAATTTTATAAAATTTATGAACAAACGCACGAAATATTCTCGAAAGAGTACGACAATGTTATTTTATCTTTTTAGACAAGAAATCATCGCAATATAACATCTACTGGCAAAAATTTCCATTCGAAAAAAGAACAGCCAGAGAAAAATAATATTCGAAATAGAAGTGTATGTATATATATGTACATATATATACATACCTAAGTTATATATATATTTATGTATATTCGTGAGTGTGAGATCTAAAAATAAATAGTTCGAACATGAGTGAATTCACGTACATTGACGAACGAATAGTAATCGTGATGGAGTCGATGGAACGCGATGTGTTCAACGTGCAAGTGCATCCTTGCAACGAACAAACTGATTCAAGTTCTAGCGGTGATACCGATCTCGAAGATTCGCCGGATCTAACTTGAGGAAGAGGAGAATCGGATTTAAATGTTACTGAAAAGGTTGGTAAATTGTCTATAAATAATTTAATTTAAAATTAAAAAAAAAAATTATCCCCTATACGGAAAACTCCCACAAAGATAAATTAAACAAATTTAAACTTAAAAAAAAGTTTTACTGAATAATAAAATAATATAATTTAAATTGTTAATTAATATCGTTTAAGTATATGTAATAATATTATTATAAATTTAAAAAATATTCAAAAATACATTTTTACAGTCAAATATAAAAAACATCATTGATAAATATTTGATAATTTTGTTAAACATTTATAATAAATTACAAAATGAAAAACAAACAAAAATTTCAATACTTTGACAATGGTCGATCACGTTACACGTTCGATGAACAATAAGATCGGAATGAGAATCAAAATTAGGAATAGTTCGAATGTATCAAGAAGTAACTTGATCTGGAACTATTAAAGCTTCTTTGCGGACTCACCCTCTCGTCCGACCTTTCGTAACTTTCCTCGTCTACTTTGCCAAGTCTTATTTTATTAGGTAAAACCGCTAGGTCCTCTACTATTCAATTTTCTTAACTATCTCGAGAGCGCAATGTTGGACTAGTCGCTTAAAATTGTCACCACGATTCTTTGAAAACGTGTTCTATGAAATGTAACAGTGTCGGTATTTATTTACCTATATAGTTTTCTAAGAACTTTCTTCTATATATACATATATATATATATACTATAAAGAATTTAATTTATACAAAGAATATAGAAAATGTACCTGTGTACGAATAACCAAAGAAAGAAAGGAAGAAAATAAAATAAATAACAACAATAAGAAATAAAATAAAACAAGACAAAAGTAAAAGTACGAACATAACCAAAGTAAGAAAAGAAGAAATAAATGAAATAAAAATATATATATATATATATAAAATAAAATAAAATATGACAAGAAAGTAAAAGAATTGGCTGGCTCATGTAAGGCTTAAGAAAGAAAAAAAAAGAAAAAGTATGAATAGATAGTACATTTTTCTGCCAAGTTTTTTTTGATAATTTGCGTTGACTCAGCCATGGAGGCTTAAAATATTTTCAGTCCGATCACGTTTTCTGTACGGTTACTACACCGAGGCCGAAAAGAGGTTCATATATAGGACGAAATTGGCGACCCACTTTATCCTTAGGAGAAATTCTCTTCTCTTTCTCTCTCTCTCTCTCTCTCTCTCTCTTTAGAACATTTTGACCCTAGTTCGAAAACTCGACTCGTCAAATCTGATCAACCCTATCCCTACTGATCCAACTTCTACCAGGATGAAAATCTTACAAATTTTATACGATAGCTGTTTGATGTTCTTATCTTATCTACATATTACTTTACCTTTTACATTAACCGAGTTTTTAAGTATGAATACGTAATACAGGATGAACCAAATATTTTTGAAAGATTTTGAGCGAAAAAATAATTATTTGCTTTATTCTAAAAGTTTCAAATAATTATCCTAAATAAAATCTGGAAATGTACACAAAAATATAAAAGAATTGGTTTATAAAATGATTCAAAAAATATTTGACCAATTTTGTACAATAGAATACAAGCGAATAGATATAACAAAAAATAATTAAAATATACTTTATAATAATATTAAATAATAAATAATAATAAAAATATAAATATAAAGTAAAAATGAAATAAATAACATAATAAATTCGTGTTATTGTAGTAATCAAAACAATTTCGTGCAAGAGAATACAAACGAATAGATTTAACAAAAAATAATTAAAATATAAAATAATAATTAAGTAATAATTAAAATATATTATATAATAATATTAAATAGTAAATAATAATAAAAATATAAATAGAAAGTAAATGAAATAAATAACATAATAAAATCGTGTTATTGTAGTAATCAAAACAATTTCGTGTAAGAGAATACAAACGAATAGATTTAACAAAAAATAATTAAAATATAAAATAATAATTAAAATATACTATATAATAATATTAAATAATAAATAATAATAAAAATATAAATATAAAGTAAAAAAAGAGAAAGAAATGAACGTAATAAATTCGTGTTATTGAAGTAATCAAATCTTAGTATTACAAGTAAATATTTCATAACAGAGTTGAAAAAATAACTAGCATTCTTGGAAGTAGTAAGATACGCATTCCAAGATAAAATGTACTCGTGTCGGAACATTATAAATATACGTGAGAACAGAATGTAAGAGAAGCAGCATCAACCCTCCACATTCGTAGAATTTTACCCTAGTGAATAAGTCACTAGTACAATACTAGAGTAACTTGAAGACATAAAAACAGTTTGAACTTTTTCAAGAATTTTTTTTTTTTCTTTCCACGTATCATCCTCAATTTATTATTATTTTCTAAACTTCATTTTTTATTATTGTCTGTTTTCTTCTTTTTTTATATATAAATTATTTCTTCTTTTTCTATAATCTAAAATAGAAAGAGTATATTTCTCTTTTCTATGCAAATAGGGTAAACCATCCATAATAATCGCGAACAATAGCAATCGATTGCTTGTTTTTCTATTTTTTTTTCTTTTTTTTTTTTTTTTACGGTTTCTATCGAGTAACCAACCGTGTGGTAAAGAAAAAAAAAATTCCAATCGAAGTCGAGGACAAATATGACATTTATTTTTTTTATATAATACACGGACTTCTCACAAAAGGGTCTTGGAACTTACGATTCAATATGTGTATCGAAAGGGATCCTCCCTTAACCCTTTCGCACCGGCTGGAACATATGCTGTCCCAGTCGGAAAAATTTTTCAATCAATTCAAAACTCAATCGTGAAATCACTGTTGTTCATGGTGCACTGTTATGGGCACATTTATGCGTCTCGAAATCCTTCAATCTTTTAGGCATAAAAATTATTTTATCTAATAATCGGTTAGAGAAGAAATTAACTGATCTTTGTAATGGAACGCACTCGAACTGATTTTTCGCCCTATTGAAAGGATTTAAGTAGTATAATTTAAAATACTAAACTATTCTTAAGTTTATCCTTTTGATATCGTGCATAATGATATTAACATTTATTACAAAATCAATTTAACTTCATTAAGTTAATATTATTAAAAAAAAAAAAAAAATTACATCAAATTTTCATTATTAATTATTAAATGACAAAACATTTATTTCATATAATAATCTCAACAAAAGGTCAAAACAATTAGTACACCCGGTACAGAAGAAAAAATTTCATTTCCGAACAAATTTTTATTAATTCAATGTCGAACTGTCGAGAAAATTCAATGATTTTGTTTGATAAATGGATTTATAACAAAAAAAAAAAAAAAAAAAATAAAAATAAAGATACGGAATATTGTGATATAAAAAACAAAACAAAAAAATTTCATTTAAAAAAAATCACACAAGGGAGACAATTTTTGAAACGAATACGATCAATAAGGGCTAAAACGTTGGAGAATTAGCTGTACTCGCCATTCAATTCTCCCAATCTCATCCGGTGACAAGACAAACGAGAACTAAACGGCGTGACTCCCAACACCGATCGATCGAAAGAATTTTAGTTTTATTTTCTAAAAAAAAAAAAAAAAGCTCGAAGGGAGGTGAGGGGTAAGAGCTAGAGCTAAATGAAAGTATATAACCCCCGATGGTTACGTCCGGTGTCCGATGACTATCAAATGATTTATATGTATTATATTTGATTACTATCTCCCTCTCTCTCTCTCTCTCTCTCTCTCTCTGTGTTTTATTTCTTTCCTGGTAGTATGACAAAAATAATTTTAAAAAAATATCAAATTTCAATCGAACGATCACGTTTTAAAAAGAAAACGTTTACTTTTAAACGACTTTGTATAAAATTGTTAACAAATTGCAACACACACATTTCAAATATATAATATTATATTTATGTTTATAATCAAATAATTTTTAAATACGAGAGGAAATTTTTTTTTTTTTTTTTTGACAGAAAATGTACGATCAAATTTCGTGAACGTACTTTAAAAAAAAAAAAAAATGATACATTAATCTTTAGTTTAATTTATCTTGAAAATATTGATACGATATAAATAAAAATGAATAAATAAAATATGTGAATATTATTTATTTTTACGCAAAATTTCACTGTGTTTAACATATTATTTAAATAAATGCAATTTATATATACTATGAATATTAAGAAGAAAAAAAGAAAAAAAAAGGAAAATTTACGAATATCCTGGACACGATATACATTTTGAAATAATCAAATCAAATGAATTTTATTTCAAATATTAAAACATGTGTAATTAAAATTAAAAAAAAAAAACATTAAAACGATATACAATTTTGAATTTTATGTAACATTGTATATATGAAAGGTTTAATGAGTAATCATAAATACGATAATAATATGATTTGACTTTTGAAAAGTGAATAAAAAGTCGATGAATTAAAATTTCACTACCCTTATGCATAAAATTCGATGGAAAAAAAAAAATGTCGAAGAATTTGCACACTATTGAATTAAACGATGGTAACCACTACTACTACTACTACTACTACTACTACTCTCTCTTTATCTTTTTATCTTTTTATCTTTTTATCTCATCGATAATAACGACGCCGAGTCGACAAATCGTCTCTAAATCAACGAATCACATTTTACTGTTTTGTCCATTTCACAAACTCCTTTTTCCAGACATTCTGGCGTCCAAGTAAATTATCGCATTTCCATGTAGGACGATCAAGCGCATTCGATTAAATATATGTACATATTTTAACTTAAAGATAAAAAGAAAAAGAGAAATAAAAAAGAAAGAAAGAAAGCAAGAAAGAAAGAGAGAGAGAGAGAGAACGATATATATATATTGGGTATATGAGATTTACGATGCAAAACGTTTTGACGTTGAAAGGTGTTAACCAGACCATATTTTCACCCAGTACATTTCATCTGTCTAGTATAAAATAAAAATAGTAAAACAACAAAAAAAAAAAAAGAAGATGATAAGAAACATGAAAAGCTTTCACGTATTACATCGTCCCTACGACATACGATAGATCTAGTATGAAGCATCATTCAACATACTTACGAAAAATGTATCCTAAAAATAACTAAACCGTATAGAAAAATGATAAATTATATATCGTATCGAATATTTGGAGTATTAATATCGTACGTGAATTTATAATTTTTTAAATAATACTGTAAATGTGGGATATGACAAATATTATTGTTGTAATTTTATTAATAAATTTAATATTTTTTTATTTAGAACATAATTTTTTGTTATGTTTTATTCATATTTTTACTTGTAATTGATTTTTGGTTTAGTCGTATTAATATTTTTATTTAGAATTAATTTGTGGCTTTGTGGCATTAATATTTTTATTTATAATTAATTTTTGGTTTTGTTATTATGGTAATATTTTTATTTATAATTGATTTTTGGTTTTATTGTATTAATATGCTTATTTAGAATTAATTTCTCGTTAGGTTGTATTAACATTTTTATTTATAATTAATTTTTTGGTTTTATTGTATTAATATTTGTATTTATAATTAATTTTTTGTTATATTGTATTAATATTTTTATTTATAATTGATTTTTGGTTTAGTCGTATTAATATTTTTATTTAGAATTAATTTGTGGCTTTGTTGCATTAATATTTTTATTTATAATTAATTTTTGGTTTTGTTATTGTGGTAATATTTTTATTTGAAATTAATTTGTGGTTTTATTGTATTAATATTTTTATTTAGAATTAATTTCTCACTATGTTGTATTAATATTTTTATTTATAATTAATTTCTTGTTATGTTGTATTAATATTTTTATTTAGAATTAATTTTTTGTTATGTTGTATTAATAATTTTATTTATAATTAATTTTTCAATCAAATTACTTTATCTCGATTAAGTCATTTTAGTGGAATACTTCGTTTTAAATTTATGTAAAACAAAACCAAAAAATGTCAACACAAAGATATAGCTGGAATTACAATATGCATATGTCAACTTTTAAAAATGATATTAAGGAAATGAAATGATAAGAAGGATAATCAGTATAACACTGAATTATTCATATAAAATATTTCTTTTTTTCTTCCCCATTACCGTACGAAATGAATGTTTATTTTTTATTCGAAAAAAAAAAAAAGAATGAAACGAATGAAAATGTTAGTAGTAGAAAAGAAGAAACAAATCTTTAGAAACAATAGATTTCAAAGGATAAGAATAAATGGAGGATTTTGTAGAGTAATGATAATGATGATATGCGTATTCACGACTTTGTTTCCGCTTATATGCGTGTATTATCAAGAAAATATTCATTCATTCATTCATTCATTCGTTCGTTCATTGCAAGGGTGAAACGAAGAAACAAAGGAAAATGCTGCTCGTAAGAATGCAATTGCTGGAAAAAGCTGCTTCGGCGACGATTGCATCGGACATTTTCTGAATTCTTAAGCAATATTCCATTGGTCATGACATCCAATGCGATTTACTGACCCAAATTCGATTCTCTACTGCTTATGATTATTTATACGTAATGATTGATGATGCGATGAAAACAAAATGTAATATTAAAAAAAAAAAAAAGTATTACTTTGAAATGATAAAACAAAAAAAAAACAAACAAACGATCAAATATTTAATCAACGAATGAAAATTTGCAAAGTAATTAAATACGAAAGTAAAAAATATGAATATTGAATTTATTCCAGATTAATTCTATCCACTTTTTGTTTTTATTTACCATTGAACAATAGAAGGAGAAGAGTTTTTAAAGAGAAAAAAAAAACAGGAAATGTGTTATCCAACCAATTTCAATTGTTTTCGTGCAAGGATACAAAAGGTTCGAACAATGACGTGTTAATAGATTCTTCGCGAGTTACTGGTCAAATTAACTATCCTATCTACTACATTCAACTTTACATCATATTTTAATGAAAATTCTTTTATCCTTAACTCGGATGTTTAACGAGTTTAAATTTTTAGAAAAGAGAGTGAGAGAGAGAGAGAGAGAGAAACAAAACCAATATCATTGTTCACTTATTCGAAATCTAATATATTTTTCAAAGACATTTGAAGAGAAATATGCGAGTAATGTGGTAACAATTTTCAAGTTAATTTCAACAAAATGACTGTTTCGTTAACATACTGATCATAAATGTACTCACACAATTGTCACATCATTGCGGTCAAAGCTCAAATTATCCATCCTTGCGGGAATTTCAACTTGTGACAAGTGCATGCACATTTCAAATATACCATTATCTTCCTTTTATCAAATTATTTTATCATAATAATCATATTCTATTTTATTTCATAGTTGAGCAAAAAAAAATGTATGTTTATAATATTAAAATTAAATAATATACGATAAAAATCTTAAATACTGTCTCTCATTTACGAGTTTGAATAGAAAAATATTAAAATATATAAAAATAAAAGTATATATATTAGAATTAAATTAAAAAAATAAAAAAAAAAAACTGTAAACGAAAAAAAAAAAACAAGAAATGCAATACTAATGTTTTACTAATGTTCATGCACATATGCATGCATGTTGCAAATTTCTACGAGTGAATTTAATTTGAACCTTTCATTATGGCAGAGTACAACATTGCAGTGTATATTTGGTACTATGTCGAATTATGCAAATAGTTGCTTTCTTATTTCAATTATATCTAATTAAATTACGAATATATATGTGTAAAAAATATAGAAAGTTGGTTGCCATAAAAATATCAAGATATACTATTATAGATTGACCTAAAATTATTTCAATGATGCAGTATTTTGTCGTTTTACTATAATCATCTTCGATTTACTGTAACTATAGTTACTATGTATAATAACGAAAAGAGTTAAAATAAAAACAAATATAATAAATAAAGAAGTAATTAAAATACAATAATTAAAATATGATAAATATATATATATATATATATATATATATATATA
>NW_015148975.1:1204401-1214722 GCF_001465965.1 Polistes dominula | reverse complement strand
ATATTATAGTATATAAAATATATAAAATATATAATATAAATATAAATGCTATAATTTAATTATAATTAAAAAATTATAAATTATAAATTAAAAAATAAAAAAATTAAATACTATAAATTAATTATAAATATTATAATATATAAATATTATATAAATTATTTATATATATTATAATATATAAATATATATAAATTATATATAAATATTATAATAATATAAATATAATAAGTAAAGAAATAATTAAAAAAAAAAATAAGATCATAGAATATCAATATTTTCTTATATCAAATGCGCGTATCAAATTTCTATTAAAAAATAAAATTAAAACATACACGAGAAACATACTACACCATATATATATATATATATATATATATATATATATATATATATATATATCCTATTTTAATATCATTTCACTCTAATTAAATTGTCTTTTAAAAGACACGAGAAACATACTACACCATATATATATATATATATATATATATATATATATATATATATATAGTAGGAACACATACTAGTCGATTTTAATTTCAAACTTTTCGTGAGAAAATAAAAGAAATATCAAATTTTCTTCGAGAGATATTTCATTTGCTATACATGGAACATACTACAAATATATATACCGAATTTATTGATCATGCTAGTCACATGCTTTGTCTTTTCTTTATTCCACTTAAACATTTCCTATACATTTTCCAAAGTGCATTGTCTTTCTATCTTTCTCTTTTTCTTCCTATCTCTCTCTCTCTCTCTCTTTCTGTATCTCTTTCTCTCTCTTTCCGTTTTCAAGTTCCATTAGAAATATTATGTTACCACCCTTGCAATGAGTATAATCGCCAAAAACTGGAACAATACTATATGGAGAATCGTTCGAGTGAATAATAAATGTTTCCTCTAACTTTTAACCACATTGGGGTCTCTGATTCTAACTCTATTTCATTCCTACGACACATTTCCATCGAATATATCACCCATCCCCTTTATCAGAAATCCTCGATGACGGATATTCGTCATATTCAACGACAGACTCGTTACAGATTTTTTCTTCTTTTTTCTTCATGTTTTTGTTTTGTTTTGTTTTGTTTTGTTTTGTTTTGTTTTCTTTTCTTTTCTTTTCTTTCCTTCGTGAATCTTTTTCGTTAACGATACGCGTTTTTGTGACATTCGATTAAAATGAAAGGTAAAGAATATTCACCCTCTCCGTTCTACAATCCCTTTTCCTTTTACTATAAAAACAATACTGGAGTGCATAAGCGAATTACGAAAAATAATTCTTAACAAAACACCATACGCGTGTACGTGTACGTGTACGTGTACGTGTACGTACATGTAAGTGTGTTATACATGTGTATAACATTTGCAAATATAAATTTATTCATTTAGTATGAAATTTCAACTATACGAGAAAGACTTCCCTGTACATCCGCTAAGCACTGTCTAAGTATACGAAATATAATATTATAAGAGAAAATATCTCTCACTTGAGAATTAAATGATACGTAGTGTCGTTCAAAACGCTTATGCTCGTTAACGAGATTATAGGCAGAATTTAATATACACGATAATGATAGTTGAGTAAGAGAGAAAGAGTGAAAGAGTAAGAGAGAGAGAGAAAGAGAGAGAGAGAGAGAGAGAGAAATCCTTGACGTTGGATTTTCTTGAAGAAGAAAAACAAGACAGGATCGATTGATCGCGATTTAATGAAATTCGTTAAGGACTTTAAAAGATTAGGGTTTTTTTTATCTCTCTTGCATCTCTCTCTCTCTCTCTCGCTCTATCTCAACCTTTCACCTTTTTCTTTCTTACTTTCTCTTAATTTCTATCTTTCTGTGTTTTATATCTTTTCCTCTTATTTTACAAGTTAGACGAATTTTCGAACAAATTTTATTTCCAATTAAGATCGTCAGCTTGTGAAAAAGAGAGAGAAAAAAAAAAGAGAGGAAGAATACAATTTGACGAGTGTCTCTTTTTTCTCTCTCTCTCTCTCTCTCTCTCTCTTTCTCTCGAAATTCTCTAGGTCTTTCGTAATTGAAAACGCGAATCGAATCGCGTTATATACAATAATTTACGAAATGTTAATTAGTTCATTAATTTCTTTGTTTGTTTTTTTATTATTGTGAAATGATTTGATGAAAATTTTACTAGCCGATAAATGTTTCAAAAATATCTATTATATATTTGTGTGTAATAATATTATATTATATAATTTACATATAATATAATATATAATTAACATATATATATAATAAAGTTATACAATATTATATAATTTATATATATTATATAATTATAATATTATATTTATTAAATTATTTTATATAAATTTAAATTTTAAAATTTATACCTTATATAAATTTATAAATTATTATTATTAAAATATTATATTTATATTAATATTATTATATATATATAAAGATTATATTATAATTTATATATTATATAATAAAGAGAGAATAATTTATATATTAGATAATAAAAAAAATTCGTACTATAGAGATTAATATATATGTATATTATATCTGTAAATGTTGTTACAAAAAAAAACAATATATATATAAAAAAAAAAGAGAAAAATGTATACAATATCTTCTTCTATGTATTGTAGGCAATAAAAATGAAATAAGTGCAATTTCGTAATACGATTTTTCTGCGAAAAAACAGGACGAATACGAAATGTGTATCTCGAATATGGGCGTGCCTCTGTACTTTGTGAAAATTCCTAGTTCGAACGGAATTTTGTCTCTCTCTCTCTCTCTCTCTTTCTCTCTATCTCATTCGCTCTCTTGTCGCTCGATATTTCAACTTTTATGCTTTTATCGCGAAGCGAGGTAAAACGATCTTGCGTAGAATCGAACCGAGATTAAAGGGAAATAAGTTGAGAGACAACAAAATTTCTTCAATTTTTCATTGATTAAAAAATACATAAATACGTCGAATATATACATCTTTATAATATTTAAATAATGTATATAATTAATTGATTATTAATATATATGTATATGAATAATTGTAAACTCAAAATCGTATTCTTATATATTTTATAATATTGCAATGATTAATATATTTAAAATATTGCAAACAAACAACATTATAAAATTCATATTACATAAATATATATTAATTATTATATATTATAATATATACTATTAATATATTAATAATATAATAATTGTATAATAATGGTGAATATTAATTACTAAATTAATATAATAATAATATAATTATAATTAATATATAATAATATATTATTTGTGGATATTATTATATATATTAATGGTTATTATATATAATAATCATTATTATATATTAATTAAATATATAATATATATTTATATGAGATACATAAATACATATCTATTTATATAAATAATTATAATAATAGATAAATATATAAATGCATATCTACTTATATAAATAATTATATTAATAAATAAATATAAAAATACATATTACACAAATGATACACCTATTATTTTCTAATTAACAATTTTTCATTATCTAAATACCTACAAAAAATATTCAAACACAATTATATATATACTCTTCCTTTAAAAATTCTAAAAACATACAAAAAATATTTTTAAAAAAGTATTACAACATAAAAAAAAAATTGATTATTCATCGTATCGTATCAGTATCAATATCGTATCCTATGCATGATCGATAAAATCAAAAGATTAAGTTCAAAGTTTGTTGCCGACAAAGCGATTAATTAATGATTGATCCTATTAGAAACTGTTGTTCCAAAGAAAATGAAACTAATTGCTATCTAATATCGTCCGATAAATTACAAGAGGTTCACGTAGAAAGAAAGAGAGAGAGGGAGAGAGAAACCCTTTGGACCCTTTTGTTCTTGTCTTGCTTTGCGTTAATTATGGAACTGCTGTCGATGCATTATCTAGCACATCTTAGGAAATATGTGCATACGTGCTACGAACTAAAACGTCAATGTTCAACGTTGTCTCTCTATCGATCCTCCTTTCTCTCTCTCTCTCTTTCTCTTTCTTTCCCTCTCTCTCTCTCTCTCTCTTTCTCTTCCTTTCTTTCTCTTTTTCTCTCTTGTGAATGTGCCAAACGCAGCATCTTCTCTTTATGTTTCTCTCATACAAATAGAACTCCGTTAAACGCATCGACATTTTACAAGATTCAAAAAATTTCCTAAGAAAAAGAAAGAAAGAAAGAAAAAAAAAAGAAAAAAGAAAAAAGAATCAAGAAAAATATTTTCAATCCTTCGTAATTGTTTAATTGCAATTGAATTTTGAAAAGAAATCGAGAAAAATATTTTCAATCTTTCGTAATTGTTTAATTGCAGTTGAATTCTTAACTAGAAATTAATCGTTCGCCAAACGATTCGTTAAAGAAAGAATTAAAAATAGTTCGACGCGGCTAATTTGAATTGTAAATAAAAAAAAAAAAAANAAAAACACACCCTTGATCGTAAAAAAGAATTTTAAAATGCGAATAATAATGAAAAGAAACTACCTTTTTTGCTTGGAAAGAAAAGAAAAAAAAACAGAAAAAAAACAGTGGTAGAAGAGAAGAGAAGGAGGAGGAGGAGGAGGAGGAGGAGCAGTAGGAGGAGGAGGAGGAAGAAGAAAAAAAAATAGAAAAAGAAAGATAATAGTCTTGTCGTCTTGATTAATGAAATTCGAGATCGAACTTTGATCTCTCAAGGCCGAAGATCCTCTGAAGGAGAAAAGTTTAAAATTATCTTAACCAATCAAAGCATAATATAGAGATCACGGTTACCATAGTTACCATCCCCACCCCCTTCTCATCATCCTCCTCCTTATCCTCCTACTCCTTCTTCCTATC
The DNA here is from genome assembly GCF_001465965.1 of Polistes dominula. The sequence continues at coordinate 1,209,898 of NW_015148975.1, read as the reverse complement.
TTTTTCCCAATAACACGACCTACTATTTTTTATTTCTTCACCACTCTATCCTTTCATTCCTTCCTCTCTCTCTCTCTCTCTCTCTCTCTTTCTGGTACTCCCTTTGAAATAGAAAAGGTCACGGGGTTACAAGCTACGAAATTATACTCACGTGATGCGTGCCACAACCTTCCGGGGTTAGAATAATTAGCACGGTTTGCCTGAGTTTCGTGTAACAGGTTGCAACGATGACTTCTAACTCATCTATATGTATCATGCTTGCATTCTCATCGTCAATGAACTACTATTATTCACTGAATGCATAATTATACGTGACTTTACATTACAATGTTTTAATCAACCATTATTATATATATCGTGTGTGTATGTGTGTGTGTGTGTGTGTGACTAAAGCTTTTATTCCATTACTTATTTATAAACGATAATCTTTTTTTCCTTATTATTATAATAGTATTCGGTAATTGTTAAGAACAATAATAATATATTAATAATAATTATTATTATTAGCATCAACCCTTATTGGTCGTAAGGCCAATGGTACAAGTGACTTTACAAATAAAAATATGTTATTAATAATTAATAATTAAATAATTTATAATCTCATATATATATTTTTAGTATTCCTTCACAAAAATAAAATAAATAATTTCTAATAAATAATAAAGTTATTTTTATAATATTGAACAATTTTGTTACATACACAGATACATACAAATCGTGTGTTTCTAAGACTTTTCAAGTGAATTTACAAATAAAAAAATATGTTATTAAATAATTAAATAATTAATAATTTCATATATATTTGTAATACTCCTTCAAAAAAAAAAACAAAAAATAAATAATTTCTAATAAATAATAAAGTTATTCTTATAATATTAAACAATTTTGATACATATTTACCTAAACTACTTAAAACTTACAAATCATCAATGTAAAAACCTGGTGACCAATAAGAATTAACTTATTGTATAATTAAAATACGAAATATAATATATAATCTATAAAATATTTCCAATTTTTTATACAATAAGTCTACTTAATTAATAAGTTATTCTTATAACTTTGAACAATTTTATTACATATTTACCAAAACCACTTATAACTTACAATTAGTAAGAATTTTCAATATAAAAACCTAACGACCAATAAGAGTCAACTTATTGTATAATTAAAATACGAAATATAATTTATAATATAAAATATTTTCAATTTTTTATACAATAAGTCTACTTTATTTTCATTTAATTGGTTTATACGATTGGAAATGATTTTATGTTAATAAAAAAACACAGAATAATTTCAAATTTTACATAAACAATTATAAGAAGATTAGAATAGAGATAAAAAAAAAGTCATGAATTTGATGATAAAAGTACAATTTTACATTTTGAATATGTGTGTGAGAGCTTGCATGAGAGAAATCTAAAGGATAGAAGAAAATGCAAAACGAAATCACGTCCTAGGAAGCTCTTAATTCCAAAAACCATAATGACATTGGACATGCCACTGCCGGAAGGGAAAAAAAAAAGGGAAAAGTACTTTTGAGAGGAAAGTTAAAGAGAAAAAAGAAAAAGAGAGAAAGAGAAAAAGAGGATTGGAAGGGGTTAGTTGGTTGTGAAAAAGGGAGAAAAAAAAGAAAAAGAAAAAAAGATAAAGAGGAAAGGGGAGTCATATGTACAACTAGGCTCTTCTTCTTCTTCCTCTTCTTCTTCTTCATCTACTTTCTCTTCTTCTTTTCCTCATCGTGGTGGTATCGCTTCGTTACACGAAAACCCCATTTAAGTGTTCACACTGAAGATTACTTTGAAAACTCTAATTTATCGTATCGCATCAAGTCCTTCGGTTGCAAGAGAGCATTATGTCTACGATACTCCCATTAGCACTGACAAAAAGGGCTGCTATGAAGGAAATGACAAAAGAAAAGAAAAGAGATAGAGAGAGAGAGAGAGAGAGAGAGAAAAAAAAGAGATCAAGAATAATAAAAATAAAAATAAAACAAGAAGGAAGTGAATCTTTTATGAAGAAAGTGTCCTCTCGATATTTTTTTTTTGTTCCTTTCCCTTTCTTTTATCTTCTTGCGAATCGATCTTGGAAGAAAGCAAATGAACGAAAGAAAGAAAAAATGAGCAAGAGAGGCAGAGACTTTGTAAAAACTCATCGATATATCGCAAACAGGTTAAGCTCAAAGTAGAAAGAAGTATATCGAGCGTGGATTTTTCTTTCATTCGAGACTTAAAAAGTAAACCACCAGATTCGTTTTGTGATTTCCAGCCACGTTCCGACATTTTATTCGATAAATCAGTTCTCGATGTAAGTATGTGGGTACATTGAGTTCTACGAAAAATAGAAAAATGAAAAATTCGTTACACTGCACATGTGACATTAATATATAATACGAAGTACTAAAATTCATCAAAATCACAAAATCATTTTTCCAAACTCAAAAAATTGATCAAATCCTGGATTTGTTAATTTCAATGAATTTTGCTTAATATATGTGTAACATATTTAAATTATTTCTGTAATATGTGAACTACGAAAACTATGTAAAATGTGTAACATATTTCAATTATTTCTGTACTATGTAAACTACGAAAACTATGTAAAAATTTAAACACTGTGAGAGAACATTTGATCAATTGTTTGAGTCACTGTATACATCGTTATGTGTCCCTTTACAACGTTAATGTTTTTTCATTTAATACAATTCGTTTTTAGAATCTTTTATCTTGATTATATATACATGTGTGTATTTCGTGACGTATTCTAAAAAAAAAAAAAACAAAGAAAAAATTATCAAGTTTCATCAAATCAAACAAAAAAAAAAAAAAAGCAAAAGTTTATAAAGTGGGCCACAAGAATTCTTAGCAGAGTTTAAAAATCAATTAGTCCTTTTTGAAACTTCTTACACTAATTTTCTTTTCTTCTTGTAATTCTTTTTTTTTTTTTTTGTTCCTTTTTATTCGCATTGCAAAAAAGTTTTCACGCTATGTAGTTTAAAAATCTGAACGAAAAAAAAAAGAAAAAGAAAAAGATAGAGAAGGTTGCCTAAAGAAGTCTTAAGAAAGAGTATAATCGATTTAAAAAAAAAAAAAAAAACACTCCGAAACTTTTTTGACTTGCCCTATAACAAAATGAGAGTAAAGTTTAATTAATGTTACAGAAGGTTTATAGCCAAAAGTATAATAGATAGGAATAAATAATTGATATTATGTTATAAAAAAAGTAATTTAAAAACAAAAAAACAGATCTGTGCAGATCACACATGGCAGAAGTGAAACCTTCAAAGAAATTCAAGCTTTGAGACGTGAATATATCGAAATAATTGAATTGTAATACAGCACCATCTATTGAAAACTTGCAATACCTACAGACCTAGATAACCTTTAAATAATAAATCCTTAAATTAGCGATAAAAAATAAAAAATAAACGCGATAAAAACTATGCTATGCACTAAGTTGAAAAAAAACACACACACAAAATAAAATAAATCCTTAAATTAGCGATAAAAAATAAAAAATAAACGCGATAAAAACTATGCTATGCACTAAGTTGAAAAAAAACACACACACACAAAATAAAATAAATCCTTAAATTAGCGATAAAAAATAAAAAATAAACGTGATAAAAACTACCCTGTATACTAAATTAAAAAAAAAAAACACACGCACACAAAATAATAAAAACTTCATTAAGTTCGGTTCAATAATTTCGAACTTCATTGGAAATCAACAATTGTAACACTAAATTTTTATAGAGAAAGATATAAATAATGTTGAATAATTTACAGATATTTTTTTAAGAAGATTTGTAACGAATCTTAATCCAAAAAAGTATTATTTAAATATAAGAATGTATATATATATATATAGATAATAATGAATAATTTAATAAATCGTCTCTGCTTTGAATTCGGAGTGAAATCGCATGAAGTCTCGATTTTGTACGACGTGAGAGAGAGACAGAACCATTTCGCAGACCGTTGGCATTGTCCTCGTTATGCATCGTTCGACACGACGTTCAATGCAACCTTTGAACGCTCGTTAAACGTTATTTCGTATCTCGTTGATTCTACTATTCTCTACCCCTTATCTCGCGACTTTATAATACAAGCTGTTTCAAAAATATCAAACGATCCAATAATAATTGTCCTAAGAATTCTTAAAAATTCACAATAATAAAATATCTATTTCCTACCGTTTACGATTGTACCATCCTACTTTAACCGCAATTACTATTTTTTATTTCTTTATATGAAAATGTATTAAGTAATTCCTTTGTTTAAACATACTAAATAATACTAATAAAAATATATAATATATTAATCTGTTAGTTTAAAATATTCATATTAGTTTAAAACAAGTTTTATCAATAGCGAATATCTAATTGGATTATAAAGTTTTAATCCTAACATGGAAACTATTTTAAAAAATACAAATTTTTTCTTGTTTTTTTTTTTTTTTTTGGTTAAAATTCAAAACTTTTCAAATCCATCCTCCGTAATTATGCTTGAATACAAAACTATGATCTACCTGAAATACAATAAAAAATATACATGCACACACCTGGATACATAATTTCATTGATAAACATATAAATATATGTTTTAATAATCTATCTATTAAAAATGAGAAAGAAATATTACAGTTGTAAAAATGTCAAACCATGTAATTCATTTTAAGGTTAGTTTTTGGTGTGTAAAGTACTTAATAGACGTTCAAATCGAGGTTGATCCTTTGAACGTTACTCGACTTGTCGACAACTATAGTCATTCCTTATCCTGACACCTCTTACTTTCAAACTTTCTTACTAGTTCACCTATCGTCGTAATAATAAATATTGTCTTTGACAATTCTCACCTTATAGCGAGAAGAACACGGATGGGTTACAATCGTTAATCTGTATAAAACATTACGAATGCGAATAAGGAAAAAGGAAATTTTCATCTTTTTACTTTTATTCACCAATAATTCTTTCTTTCCACCTTTCTCTTTCCACTTCTTTTTCACCGAAAGATAAGGGCTTATCTACTTTTCTGCATTTAACTTGCCGTTTCCTTCAACTTACCGATATCGAATTTCAAAGTTTCCTTCGTAGATATGGGGGAAGATAAATAACGCGAATAATTCATCGATTAATATTAAATCTATCGTCATTTTTACATCGTTAACAAATCTTTTTAAAAATGTACCTTTTTTTATTTATAAATAAATTTTTAGTTATCTACGATTGGGTATCAAATAATTATAAAATGATGGAAATTAAGAAAACATCTTTTTTAATTCTACGAAAGTAAAATTGTTATTAGAAGTTTGAAGGGTTGATTCATAATTATATAGAGAAACTAATTGTGATATTACTAAAGTCATATTATTAATAAAAAAATTAAATAATTATATATAGCAAGTATTTATGAAGAAACTTTGTAGTTAATAAAAATATATTATAAATAAAAAATTAAATAATTAAATTTATTAAGTATTTATGAAGAAACTT
>NW_015148975.1:1185449-1196365 GCF_001465965.1 Polistes dominula | reverse complement strand
AAAAGTTTTCCCATAGCTAGAAAATGTCTGTTACGCGTTATCTACTTAAAAGAAAGAAAGAAAAATTCTATAAAAAGTAATGGGATTGAAATTCTCGAGCGACGAATAAGAGAAGAGTTATAAATGAGACGCAAAATGTCAGGAGAAACAAAAACAAAAATAAAATGCGATATAAAAAAAAAAAAATGTAGACAATGAAAGAAAAGAAAAAAAAGAAATAGAAAAAAATTGAATCACACGTAACAACAAACTACTACTGCACGGATAATTACTACGAGAAGAGTTTTATAGAAATATAAAACCAAAAGACATTTGTCAGAAAAGTAAATGAAAAAAAAAAAAGAAAAGTAAGAAAAGTAAGTAAAAAAAAAGAAAACGTAAAGTAAGTAAGTAAGTAAGTAAGTAAGTAAGTAAGTAAGTAAGTAAGTAAGTAACAACTAATTAAAAATTTTCAAATATTATTTGTAATTATCCATTTTATCTTTATATATATATATCTTTCTTTCTACATTTTAATGATACCAAGAGAAATCCTTTTGTTTGTCCTTACAATTAGTACCTTAATCCATATCTCTTTTGTTTTACTTTATGATGAATCGAAATTACTCTGGAATATGAAAGACATGTATCTCGAGAATAGCATGATGAATAAATAAGAATATATATACTTATACAGATATCTTTCTAAGTTCTTTCTGAAAGAGATAATAAGACAAATAAAACCATTTAGTTTTCTTTTTATTACACAGCAACCATTTTCAATCTTTGCTCTTTCTTCTTATATAAATATATATATATTGTATAATATCGATTTATACAATTTCTTTAACATTAAACACAAATTAAAATTTACTAATTAATAAAAAAAATAAAAATAATAAAAACAAATTTGCTAGGTTGCATCTAAATTTCTATAATAACTTAAGTAATTATATGCAATGTTTTATTTAATATTAAATAATAAACATAATATTTTAAATAATAAAAATAATATTTATATTATTTTATAAAATAATAAAAATGTTTTAATAAATATTAGATAATAATATATTATATGTATATAATAAAATAAATAAAAATAAAATAATAAATATATTACATAATAAAATTTGTTTAGGAAATTTAATAATATTATAAAATATGATATATAATAATTATACAATAACGTAATTAAAATGAATACTTATTTTATTTTTGAAAATATGTACGCAATTTTTATTTAAAAGATATGATTTTTTTCTCTGTCATTGATATAACAATTGCCGATAAAAATCTTATAATCAGAATGATATACATTTATCGAATTCGTCCTCGTATTCAGTCAAGTCGTTATCTCGTGTTCTTTGTTTTTCTTTTAAAACGCTTGACAAATAACAACCGGATATAAAAACTATCCTGTTGTCAGAGCATTATTGTTCCAGTGACGGGAGAAGCTTTACTGGATTATTCGTTTAAAAAACGAAGGTAATTAAACAAGAATACTCGCGTAAACAAACGAAATCACGTCTGCTATCTCTTTTCTCTTTTTTCTCTCTCTCTCTCTCTCTCTCTCTCTCTCTCTCTCTCTCTCTATCTCTATCTCTNTCTCTCTCTCTCTCTCTCTCTCTCTCTCTCTCTCTCTCTCTCTATCTCTATCTCTATCTCTATCTTTTTCGAGCTGCGAAAATATAATTGAATTAAACAAATCGATGTTTCAACATTCGTGAAAATATTTGTGTTGGTTAATAAATAATGTTGGAAATTTACAGTAATTATACTATTCAAAAATTGTCTATCTCTCTTTCTATTCAAATTTCTATGTATTAGTATATTGTATAAAATACTTATACCCCTAAAACTAATAATTATAATAAAATTAAATAAAAATTAAATAATTATTATATATTATATTTAAATTATATTGTATTTGAATTATATATTAAATTATTATCCTAAAATATTTTTATAATAAATAACGGTATACTTTAAAAATTATTATTTTATATAAATTCCACATACAAAAAAGCAAAAATAATACAATAAATTAATAATTATAAATTATAATATCTGTTTAATAATATCTACATTATCGTACACAACAATATTATTGAATATTTCTCTAAATAAAAAAAAAATAAATTAATTTCTTCATTCTAATTTGAAAATATTTATAAAAATATTTAATTAATATAGTAATAAAATAAATTTTATTGTATTTTTTAATATATATTATATTATATTATATTACAAATGCATGTTAATGTGTATATAAAAATATACACAGGTAAACAAAAATACCAAAACACATATACCGAATTTAATGATTTTTCATGATATACATTTGTATAGTGATTACATGTTTAATGCTATCATAGACAAATTTATTTGAAAACATTTTATTGGTTAAGTTCGAGAAAGAAAGAATAAAATAAAAGTCTGACAGTGTAGAGAGGGGTAGAAAAAATTGGTGGTAGTGGTAGTGGTGGTGGTGGTGGTGATGGTGAAGAGGATAAACGAGGGTTGAAATAACGAAAGATGAAACTGATCGACGGCAGTTAAGGAGAGGTTAAATAACGTACTCTAACCCCTCATTCCCCTATGTTTTTCCACCCCTCTCTTTTTCGTTAAAAAGTAAGGAAAAATATCTTAGAAAAGAATGAAAGTAAGAAGAAACTGCAAAAGATAAAAGAGAATGACAATCTTTTCTCTCTAGAAAAAGATCACACACACATACACACACACACACACACACAGATAGGAATCCCCCATACAAAGAAAATCTTCTGTTTGCTTTCTTTTTTGATCCTGTGGACACGTTTTAATGGGAATCAAACGTTAAGAAAAAGAGAAAACGAATGACTCAAATTTACTAAAAGAAAATAAATAAAAGAGAGAAAGAGAGAGAGAAAGAGAGAAAGAAAGAGAATTATTTAACAAATCTATCGAGTATTTTATTATTACCTCTTGAATATTTATTAAATTTAATTAAATGTAGTAAATAAAAAAAAAATTGTTTAATTAAAAAGATCAACGATGGTAAATGGAATAATCGATAATATCACGAATTTAACTTGTTACTTTTATTACATTTTGTTGTTCTGTTTCCTTTTTAATTATTTTCTTTTCTCTTTCTTTGTTTCTTTTTTTAATGAAAATTTATTCATTAATACAATAACATTTGTTATTTGAATAATATTATTTCATCGTACATTTAATTAACAAAAATATATTTTTTGTTATTTTATTTCACTTAAAACGTATATTCCTTTTTACTATGTTAAATAAGATAAATTAACAAAATGAGCTCGCTAATCACCCTGATTAAATGAAAGAGAAATTATTTCGGAGAGATCTTGATTAACAAAAAGCAGCATCGAGGGGTAGAAATACAAAAGGAGGGTGAGAAGAACTAGGTACGTCCTTTTACAAAAGACTAGTAGAGTAGTACGTTTAATATCTCAAGCTTTTGTTACCTTCTTATATATTTATACAAATTATTCAATTGTAATGTAAGATAACGAGATAAATGGTACCAAATTTTCTCAAAAACATTTATCGAAATAACTACGAATATATAATGAAAATTAGAATTATGATAGACAAAAAAAAATAATAAAAAACAAGTTAAATAAGATGAAAATTCTTCATAGAATATAAAAAGTATATTTTATTAAGTATGTTTCAACAAATGCAATAATTTATAACGAGATAAAGAGTCCGAAATTTTCTCAAACAAAATTTATCGAAATAACTACGAGTATATAATGAAAATGAGAATTATGGTAGACAAAAACAAATTAAAAATAAAATTAAATAAGAAGATAATTCTTCATAGAATATAAAGTGTATTTTATTATGTATGTTTCAACAAATGTAATAATCTTTTAGCAGACTTCTTATTTATTTAAAACAAATTATTCAATTGAAATATAAGATAACGACATAAAGGGTCCCAAATTGTCTCAAAAACATTTATCTAAATAACTACGAGTATGTAATAATAAAAATGAGAATTATAATAGACAAAAACAAATAAAAAATAAAATTCAATAAGATGAAAATTCTTCATAAAATATGAAAAGTATATTTTATTATATATGTGTCAACAAATGTAATAATCTTTTAGCAGGTGATTATTATCTTTAAGCTACGTGTTTTTATGATATCCATGGATTACAGTGAAACCCTTGTATTTTCTAGAGTTTTAAGTAAAATATATATCTCTTTCTCTCTCACTCTCTCTCTCTCTCTCTCTATTTCTTTCTTCTTTAGTATTTGTTTTTCTAAAAATAAGAGAAATAAAATAATAACGCGTGGGTGAAAGTAAATAAAACTACAAACAAATACGATCTCACACTATGGTGTGCTATAGTCATCGATAGAAATTAAGTCTCTTTTATAATGAAGCTTTTTTTTCTTTCTTTTTGCTGTAACAATTTTCAACTACGAAAATATAGGGTTTTTTTAATCGAAATAAACGAACGAAAGGGAAAAAAAAACAAAAGTGGTAGAAAGGATGAGAAAGAGTGAGAGAGAGAGAGAGAGAAAAAAAAAAAAGAAGATAAAGATCCCTCTTAACTTTCGCACAACACGCTGCCATTCAACAACTTGTTTGTTTTCACGGCTCCGCTCTGTGTTTTTTTTCTTTTTTTTTATTCTCACTTTCTCCCTTTTTCTCTGTCTCTCTCTCATTCTTGATTTCTTTCTTTCTTTCTTTTTTTCATTTTCTTTCACGAAAAAATAACCGCAAGTGGCTCTTTCTTTTCAGGGACATTTCTTTATCAGCCTCCCTGAATCCTACGAAAATTTACTCTTATATTCGTTATAAAGGATAAAAGAAAAATTCTTACTTATACTTTTTTTTTGTTTTTTTTGTTTTTTTATACATTTAAAAATAAATTCTAAAAAGATTTCAAACAACAAAGAAGAAAAAGAAGAAGAAGTAGTACTATTCAACGTTTATGTACTACTAAAGTATATTTTTGATAGAAAATCATAATTGTTTTCATTTGATCTTATTGTTTATCGAAGAAAAATATGAAATCAGTCAGTTGAAAAATATTGTCAAAGAAAAATTCTCATTCTTTTCTTTTTAATTTATCATTTAAGTTGCTCACATAATGCATTATTTTCTCTATAGAATTCTATATAGAATAAAATCTTATTCGTGCAAGAAAATAATATTTGATTTATATTCAATACTTTGATATATATATATATATATATATATATATATATATATATATATATATATATATATATATATATATATATTTTAACACGTTCCATGCCAAGTCCTTATTATCTGACTTCTCATTCAAACTCTTTTTGATTTTACTTTAACAAAATCAACCATTACGTGTAATTATTAATTATTGTTAATGTAACAATTAAATAAACTTATGTGCTTTGTTCTATACTGCTGCATTTTGTATAATTTAATAGGAATATCTTTGTACAGAATTAAATTTGTTATAAACATATATTTGAAACAAATATGTCTAATGATATGTGTACCACAGGTGGTGGTACACGTGGCATGAAACGTGTTAATAATAAAAAATTGAAAAAAAATTCTGCTAACTTTGAGAACATTAATTTGGAAGTATGTTGATGAAAAAAAAAAAAAAAAAGAAAAAAGAAGAAACAATAAGAAAAAATTGTAGATTACATTCTTGAGACATTGTCAATGTTTCGTTGAACGTGACAAATGGAACAACCAATATTCCCTCCTGTATATTTTCAATACACATATGCATATTATTTAGATATATACAATATATGAATATACATATATATAAATCTATGCAAATCCCAGTTTCAATTATTATACGTATTTCCAATCAGTCTTCTCTTCATAATAAACATGACAATTGTGATATCTAGTGCAATACACGTCCTATTATATCGTCCGATATTTTCTAATGAACGAGATCGTCTAATTGTCATAATTAGCATATACTACTTGACGAAGAGAAGAATGATTAATTGCATGACAAATTTTTTCTAAATTTTCAACAAAATTCTCTATCAAAAAAAAAAAACACACACACACACGCACAAAAATATATTACGAAATATAAATCAAACTTTAAACTGAATATATTTTTCGACATATGTGTATTATTCAATTTTTCAACTTTATATATAATATAATAATATTTGTATACATAAATAGGAAAAAAAAAGATATTTTTCTAGGTTAAAATCATCTAGAAAATAATTAATATAAAACAAATAATATTATTAATTAACTAAAGTATTAAAAACAATTAGTCTGATAAAACAAACTAGAAACTGAGGGAAAAATTCGTGAAACTTATGATACATGACATATTTCAATATAAACGAAAGCTTTTAAAGGAATAATTTCAACAACACCAACCACAACAACAAAAAGGATTTCAAAAATAGAAAAAAAAAAAAAATATGAAAGAAAGTTAAAAATAAGAAAAGAAATAAAAAAGAAGTAGAATAGAAAAAGGTTCAAAGTAACGTCTTATCTTTTTCAACGTCTGTTATACACTATCTTCTTCTTCCACTATCCTTTTGGAAACCCAGACAGTTTCTTTTCGCAATATACCTACCCATCATCATCGTCATCACAATTTCACTCAAAAGATACAATCTTTTTCTTCGAGGATTAATTTTTCGGTTAGCTTAGAAGAAAAGTCTTTGGTTCCATTATTCGACACAAAAAGGATGGCTAGAAAAAAGGGACTTTACGTTTCGACTGGTCTCTACTATTCTACCCCTATGACATAGCTAGTAACAAAGAGACATCTTGTCGGCTTGGACAAAAAGATGATCGTTCTTTAATTTTCCACTACAAGCTAGAAAGAGAGAGAGAAAGAGAGAGAGAGAAAAAGAGACAGAGAAAAATAGAAAAGTCGATACAAAGGGTTCGCGATTATTTTCTGCTTTTTTTCTCTTTTCCTCTTTCGTTCATTCTTTCTTTCTTTCTCTCAACGAGATTACTGGAAAGGAACAAAAAAAAAAAACAAAGGAAATTATATTCGCACACGAATTAATATTTCAAAGGTAAATTGTTAAGACAAGTATTTCTACAGGTGTATTAAAAAAATTTCACGATGCTCGTTCACGACGCTCGTTCATGAGAAAGAAGTTTTCACTTCAAAAATGAATCACAGTGATAACAAATTATCACATTAATAATCATCACCAGAATGGGATAGAGTTGTAATAATAGAAAAAAAACATTGTTAAACGAGTAGAAAGAGAAAAAGAGAAAGAGAGAGATAGAGTACTCGAAATGTCTCTTGTAAAATTAAACCGACCACCTTTCGCGATAATTAAATTTGCATCGCATGGTGTCTGCAGTACGAGTCTAGAATTTTGATTATGTTATGTATATATATCTATATATGTTCTATACATATGTATATACATATATATATATGTACTACTTCGGATAACAATACAACGGACAATGGTGCCTGCGAGCGATAGATCATAGAGCCCTTTAAACGTCTTCGAACTCGTTTATTTACTTGCCTATCGCGTTTCATCGGGGACAGCCGAATCTACTATACATATACATGAAATATATTGGGTGTTCGAAAAAAATCCATTCAATATTAATATAGGATAAACTGTACTGAGTACAAAATACCCTGTAAATACCACGTGTATTATGTCACGACTGGTATACTCGTCATGTGTTAAAAGTAATAACCATTTGCTATTTAAATTGCAATTTTTGTAAAAAACAAAAAAAAACGAAACATAATTATATTTGTAAATTATATTTGTAAATTACTATTTTTTATTTTTATCTTTAGAGTTCATTTTATCCTTATAAATGAGCAATTATAACCTCAAAACTCGTCATCGGTCGATTTTAGCGACACACAGCGGTGCTCACTTTCAAAACGGAGCGTCACAATTAACTGGTTAAATAGGTAATTTTCTGACACGAACTGTGACCTTAAAATATCGTTCAAGATCTACTACGATAAAATATATTTTACCTTAAAAATTAATTGACTGAGATTAAAAAGGAAAAGATATGAAAAAATAATCGAATTAAATTTGAAAACAAGCCAGTCTCTCGTCTGATACATTTTGTTCCTATCACAAATATCAAGCGAATTATTATTTGTGTGAATGATCTGTTTAATGTAGTTCACCCGGTACATAATATAGACGAGATTAGATAGATAGATAGATAGATAGATAGATAGATAGATAGATAGATAGATAGATAGATAGATAGATAGATAGGTATACACACCAGTCCCTGCGACAATTTATGACGAAGAGATACCGCGACAGCTTTCGATATATCGGATTTTACGTTTCGATCGAGAGCCACCCCAAAAACTACCCACACCGCACGCTATCGTAATTCGTACGAATTTGTTTGAATTTGAAAACGAAATGGATTATGACAACGAGGGGGGGGGAGGATAAAAAAAAATCAACTAGCAGATTATCATCATTTGGATTTAACCGGTTATGAATATGATCAAATATGTAATATACACATTATAATATTGATTATAATAATTAATCTAACAAGTAAGTACGTATACACATATATATATGCATATACATCTCTACATCCTCTTAAATTATGTACAATATATATGTATATAATATTATGTAAGGTTGATTAATTAAAGTACTTACACAAATACGATTATATAAATCTATATACATATATATAGTAATAATTCAATGAATTATCCGTTCATATGCGTACGACGTACGAATTAATTGATTTACATCCCTTCCTCCCTTCCTCCCTCCCTCCTTCTAAAACCCTCTCTTTCGTCAAGCATATTACATCACTTGACCACTTAACGCTCCTAATTAATTTCTAAGTGTATACTTAGGCGAGCTTAGTAAATTCATGATGACAAGAAGAAACGTCAAAACCCATTATACATAACTATACATGCGTGTGTATGCATTTATGTATATATGTGTGTATAGAATATATCCGATATAAAACTCATTAGAGAAAGCAAAGAATTATCAGACAAAGCAAACTGTTGGGAATATTCATTCATCTACTTATCTATCTATCTATCTATCTATCTATCTATCTATCTATCTATCTATCTATCTATCTATTCATCTCTTTCTTCTTTTGCTTTGTTCTGTAGTCATCATCATCATCATCATCATTCTCTCTTTCTATCGCTATCTTTTTGTTCTATATTTTTTATCTCTATTTTCTTTGTTTTTCTTTTCTTTTTTTTTTTTTCTTTTAAACGCACCTTCACAGTACCGCTAACGACGTACAAAAGACGCCATAATTCATAAACAAAGAGCTCAGAGTATGGTATACAGGTATATATGTATTTATATATGTATATATATTACGTATAGCATTAACGGACACCGAAGAGAGACTTTAAGACGCGGATGAGGTCGTCATAGCGACGGCATGATCTGTTCCTGCGCATGTCGGATTCGACCGGATTCACGATGCATGTGAAAGAGTAAGACCACACTGCTTCGCGGTCACGCCCTTCGAAATTACGATAAACTATCTATCTTGTTAACACGTTGACACGTACATCTTTCTTTTTAAATCTCCCTCGGAAACACCCTTTCTCTTCTTTTTCTATTTATCTTTCACCTTTCTTTTTCTTTTTCTTTTTTCAATTTTGATACAAGAAATTTGATGAAAGGAACGATAATTATAAAAGTTAATTAGTACGATGATCTTGATTTGATATATTGTATGTAAAAATATTTTTTTAAAAGAGTTATATTACAAATTATATTATTTGATAATTAATTTAATAAATTATATTATGTATTAAATTATAAATATATATATATCGCTATTATAATTAAAATAAAATTTATAAAATACATATATGTATTATTTTTCTATTATGCATAACATAATATATTTTTATTATATATTATATAATAAATTTTAATATATAAATAATAATTTTTATTATATATTATTTAATAATTTATTTTATATTATATAATATTATTATATATAATACTATATATAATTTATTATATTGTATATAATATTTTTTTATTAATATATATATAATTTTTATTATATATAATTTAAAAATATATTAGTCTACAAAACATTAATTAAGAATATAATTAAATAATAATTGTCGGGTCTATAACATTAAATCACAATTCTGGTATGTTTAATCTCTTGTCATAGACAGAATAATAGAAAGGATGCAACTGAAGCCATTCTAAATCGTTCTGGACAGGAGTAACGTTTGGCAAACTTTTGCTAGAAGTGTGAAACAAAGTTTCTTCTGTCCGTTGCACGTGAATAGTAAATATATATTATTTAACTATTAATAATTACTAGCAAAACTAACATGATATGTAAATTTCTAGTTGGTTCATCAATGGGAAACGATAATAATCAAAATCGAAATAGAATGATGTGGTTTGCGTCAGCATCAGCAAAAACTTTCTTATAATCAATGAGAGAAAAGTAAAAGAACAAGAACAAGAAGAAAGAACAAAAGAAAAAGAAAGAAAAATAAAACTAGTAATTAATTTCGTAGAATGAGAAGAAACATGCTAAAAGTGAATCACATTTTGTGGTTTTGTATTTCATTCTTGTTTTGCTTTCAACCTTTTCTCAACTAGAACGAATAATATCTTATACACGCACGCGTACACCTACACGCTAATTAACCATCTACCTGGTTTATATTTTATTCGTAACTCATTAGTCTCGATCAAAGTGGATGACATTTTCTCTAATCGTCGAAAAATGAGAGATTTACATTTTCACTATGTTCAATTAAATTTATTATAAATCATACACTGGAAAATTATTTACATATTTTTCCTATTATTTAAAAAATAATATAATTTATTATGTTAATTATTAAATTGTAATATTATTATTTTCTTAAGAAAAATTATTTATTTTATATATATATATATATATATATATATATATA
>NW_015148975.1:1154120-1172300 GCF_001465965.1 Polistes dominula | reverse complement strand
ATATATGTGCAAGGATTTTATGTGGAGAAAATCTAAAATGCAAATTTTTCCTTGTCTCTATACGAAATCACACACGAGCAACGTGACGACGCGAATCACCGGCTCGAATAAAAGCTTGGCACATGCTAAAACCTTTTGCCTAGAGAAACTTTTCGTCTTTTTGACGATCTGTGATTTATGCATGTATGTATACATGTATGTATGTATGTATGTATGTATGTATGTATGTATGTATGTATGTATGTATGTTGTAAGAATCAATAGTATTCATTGAATATTTCCACGGTTCTGTGAGCTTTTCAAGAGCACTTGCGGCTTATAATAACTGAAAGACGAAGAAAAGTACAACTTTTCTTAACTTTTCTTCTCTTCGAGATCGTATCGTTATGTATGTGTGGTATGTATGTTTGTGTATTTTTATGTTATAGCCGAAATATCTCTACCTCAAAAGGTTTTATATTCGAAAAGAAAGCAAATAAAAATTATTTCAAGAAAAAAAATCTTAACAGAGTTTTCAGTTATAAAAGAAAAGTACGAAAAGAATGAAATATTGGGGGAAAAAAAGAGAAAAAAAAACCAACAGAAGAAGAAGAAGAAGAAAGAAATGTCAGACTTCGAAAAAGTTTTTCGTAGTTCAATTAGAAGTTTTCTTTTTTTCTTTGAGAAGATTTTTTTTTTATTACTCCGGTCCAATTTCTTACGCACTTTGATAACCCACAAAATTAAGATAGAAAAATTAAGATAGACGAGTAGACAGAAAAAAAAGAGGAAAAGTAAAGCAAAACAATGACACCTTAACTATCGTTCATTTCTTTCTATTTGCTCATCGTATTCTGTGTAGACGTGACTTCATAAAAAATAGTTTCCTAGACTACTGAAAAAGAAATTGAACGAGTTGAAACGTTAGGGAAATGTGCCAAGTCACGAAAATTTTAACAACTGCATTCTGACAGATTTTACATAGCAAAAAAACTTTCTTAACGAAACAGATTACTCCTTTTTTCTACTAAATTTCTACTCAATTTTACATTTTCTTTTGTTTTATCATATTTATACGTAAAAAAAGAAAGTAAAAGAGTAACATTAATTTGTTTAATCCATTTATTCGTGAAATATGATGATAAATGATAACATTTTATAATGTAAGTAATATCTGACAAGTAAAGAATGCATAAACAAATAAAAAACAAACAAAAAATAGTCAAGAAACGGGTTCTTTCAATTAAATTAATTTCTACTCACCCTTCTGCTATCAATCGTCATTCTTCTCAGCTTCTAACCAGACGTGAAGACGTGTTGAGATATCTTCCTGCTTGATGTATTATTCACTTATATTCTTTCACTTGATACAACACTAAACTAGTATTTTTAACGATAGTCTAATAATTAATTAAAAAATATCTCAATAATTAATCGCGTTAGATATATTTTCGTTTATACACGATGTTAATGTTATTGCAAAATTAAATTATGCACATCACTTGTCACTGATACACACACTAGTTCACATATTCTTGCTTGTATTCACTTTTCTATTTCACTTACATTCTTTCACTAAATGCAACACTATACTAGTATTTTTAACGATACTCTAATTAATAATTAATAAAAATGTCAATAATTATTCGTTTTATACACAATGTTAATATATAAACTTATACACATCACTTGTCACTGATACACATACTAGTACACATATTCTTGCTTGTATTCACTTTTCTATTTCACTTATATTCTTTCACTAAATGCAACACTACACTAGTATTTTTAACAATACACTAATTAATAGTTAATAAATATTTCAATAATTATTCGTTTTATAGACGATGTTAATATATAAACTTATACACATCACTTGTCACTGATGATACACATACTAGTTCACATATTCTTGCTTGTATTCACTTTTCTATTTCACTTATATTCTTTCACTAAATGCAACACTACACTATTATTTTTAACGATACTTTAGTTAATAGTTATTAAACATTTCAATAAATAATCACGTTAAATGTATTTTGTTTTATACACCATACACTTATGCACTTTACTAGTCACTAGTACACATACACTCGCGCATATATATGCATATCATTTGCATAACGATAAAACACGCGTACATTTATTCACCAATTAAATATTTCATACTTTTCTAATACATCATTAATGTTCCTATGTTTCACGACGTTTGAAGAAGACAATAAGCATGAAAGTTAACAACTACGTAGGTATACTAAACGAATACCTCGAATCAACAAAGGTCAATGTTTATACAAATTCAACGACGAGATTTGTAATAGATGAAAAATGACAACATTGGAATATAAAAACCGGCAGGAGGTGGGGTAATATTCGTTGAATCTTTTTGTAAACACTCGGTCTCGTTTCATACGTCATTTCTTCGAATTATTATTAACAATAAAAACATCTTCATAAGAACGTTGAAACGTTTATTTACATTTTCTAAAATCGTTGTTGTAAAGTGTGTCTTTCTCGTCGGAGAGTTAGTTTTCGAAATGATCTCATCGGAGAAGAGGATTTTAATATTTTAGGTATGTTTCTTTTTATGTGTGTGTGTGTGTGTGTGTGTGTGTACGTTTATATATGTTAAAAATAATAATTTTTATTAATTAAATAAAAGAAAGAGCATATGTGTAGAGTACGATTATCAAAAATGTTTATATAACATTTATTGTTAGTTATTTTGTATAAACTTTAATGATAACATATACATACATGAATTTTCATACATTTATATACAATTACATCAGTATTTGTTATAATATCATAATTTTTATTATTTAAATAAGCATAAAGTTGTAGTATGATTATCAAAAATGTTTATATAAAATTTTGGTTACAACATTTATTGTTAGTTATTTAGTATAAACTTTAATGATAACACATACATACATGAATTTTTATACATATATCACTAGTATTAAATTAATAAGTTTTATTATTGAATTAAATCGTGAAAAATCTTACGTCTAAACCAAAATATTCAGACATTTTTAGGAAAATTTATAAAAAGAATGTTATTATACAGTTATCGAGAAATTAATAAAATTGATATTTTAATTAATAATTATCCAAATTTTTTCTTTAAAATTTATTTTTATTTAATTGTACACACGTGTATGTATATGTTTAAAATAATCAAATGAAATAATTAGATAATAAAAATAGAATGCACGTTAATTAATTGAAAAGCAAAATGAAATCAAACGATAAATCGAAATTATTAATATGTCAATACTTACTAAAGATAAAAATACGCCAATTAACGAAACTGTAGAGAATTTTCGGCTGATTATGCATTTCAATCATGTCGTTTTCGAGTCACGTTCGTTCAATTAAACTACATTCATTTGCTGCTACCTGATAAACGATTATCGAGATTTCTAATTGACAAATTCTATCAACTATTATTTAACTATTACTGATCAAATTTTCATTTATTCGTTTCATCAAAAATATTAGATTTTACTGTTGCAAAAAAAAAAAGAACAAATTTCTATACAAAAAAAAAACAATTCGAAAATCTTCTTTTTATACTTCTCAAATATATTTTTCTACAAAAATATTCTTAACAAACAATTCATTTATTTAACGTCATACTTTCATATTATGATTAATCAAAATAAAATGGATTACAATTTAAATACTTTTGACGGGTAAAGATCAAAAATCATTTTTTCGCGATAGTCAACGAAGCTCGAAACATTTATAAAAAAAAAAAATAAAAGAAATGTTAATAAAACTTTTTATAGCATGGTAATATTATAGTACAGTATTTAAATAAATATGCGTATAGATGTATTTCGATTATTTGTACAGCTTAACGTTAACATCAATTTAATTGTGTGATGCACACGAGAGAATATGTATCAAACGCAATATTTTACAATTCTTTGAACGATAATAAAATATCAACATTTTCCGTTGACTGAACGAAAATCTCGTGTTCATTTCAATATTGCATTTTAATATTCATTATTTCAATATAATAATTACATTTTATATATATATATATATCAACTGGCTTGAATAGAACTATGGAATAACATTGAAAAATATTTATACTTTTATCGAAACGATTGATTTATTAATCCTACAATTTTTCATTATTATTATTATTATTTTTATTATTATTATTTCGTATTTCTAACTTTGAGTTGTACAATAAAGTATTAATATAATTCAATATAAAAGGAGTTGTGTCAGAAATGAACAAAGTTAATCATCAATTTCCCATGACTATGAAGTACTAAATAAACAATGTTTATTGTTTATCCACGAGTGTCTCAAGTTTTTCACACAAGATTCAATATATTCCACCCTATGTTTGCAAAACGTTACCACCGCTATCAAAGTAACCCTCGCAAAGTGCACTTTGGATCTCATCGACGACAACGACGACGAGTTGATGCGTAACACGTGCTACTCTTATTCCTGATAAAATCTTCAAAAGTTTTACACTTTTATCAAGAAGGAAAGAAAAAGATCTTTTTGATATTAGATAATGATTTGATCGTATAAAAGTAAAACGAATACAAAGTATTTCCTTATTTTACTTATTAATAAATTCACCTAAATTTTTTAGTATGTAAACTTTTTTATTCAAAACTTAAATATTTCCAACAAAATTTTTAATATTTGGTTCCTGATATTATCTAATATGAAGATAATATACTTGTATTAGATAATAGAAATTAATTATTATTCATTGATCAAAAGATATATATATATATATATATATATATAAATTATTATAATATAATCGAGTACCATTATTTTATATATTCCTAGAAATTAATATAATATTAATATTATATTTATATAATATTTATTATATATTTATATATCATTATAACATTAATAATAATTTAAATTGTAATATATATATATTTAATTAATTTAAATTAGAATTACAATAATTTAAATTATATTATGTATAATATTAATATTAATATTAATATTAACATTAATATAAAATATTATATATAATAATTTCTGGGAATATAAAAAATAATATTCCACGAAAAAATATAAAAAAGCAATTTAACACTAAATTTATATATATATATATATATATATATAAAGATGTATATATATGTAAATATAGATAATATAATATAAATATTTATACGTATAAATATTAGATAATTACAATTTTCAAGAAAACACCATATTTTTCCATGACGTGCAATAAATAAAATAAAAATGATCACGTTTCTTCGTATGTTGCGTGCTTGATCATTGGGTTTGGATTAAATTTGTTTTCCTGATAACAACGCTTATTGTTTGATAACAAAGTATTTCATTCCTTTGTCGTATGGATTTTTTCAAATCTTTTTATTCGATATTTTCATCGAGCTGACAATATCTTCTTTATCTTCGAATATGCTATTACTAACGAAAGATAAACTATACTTCAATTGAAAAATAACAAAATTACATATGCACTTATATTACATATTATATAAAAATATAATGTATATGACATATACTATAAAAACGTAACATAAGGTTAAATAATAATAATATTTAATATTATGAATATAAGTATATACTCTATAAATTATATTATAATTTAATAATAATATAATATAATTTATATATTATATATAAATTATATTATAATTTAATAATAATAATAATAATAATAATAATAATAATAATAATAATAATATAATTTATTATATTATATCTATTTATTAATTATTTATTTATATATTTTTATTTATTATTTATTTATTAATTTTATTATATATTTATAGTATTTTAATTATTACTTATTATTATTATTATTATTATTATTATTATTATTATTATTATTATTATTATTATTATTATTATTATTATTATTTATTATTANTAATTATTACTTATTATTATTATTATTATTATTATTATTATTATTATTATTATTATTATTATTATTATTATTATTATTATTATTTATTATTATATTATAATTTATTATTAAATTATATATATTTATTAAATGTTTTTAAATTATATAACATTTCTTATATATCAAAACTTATACTGTAAATAAATGATAAAAATATTAAAATAAAATGAAAGATATAGTTGTTTGAAAAAAATGAGATCTCATAAAATTTCGTTAAATAATAATAATATTTAATAATGTGAATATAAATATATACATTGTATAATATTTTTTATATATCAAAATTAATACTATAAATAAATGATAAAAATATTGAAATAAAATAAAAGGTAATTATTTTAAAGAATGAGATCCCGTAAAATTTTGATTTAACTATATAAACCAAATAGAAAACGAAAGAGAGAGAGAGAGAGAGAGAGAAAGAGAAAAATAGTTTGGGAAAGGATAAAACTATCAAACAAAACCTTGGAAAATTGATATCCCTTCGACAGTATCAATTTGAAGAAAGGAAGGAATGAACAGTGTGTGAATTTTCGAATTACCGAATACGACTTGAAAAGCTTGGCTCTCAATTTTCTACGATCACACCGTTATACTTTACGATACTTTATTACCGAACGAGCCCAATGTTCGACGAAGTTATGGTAGTTTCGTGCTTTCTCATTTTGACGTCAACTGCAGTCTAGAATTGCAATGCCAACTGCTACCAATCGTCAATAGTACAAAATGAATTGTAACTTCTAAACGTCAGAATGAAATTTTAGTAAAAATTTTCCTTCCTTTTTTTTTTCTTTTTTATTATATCATATCACTCTCGTTTATAGAAAAATTTAAAAAAAAATATTCTTTATCTTTTCGTTTAATCGGTATGAAAATAAAACGACATATTTTTGATCATCTCTCGTCAAATTTTTTTATAATTTGTTTTTATTTTATATTATCTATATATTGTTATATTTATTATATATTATTTTTTATTTATAATATTTTATTATATTTATTATATTTATATTTTATATTACTTATATATTATTTTTATTTTATATTTTCTTTTTTTTTATTTATATTACGCTTATATTTAATATTGAAATAAAAAATATTACTATACTCGCTAGACAATTATTTATAAAAATCGTTAATTATATATATATATATATATATATATATATATATTTTTTTTTATACGATTAGAATATTTATATTCAATTTTCTTTTTCTTTTTTTTCTTTTTTTGTAAAGCACAATTTTGATTGATTTATTAATAAGAATTATTTTAAAACGTAATTAATCGTTTAATCCTAATTAAACTTCTTTACAACACAAGTTAACCCAATTATTATAGTATGAAAACTCTATTATCAGATAAAAATCGATAAGAAGTAATTTTCTAACAAAAATATAATCTTGTAACTTGAAAGTTTAAATTACATTTAAAAAAAAAAAAAAGAGGGAAGGGGTGTATTATAGTTGGAAAATTTTTGTTTCGTATTAGATAAGAAAAGGATATAGAAAATAAAAAAAAAAAAAACAAAAAAAAAAGAAAAATCGATGAACACATTCGAGGTACGAAGCAATGCATGCAAATGTAAAAAAAAAAGAAAAAATGTATCCGAGTTTTCTTCGATAGTTTTGTATCCCTTTTTAAAGGTAATCCGTGCGTACAAATCTAGCACAGTATGTAAGTAAGCAGTTTTGGTAAAATGATACTGAAAATGATTGAACTTATCCTGTTTTTGTATTTCACTCTCTCTCTCTCTTTTTTCTTTTTACATTTACGATATAAACGTTGGTACATGACCGGAAAAAAAAGGAACTTAAATAAAAAATAACACTTTAACCCTATACTTCAAGCTATAAGTATGAGAGTAACATTGTCAACCGATTATTTAACGTAGTAAAAAAAAAAAAAAAACAAACAATGTGAGAATACACGCAACGTTGCACTTTAACTCAAATTTTAACAGCCAAGTGCTTACATGCACTTCACGTTTTACTGCGACACAATGTATATATTGTATTTAAATGTGTATAAATTTACTTGCGTATGTATAATACATGTTTTTTATGTGTGTTGTATATGAAAGGAATACGAGTTGGTATAAGTATGTTGCACAGTTCGTTGAACAATTATTTTTTTTAATTCTTAAATCACGATACAAGTTAATTAAGAGTTAATCTAATAATTCACGGTATTTCGAACAGTTGCTGTGCATTTCATAGAGAGAAAGGTTTTAAAACTTTAATGCATTTAATGTATGCTCTGTTTCTGAAAAACTGTTTCTCTCTATTTTTCTATTGTTTTCTTTTTCTGCTTTTTCTTTTCTTGTTCTTTTCTTTGTTATATATCCTCTAGTTAAATTTTTTCAACAAAGCTAAAATTTGTACCATTTTTATTATGATATTTTTACATCATTAGTTTGAATAAATTCCACAAACGTTTTATTATATTGTACAATGATGATAATAATGGTTAAATAATTCGACGTAAACTTAAATAAATAACTGTTTATTATAATATTTTACGAGAAATAGTTTGTTAAATGAAATGAAAATATATTAAAAAGGAAATAAGTAAAGAAATATTAAATGAAAAAAATAATTGATAGAATGTAATTAATGATAAAGTAGAACATTTCATTACCAGATGTCCGAAATCTAACTTAAAAGAAAAAGACAAAAAAAATGGAGAAGAAGAAGTAGAATAGAAAAAGAAAAAGAAAAAGAAAAAGCATAGAATCGGTAGGTAGGTATAAATCGTTCTAATTCGTCCAACAAGACTACATTTTCTTCTGTCTCATAAATCACACGTTCAACGTGGATTATTTTCTGGCTCAAATTCTTTCTCCTTTTCTGGTATTTTTTTTTTTTTTTCTATTTCTATTTCTTTATCAGGGTTCGTTGACGATGAAGAAGTTGAAAAAAAAAAGGAAATATAAGTGTGAAGATTAAAAATAATAATGTGATAACGTATTAAGATAAGTAATGTGAAATAATTTTTTTGAAAAAGATCATGTCAAATGAAAACAAATGCTTGGTAGAGATTTTGAGTTAATCGTTTTGAATATAGAAAGAAGAATAAAAAAGAAAAGGAAAAGAAGAAAAGTAGTAATGAAAATTGTATGCTTTGCGTTTAATTAAAAGCCAATGTTTAATTGTAGACTTTAATATTCATTTGTAATTAGAAACATCCGTTTACCGAGAATCTTTTCTTCTTTTTTTTTGTTTTTTTTTTTTTTATTATACAAGCACGTGTACAATGTATTATATGTATGTGTATGTATGTATATATATATATACATAATTATAAGGGAAGCACGTTTTTCAAATTAATCGAGCTTATGCACGTATTCCAACGATGTCTGGAACTTGATATTCGTATAAATGCAAATGAAAATTGCATTGATACCAAAAAAAAAAAAAAAAAGAAAAAAATTAAAACGAATTACGTATTATCGGATTATTTATTTAAAATCTTTCAATTTCATATATATGTATATATATATTTTTTTTTTAGTTCATTTATAATCTTACGAACAATCGTTGTGATATTAAAATTGAACAATGATTATTAATAATAAATGTTAAATAATTTTCGAACGAACGAACTTACGAATTAAATATATAATTTTATTAAATTATTTCATTTGATTTTTTTTTCATTGAATTTAATTCACGAATGTTATTATGAATATTTAATTAAACAAATTTATTTCTGCGAAAATTAAATTTTTATGAATTATATTTATCATAATATATATATTAATAAAAAATCCGATATTTTTATTAAAATATAAATATATACTAGTATTATTATTACTAGTATATATATATATATATATATATATATATATTATTAATAAATCAGATATTTAATTAATACTAAATTAAACGTGGGAAAAATTCGATAAAAATTGAAACCATGGAACCAATCCATAATTGAAATGAAACTTCTTAAAATTATCCCTTGTCACGTATTTCCCCATCGATATTTTTCAATTCTCTCACACTCAAATAACACACACACCCTCTTCTATATTTTTATCTTTCACTGTTCATATTGGTTGAAAATTTTCAAGTACTTCTATCCTTCCTCTCCTCCTCCAAAAAAAAAAAAGAAATTTCTTTTGAAATATGATAAAAAAATCCTAATCCAAATGTCAAAAAGTTTGTCAAGAAGAACCGAATAAGTATGATTGGAGAATGACAATTTTTCTTTTTACATTAGACGA
Organism: Polistes dominula; assembly: GCF_001465965.1. Next base: position 1,162,151 of record NW_015148975.1, on the reverse strand, counting down.
TCTACCCTTCCAATTTTGGCCCTGACATTTTTATCTTACTCTCTCTCTCTCTCTCTCTCTCTCTCTTTCTGAACGATCCAAAAGACAAATTGATGCTGTCGTAGTACGATCGATCCCAAGAATCAAAGTTGAGAGAAAAAGAGTGAGTGAGAAAGAGAGAGATGGGGGAGAAGAAAGCGTGAAAGCACACACATCTTACAATCGCTTTTGACTGAAAGCTTCGTCTCGTTTTTCCACCCCCAACCCAACTCATCACCACTACTACTACTATTTCCTGGATATCTTATCGTCATTCTTTCACAAAGACGTTCTCGTTCGTTCTTTCGTTCGTTCGTTCGTTCGTTCTTGTCCACTCATCTTTCTTTCTAGCATCACTTGATTCTTCAAAAATTTACTCGCTACGCTATTCTCATCGGCCTTTCATCAAGTTAAACAAATCTTATCGTTTGATGGAACAAAAGAAGGTTTTGTTATATGATCGATAGCTCTTAATACGTACACTACTACTACACATACACATAATACATATATATATATATATATATGTATTTATGTGTGTCACGAAGAACACTTTGGAAAAAGGGGAGTTCATCAATCTTATTTTTTTTTTTTTTTTTTTTTTTTTTTAAGAAGAAAACCCCCTAAGAAGATATCAGAAACATAAGAGGGATGATAGAAAGTTCAAAAACGAAAGAGTATTATTTCAAATCATGATAATCGTATGTTAGAAAAATCTAATGTATTATTCAACGAATGCACTTTCTTATCACTTTGCTAATACCAATTCGCAGTATGATAATATTCTCGAAGATATCGATCAATCATTTACAATGTGTCAATAACAAACGATATTTTTTTGTTAATTTTATTTTGTAATTTTAGGCTTCCCTTATTTCAATTGAATTTTTTTCTTGCTGCTTCTACTTTTACTTCCCTTTCTTTTTTACTTATTTACGATCGATCGTTCGTACGTATAAATAAACGATCTATACGTTTTTTTTTTGTTTTTTTTTTTTTTAAATTTGGACGCACACTTTAAAAAATTGCAAAATAAATTCGTACGTAGATTTCGATTAAAAGCACGAATGTAATTATTAGAATATGTGTATGTGTGTGTGTGTGTGTGTGTTATTTTTTACCCCACTCTTTTCTATTTTTTATTTTTTGTTTTTATGGATTAATCTTTAACGAAGAGAAAACGATTTAACGAGAAACTATACATCCGCATGATCTTTCAGTAACAACATACACACATACTGCTTGGATTCGAGCCTAATGGCTCGTTGACCTTTCGGCACCTGTTGATTGTCGTTTATCAATGATTTGTACTAGCAAATTTGCAGTTGATCGGTATAGTTAACCAAGTAAAATGAAATCTTGTCCATATGTCTAGTGATTTGTCTGTTCTAGTTATTTTTAATTCACTGAGATGATCGTTTCTGACTTGTATACTCAGAATAAAATCTTCATTGTTTTTCATATTTTATTGTCTTAAGTATTGTAGTACATATTTTTGACGTAGAACGAAACAGTAGCCAAGTTTTTAGATTATAACATTTTTTTAATTGTTTTTATAATTGTTTTTAACTGGTGGTTTAAGGTTAGTAGGGTTAACTAGGTATTTAGGGTTAATAATAATATATATATTTCATATACCATATATTTTATTATAATATATATATTAATAGATTTATAATTAATGCAATATCAATAAATAATTAGGTGTGAAATTAAAATTAAGAAAGTATTAGATAATATTAGAAATTTGACAAATTACTTGATTTTACACATGACATTTTGAATAATTATTTGCAAAAGAAAAAGTTCATTCTGACATTTATATCATGTGGTTAGTATTAAAACTAAGAAATATACGTCCCAAACGAAAAGTTAATCTTTCCCTTTTTGTTTTCCTCACGTTAGATATTTTCTCAACGTTAATTAGAGATGACGAATGATCAATAAAAAAAAATTGTGTTTATTTTTTTTTTTTTCTATCGAGTACCTTTTGCCTTCCCCCATTAATTCGCTCTTGGGCGTTTCTTTCTGACGCTTTTAACGAACAAACGTTGTGAACCTCTGTGGAATCATAATTTCTCGGAATTACTAGAAATACCTTTGGGAAATGGAAGTATTACACTTTCGAGAATAGCACAATGTCGTTTAAAGAATATTAAGAATTTCGAACGTGTTTTGGAAAACAATTGAAAGCATTTTTGAACGATATTATTGTTCGATCGTTAATACTTATTGTTTATGATATTATATATACATTTTCGTTAAAAAGAACAAGATAAAAAAAAAGAGAATGTGTGTATATATAATTTTTGTATAATTTTTGCTTGTAAATATTGGATCATTTATAAAACAAAAACAAAAAATCGATAAACAGTTCGTACAGAGATTAATTGTTATTTGTAAAATTCGAGAGTACTTTAAAATATTCGAATATTGAAATCATACAAATATTGTTCACTAGAAAATATTGAATATCCTCCAATTATATATACAGAACGATTCAGTAACTCTTGCCAACTAAATAGGTCTGAAAATATGAAGTAGTAGCTGTAAAGTTTATTAAAATAAAAATTGCAGGAAAAATTTAGGACTATAATATAACATTAGATTTTTTTTTATTAGGTTCAGTAGTTATAATATTACAGCTACTATTAGAAAATAAATATTAATATATAGCATTGTATTTAAAAAACGAAAGTTAACCTATAAATCTTGAAAGCTATTGAACCTAACAAAAAACTAACGTCATATTATAGTTGGCAAAAATTACTGAATCACCCTGTGTATAAAAATAATCTCTATGACTTATTAATGAATCCACACACGTTGTATTGGCGATTAGTTAAAAAAAAAAAAAAAAGAAACATTCTAACGGGCCAAATTAAATGTAGAATTTGATATTTTTCTCGAAACAAGAACAACAACAAAAAAAGAAATCTACAAAAATGAAGTAATAATTCAAAAGAATTTGTTGTCGATTAATCCGAAAACACGCAAGATTTGATCCCTTGGAATGGACGTTGAAAATTTGATCGGCTTACTTGGTCGTTATCACGTAAAAAAAAAAAAAACTCTTTCGATTACTCTCTTCTAGGAAAAATCTGGGTCAACATATTTTCACTGCTCTTCGATATTTCCCGCGATTGAGTTTCAAATATTACGATGTTCATATAAATTTCAATAACAAAGACAACGTATCGGTCAGTCCTTAACGTTATAATATAGCAGCACTGTGTTTTATCATTTTTTAATAGAATGTACGATATTATAATATAAACAAAGTTTTTTATCGGATGCTTCAGATATTAAATTCATGGTCCCCTGTGCAGAATAATAATAATAATAATAATAATGAAAATACAACAACAAAATCAAACTTAAACGTTCTAATCTCGATTGAACATTTTAATCGAAATATTTTAGTCTGAAATATTTTAATCAAAAAATTGTAGTCAAAGATGTTTGCTTTAAATATAATAGAAAAAGAAAAAAAAATTCATTTCAAAGAAAAAGAATCAAACTAAAAAATGATAATTTTTCTAATAAATTTGTCGACTCATTACAAAAATAAATAAATTATGTTTAATTTACTTTAATTATTAATTTAATTTAATTATTTGAAAATTTTTTTGAAGTAAATATTCGCAAGAGAGACAAATTTCTCAATTAGAATAATAGTAAGAACTTTATTTTTTTTTTTTTTTCAAAGAAACGTTAACAACTTGACTTAATTCGATGAAATAAAAATTTCACGATGCTCAAATGTTTTCATCAAATGAACGAACACTTTACTCTACACCGTCAAGAACCAGAAAAAAAAAATCGTGGGGTAATACTTTATTAGAATAATTTGGTTTTGGAGGGTTACACCCACGTTTAACGTTTGCACAAGATACAGGGGAATGGGAAGAGATGTAGGGGGTTGGTTGGATGGGGGTGTAAGGGAAATGTAGGGAAGGATTACGGACATCGCAACAAATCAAGTGAGTATAGCGCGAAGTTTAAAATCATCCTCGTGGGAATATACTTTCCCTTATTTTTTTCTTTTTTTGGTTTGTTCCCTTTTTTTCTCTTTTTCTCTTCAATCTCGAGGGGATACGTTCGAATAACACGTTACGAATTTTATTTACACTTGTTAGTTACGAAAGGACGACTAAGATGACTAAGACGACTAAGACGACGACGATTATCTTTATTCTCAGTTAAAATATCATCTTATCTTTGTGTAATTTACATTGATTATACGGGCCAAAAGAATAAATTACAAAGAAAATGTTAAAAATGTTAAAAAGGTAAGATGTATTTTAGATAATCGTTAAGATACCTTATTAAGATAAGAAACGAAATTGTCTATTTATTTACGCATTTACATATCTGGTACAGAAAGAGAGATACATGGAAATTTTATCGTTCGAGAATAAATGAGATAATTTCTTTCTTTTATTTCTTTTTTTTTCTTTTTTTTTTTTTTATTTAAAGTACTTGGTACGTATAAGTCTAATTTCGAAAGAAAAAAAAATATAAAAAGAAAAAAGAAAAAGAAATTGTTCGATGGTAAGTAATTTCAGCTACGCGAATAAAATTTGTATATTTTATACATTTATATTTTTAATGATACAATTGTTCTGGATGAATTTAATTTCAACAAATTGAATTGTTAAACGATATTTTGTCTCTTTTTCTTTTTTAACGTAGTTAATATAAATCTATTTGCAATTAACGAAAATACTTAATTTTAGTTAATTTTTATAAGAATATTTAATTAGAATGATCGTATAATGAAATGAATAATATTAGAAAATTTGTAAAACATGAAACAGTCATCTTACCTTTTAATAATGTTAATAATTAAGAATTAATTAAAAAAAACAAATGAGTAAAAACTGTGCTCCTACTATTATTATAAGATAATATTTCTACGTCTATTCTATCAATGATTAGATCAGTCGTGATCGTGACAACAACACAAGGTCGGTCGTTTTCAATATCTACGTTTCACCTTTCAATGTTTATGTTTCTCACGTTAGTTGAACTCGAATCCTAACAGCGAGAATACTTAATCGTAATCGTGTTCCACGTTATATATCATTTTATTAAATATAATATTACATACAATAATACAGTATAATTTACAATATAATATATACAGTATAAATATACAATAATACAGTATAATTTGATTTCATTTACGAATTAATCAAATATCGTATCAATAAAACAAAACATTAATATTAATTGTATAAAATCTTATAAAATGACAAACTTAGAAATATTTCAAACGACTAAAAAAAATATGTCGAGCAAATTTAACACCTTATATTTAATACCTTATCAACAAATTGACGACAAATTTCATATTATACTTTCTCTCTCTCTCTCTCTCTCTCTCTCTCTTTACGCATTAATTCTATCTATCGTTAAATTGATCACGGTATTTGTTTTTATCACGAAGTCATCATATTTTCCGTTCCCATTTTCTAAGTAATAAATCAAAAATAATGATACGATCGTTAAAGGTGTTAATAGAAGAAATTTCGAATACACAGATATAAAAAGATATTGTTTATGAAAAAGAGAATAAATTGAAAGAAAGAGAAAGAGAGAAAGAAAAAGAAGATTGAACCAAACTAAACAATGCGTCTAGCAATAAAGAAGAAATCGAATGATACTATCACCGATATTGCAGTGACACGTTACCTCCGTAACGAATTATATGTCATAAAATTTACTATATGACATATTTGTTATGTGTTACCTGACAATGGTATAGCATATGCCCCCCTAGTATAGGTCATTGTAAAGATTTTACGATAGGTCGTTATAGAACCTGCATGTGGAACTACTTCTCTCTTTCTCTCTCTCTCTCTCTGTATTCTCTACAAGTGTCTCACTCTCTCTCTCTCTCTCTCTCTCTCTCTCTCTCTCTCTCTCTCTTATTCTCTCCCTTGAAATAAACGGGGTTCTATTTCGCTTCTAATTAAAAGCACTGGATTTCTGCTGCGACGTACGGTGAACTGTTACTACCAATACTACTATAGTTAATATAACCACTATCACTACTACCTATAACTATAGTTACAAATACAACACCACTGTTACGTGTTCACAGTTTAAACTGGATATCCCTTAAAACTGGCCCCTTATTCCTATCGCATAGCAATATTCCTTGTAAATATTCCGGGGGATGAGACATTTGCGATTAAGTTGTAATACGAATAGAAAGAGGGAAAGATAAAAAGAGAAAGCACACGTTTTAATATCGTATGAGTTAACATTTCACGTAGACAAAGGAGCTCACCCGACTTGATATTCACAACCGTATTTAATGAGAAAACTCGAAAATTGTTATCCCCCCTCCCTCCCTCCCTTCCCCCCCAAGAGATTTTCAACCAACTCAACGTTTTCAAGTTCTTAATTATTATTCCATTTCTAATATGTATTTGCATCAATATATTGTATGTGTTCCCATAATTAATGTAAGTAATTCTAAATGAAAATTTTGAAAAAGTACAAATTATTTTTTAGGTTATCTCACATTGCATTATTTTAAAACAAAATAAATTTCGAATGTATTATAATTTTCACGATATTGTAAAAATGATTTATTAGATAATGCTTGTTATTTTAATATTATATAGAATAATATTAATTACTTTATAATTATTTTATTTTATTTAATTGTATAACGTTACAAAAACGAATTTTTTTAAATTATCACGATTTATTGGTGTTAGGTCTAGTTTATGTGTTATAAAAAAGAAAATATATATAATTTATATCCCAAAAAATTGATGATCTAAGTATAAATAAAAAAATATTATTATATATTTAGCGTTTCGAAGAACTATGTATTTTTAAGGTTATGCAATTTTGTATTTTATAGTTGCTGAAGAAGTTCTTATAAAAGGACGAAAGATTTAACAGGATTAAAACAATATGTTCTGATTGTTTTACTTGTCCAACTTTCCAATGATACAAAGTTTTTATATATTTTTATTTTGTGGATGCAAAAAACAACTAATTGAATTATGAAAAAATTCAATTTAATGTTCAAATGTATCTCGAAACAAGATGACTTATGTTAAACCACTTTTATAATTATGAGCATTAATGTTAAGAAGTTATTTCGTGAGAACCGTTAATTCGTGAAATTGACCATGTAAATCTTGAAATATTGAAAATTTCCATAAATTTTAAAGAGTTTCAATCTCTTTGATAAGTAATTGAAACTTGTCTTACTTTCAAGAATATTTGAAAAAAAAGTTTTACTCATTTTAGTTAATTTTACTAACTTTACTATGATTCTTGAGTATGTCCATCCCCTTCAATTTCGAATGGTTCAATCCTTTGACTGTTACGTCGGAAATTCCTCAGCATCCAATTGCTTTGTATTAGCCATTTCTCTCTCTCTCTCTCTGTCTCTCTGTCTCTCTCTCTTTCTCTCACTCTCCTCTTCAGATCTTGAAACGTGTTTACTTTACCTTTGTGGTGACGGAACTCTTACCGTAGTGCAATAAACTTTGATCCATCACTTCCCTTTTATTTCGTATTATTTCTCTCTCTTTCTCTTTCTCTCTCTCTCTCTCTCTCTCTCTCTCTCTCTCTCTCATTTTCTATTTCACTTCCTCTTTTTTATTTATTCATAATCGGGAGTAACTCTTTGAAAACTCTTTTTTCAAAGAAAAGGATAGTGAACAAAAGGTAACAGTGTAAAAACATTTCTAAATTTTTGTCCAATTAAAAAAGGAATCACACACCATGGAAGCACAAGATGATCTACCTTTTTGCGATTTTATAGAAAATTATTGTACGTATGTGCTAAGTAGAAAAAAAAAAGAAATTCTTGGGTAGAAATTGTACGATAAATCCATCAAGGTTTTCACATTAAATATCAGTACAACATTTTCGACCAATCTTTTTCGTTCTGTATTTCATTCTTTCTTATTTTTTCTTTTTTTTTACCTATCTTTTACTTTATCATTTCTTCTTTCCACTCATATACATATATATATA
>NW_015148975.1:1134747-1144813 GCF_001465965.1 Polistes dominula | reverse complement strand
AACTCAAGGTTGCTGAGAGAAATATTCTTTTCATAAATAATTAATTATACATATATTTGAAAATTGAGCAAGTACAATATTTATGTCAATTTTTGTTTCTTTAATTTAATATATACCTTATCATACATAATGCGACAAATTGAAATGAATTGAAGAATATAATAATATAATTCGTTTTATTTATGAGAATGATCTATTGTATTGGCAATAATATCACGTTTCAATATTTGCCAATGTAGGTTCCACGACGAAGAACATGCGAATCTTCTTAATGCCATGTGGTTGATCGCCATCACGTTTCTCAGCGTTGGTTTCGGTGACATCGTACCGAACACGTATTGCGGTCGAGGTATAGCGGTTTCCACCGGAATGATGGTAAGATTTTATCTTTAATTCGATTGACCATATTTTTTTGTATTTTTTTATTTTTATTTTAATCTCATTCAAACGATTCCTAATCATAACGCAATCATCTAATTTGAAATTTTTTTTTCCGACAGAACGTGATAATTTAATTTGATATTTTTCTAATAAATTATTCCGCAGGTTTTTTTTTTTTTTTTTTTTAATAAAAATTAAAATGCAAGCTATGCATATGCATTTATGAAAGTAAAATCGATGGTAAAGCGTTGCAAAACTTAATTAAAGTCGATGTTTAGTCTTTGAAGCTATGCATAATATTATTATAATCTTGTCTTTGAAAATAATTGTTTAGTTATAATGAAATAATTGTTAAAATAAAGTCATTTATTCTAATTTGAATTTTAAGTTAATAATACTTGTAGAAAAAGATTTTTGTAATTCACAGTGTGATACTTATTAATATTGAAATATCATATTAATTTCATTATTAATATTATTAATACTATTATTCTATTGTAAAATAATAGAATACTCTTTGTAGTTTATGTGAAGATTAATTTTTATTTTCTATAGTATTAATAAATATTCAATAATATTATTACATTTAATTAAAAAGAATAATAATTTATAGAATATAATTTATACTAATTAATACTATCATTCTATTGTAAAATAATAGAATACTCTTTGTAGTTTATATGAAGATTAATTTTTATTTTTATTTTTTATCGCATAATAAATTTTTAATAATATTTATTATAATAATTTTTATAGCATAAATATATTATATTATTTATATTATTATTAATAGCATTAGAATATAATAACAAATATAATTATAGATTCGTTTGAAATCGAGTTGAATTAAATTCTTTTCATTTTCTTTTTCAATTTCGTGATATTTTTAAACGAAATAACATGAAACAGAAATTCATATACGTTTGAACATATATACTCTTTGAAAAAAAAAAATAAAATAAAAAAAAAATAAAACAAATAATGATATCGTGAAATAGAGGAAGAGATACACCACTTCCCTGTATAATCGTCAAAATAAATAAACAGCTTGGTGAGGACATGATTGATTGATACAAGCCGGAGGCCAGATACGAATTTTCGTTTCCAAGTCGTTTACCATGATCCATTTGATCTCTTTAGAAGGATATCTAATAGGCTTCAATGACGACATCGTGAATTCCGTTTTACCGTTCATTAATCTTCATCGTGATGCATTATCGATACCCTAGGAAAATGAAAAATAGATATAGATTAACTATATGTATATCTGAACTGGTGCATGTGGCACTAATTAATTCAATTCAAGATTAACGATTTCAATTGCAATATTTCATTGATTAACTGAACTCTAACTTATTACGTTATTACTGTTTCAAAGTAAATTCAAATGATAAATGTGAAATGAATTAATAAATCTAACCCTCAAGTAGTTCTCTTCTATTATTTATGACATATCTATAAAAGAAAAAAAAAGAAACAATTGTCATTTATACTGGGTGTAATTGAATCAGATTATAACTTTGTTTCTTGTAGGGATAAAAAAAGAAATTGCAGATAAAAAAAATTCACACAAAATAAAAAATAATTCCTTAATATCGTTTCAGTAGTTTCGAAGTTCATTGGAAACCCCTGTGAATTTTTATATATTTTATTATATATAATTATAATATAATATCACTTATAATTATAATTATAATATATTATATTATATTTATTTATATTTATTATTATTATTATTATTATTATTATATATTTATAATTATAATATAATATAATTATGTGAAAATCCGTGAAATCCGCAATTACTTAGTTGCCAACCCAATATATAATATCTAATATATAATAATATATATAATATTTTATAAATAATATATAATATATATATATATGTATATCACAAATAATAAAAGGTGGTTTTAATTGTAAAATTACAATAACTTTGGATGTAGTTTATATCTCAAGCATAGGATTTTGCTGGCACGAGAACAGCAATCCTAGACGTTCTTAGATATATCGAAAAGAGGGTTTACGATAGTAACAGCAGTGGTAGAGTCAAGTAGAGTCGGGGAAAACGTTTTAAAGGTGCAACCAGCCGGGCCATAACAAACTGTACTCATGCCGAGTCTAATCTTCCTAGCTAAGAGAGAATATACCAGTTACTTATCGTTATTGTTCTACCATGTTCCAACTGCTAATTCAGTGGCACAAATTTTCAAGGCAACACCACGAAGAAGCATTAAACAATTTAGTCAGAAGCATTACGTTGCAAGAAGCTAATTTTCCGTTAAAGTTCAATTAGATGAATGCATACTATATATATATATATATATATGAGAGCGTGGAGATCAAAATGATTTAAAGTCATTAAAAGTGACTAGATCATTATAGATCACACGAATAATTCAAAATGAAAACTGAAGAAAGATACAAATCGTTTCATTTCAAATTGTAACTTACAGTTAAATCATTTTGATGGCTTACCTTCCACACCTTTGTCGACATTAATACAAATATAACGTTTTGATTTATTACAAGACTTGATAGAAAAGTATTGATCTTAAAAAGTTACATTTTTATGATTTAGAATCATTTATTCTCATATATAAATGGGATGCATTAATTCATGTGTCGATCAATTTACCGTTTCCACTTTTCTTCGTCTTATAGATCGAATCGTTTAAGAACTTAATCTAAAGATTTGCTTACGTATGCACTAAAGTAAAATCGAAAGAATAAAAGATAGAATAATGTAGTATTATCGATTAGATAATAATCATACGTCTTGCCTATACCTTCAATTTATAAACTCTCATATTTTTTACCATTGAATGGAATTGATACAAAATTTATCATTCGTTTCTTTTCTTGTTTTTTTGTTTTTCTATTTTATTTGTTAAGAAAAGAAAAAAATATTTTTAAAAAAGTAAATCTTTCTTACTTTGTTTTTCAGGGAGCAGGTTGTACGGCTTTGCTCGTCGCTGTTGTTTCCAGGAAACTGGAACTTACAAGGGCGGAGAAGCACGTTCACAACTTCATGATGGACACGCAGCTAACAAAAAGGGTAAGAGCTCGTTTACTTGTATTACCACCTTGAAATATGAAACAAATATTTCGTAGTCATGGGAGTAAAGAAAAGTATATACCATTAAGGATGAAATATAAAGAAGAAAAAAGTATGATAAGAGTGAGAAGAAAGATGCGATGAAAGGGTTGAAATACGAGCTTAACACTTGCTTCTTTTTTTTTTCTTTTTTCTTCTTTTTTTATTAAAAAATTCACTTCAATAAAAATATAAATATCCAATTCTCTTTGGTGATTCTCGTCGGTTCAAAAATGTTCAAGTAGATGCGAAAGATAACGACAAACGATTATTGGATATTCCATAATTAGTTTAATAACTTTATTGTTTGTTAAAACAACAGATAAATTAACTTTAAATCGGATTTGTTTAATTTTCGATCAAAATGTTATAAGTTTATCGATCGGTAGGTTCGAACGTACACTGGGGGTACGTTGAAAGTCGTTCGTTACGATAAGTTCGTAACGGCTGACTACGTTGGGCATTTTTCTCGACTGTACATCCGGATCGAAGTAAGAAAGCCTTTACCCAAAGACTACTGAAATAATCACTAGCCTCTGATATTTATAAACCTTGCAAATATCAAGGAGTGATTTAGATATAGTTGCCTACGTGCTTTGTTTTATCGACGAGAATTTCAAAGTCGTACGTATTCCACAACTTTTCGATCGGAAACATTCGTCTTAAGAAGGAAAAGAAAAAAGAGGAAGAAAATGTTTGAAACTTTTATCCAATTAAATGATGAAATATGTTCATTGAAATTTATTTACGATTTTCAGCTGAAAAATGCTGCAGCAAACGTATTAAGAGAAACGTGGTTGATCTATAAACACACACGCCTAGTGAAACGCGTCAATCCTGGTCGTGTTCGAACTCATCAACGAAAATTCCTATTGGCTATATACGCGTAAGTTGATATCTAAGTTAGTTCAAAGTCGATTGTTTGTAATCTTCAATAATAAGTGAACGTAAGTTAATTCGCGTTTTCACATACGTACTATTTAAAATGAAATTTGTTTGCAGACTGAGAAAAGTAAAAATGGATCAACGGAAGCTAATGGACAACGCTAATACGATAACGGACATGGCCAAGGTAGTAAAGGAAAAGAATAACGTCCATCGATCGTGGTAAAGAGCGAAAGTGGAATTGGCCGTGAGTGATTATAAGAATAAACACAAGGTATTAGATACATATACATATATATACATATATTTCGCCTTTTGCTACGATCGAGAAAGAGGACGTGATATGAATCTGATTTCATTGAATAGAAATAAATTGATTGGATTAACGAGAGGAATGGTTGAGGAGATGTGTTTTGCATTGTTATTTATTGTTTAAATCGAATAGACGCAGAACACGGTCTACGAGATAGTCTCGGATATGAGTACGCGACAGGACGGTCTAGAGGAACGGCTCGTGAGCGTGGAGGACCGTTTGGTAAACCTTGAGGAAAAACTGAGCACGTTGCAGAGCCAATTGGAGATGCTGCCGGAGGAGCTGACGCGGTGCCTAGCGCAACATGCCGAGCGTATGGAGCAGAGACGCAACTTCCTGCACCCGGACACGGCGGTGGCGATGGCGTCTTCCGGTGGTGCCGGTGGTGGCGTCTCCGCCGGTAACAGCCTCGGTTTGGGGATGTCCCATGGCGTTTTGGCTAGCGGCAACGCCTCCGGTCATCATCCTTTGGCAAATTTATCAAACTCGCCATCCCTTTTGCCGCACTCAAGAAGCGTGCCTAGTGGCCCGAGTGCACCCAGCGCGATGTCCCTTCATCCTTGGCCGGTGAGTCCGGTCCTACCATCTGTCGCTAGTCGTACGCCTCACCTCGTCCCGGAAACTGGTCGACATCACGGCCACTCGACTGTCGTTGCTACCATCTCGAGCAGCACGCATACGCCGGCAGCAGGGCTGACGGCTGCTACGACGACGACGATGACAACGACGACAACGATGACGTCGATGATGAGCACAACCTCGCAATCGACCACTAGGCTAACCTCACAAGCCGGCATGGGTGGACTCGGCAACAGCCAAGGCTCGGATACGTCCGCGCACAGCTGAGTTTCATCACTGCAGCCGCAGCATTCTTACTAAACGGGGATCCTTCGAGGCCTCCTCCCTCTCTATCTCTCTCTCACACATTCTCTCTCTCATACTTTCTACCAAACGACGATCACATCGCATTCTTTGAGAGAGAAAACCCCTAAAATTTCCAACCTCAACGAAACAATCCTGTTCCTCATCCTCCTACTCCTCATTCACGATGGGTCCAATCCTTTTACCGATTGACGTTGCCTATTCGCCTAAATAATGCAAAGGACGGAAATGTTATTATCGATTAATTGATTCGGATCGATCGATCGAACAACCAACCAACCAACCAACCAACCGACCTTGCGAGAGACGACGAGAGTGCGGTTATCGGTGGGGTGTACTGTGCTAACACAACGAGAAAGAGAAGGGAGGGAAGAAGGAAACTTGAGGCCAGTTTCTTCCAATCTTTGCTGCGTGCTGCTGTTGTTACCCTCTGCCCAACTTGCGTGCCTGAAAACTTTTTTTCTTATCGATTAAAAATATATATTCGACAACACGGATAAGCTCCAACTTATAATATCTCTCTCTAATATACCTCGAAGTCAGTCGAGTAAGCGCGGACGGGCACGATGATGCGTGTGTGTTATTATAATCTCCAATTGGGATGTGCTAAATATTGCGTTCAAGGAAAATAAATCGCTATCCTTTCGAGATAAACTCGTTTGATGTACTCTCCACAAAAATTCATACAATTTAACTCATTCGTAATACAATCATAGTTCATTTTTTTGTTCTTCTCTTTTGTATTCGTTTAATGAAATATTTTTTTTTCTTCTATAATTATTTGATAATATTAATAATTAAAATGTACTTTCGATAAGATCAAATTCAAATTGATGCGCAAACTATTAATAACAAAATATATATTATATATATATGACTGTAACCATAAAGAGCAACTAAAAAGAAAAAAAAAAAAGAAGATATAGCCGATCTTTTTTTAATCTTATTACCTACGATAAAAATTAGAGAGAACGATATTATTATATAACTATTCATATAATAAAGAAACATTTTAGAATTGAAATAATAAATGCACGAGTCAAGAGAAAGAAGATTATAAATACATAGTTTGCGTATCGTTTGTCAAAATACGAATGTGTAAAATTGACGTGACCGATGTTTGGAGTAGTTTGCGAAAAGATTGTTTAAAAAAAAAAAACAGAAACAAAGAAATATCTTTCAGCACCTTTCGTCGTTGCTCGTATCTTCGATGTTTAAAAACAAAATATAATGATACAAAAAAAAAATTATGATAAAAAATATACTTTTCGTATTCGATTCCAACATCAACGTGTAATACTTTTCGTATGAAAAGTTTTCCGTACGAAAACGACGAGAGTCATTTCAAGTTACTCGAAAGGATTCCTGGTAGATCGGAGACGAATCAAAATACTGTTGGAAGAAAAAAAAAAGATATTTCTACTTCTTCTAGTTCGATGCTCACTACGATAAATTTATTTCATACTGAAGAAAAAAAAAAACCAAATGTAAATTTTACTTTATGCGTTCGAGATTGGTTACGATGGTTACATATACATAAATGCATATACATATGTATATATATGTATATATATATTATGTATATGTATATGTTTGCCGATGAACTTTTTCTCTCTCTCTCTCTCTCTCTTTCTCTTTTTCTTTTTCTTTACCCTCACTCTTTCTCTCTCTCTCTCTCTCTCTTTCTATCTCTTTTTTTTTATTCTACAAGTATTTCGTTCGAACAAAGACGATAGGAAAATAAATATAAAAAAAATAAAATTAAAAAAAATGGAAAAATTCATTGATCGTGGTTGCAGTATTTTTACACGGCTCCGAAGTGCTCTGGAACATAAGGAAAAAATAAACGCAAAGTGATCTTATCCGCTTTAACGTCCGTAGGATTATGAAGCATATTTAATATTATTAGCGTATACATAAATATATACATAAATATACACATAAACACACATACATACATACACACATATATATAACAACATACATGTACATGGCGGACGGGTAAAAAAAAAAGATTTTTAGAAAAGGAATAAGATGATAATAAATAAAAAGAGGATCACGTTTCTAATCGAAAAAGAAGGACACTTTTTTTAAAAACTAATAAGAGATTAATAAAACTCGGCACGTATCTAATTTTAAATGAATTCATTTCAAAAGAGTATATAACATGCACGTGAGCATGCAAGTATACAAATATATATATAAACATTTGAAATGAATTATAAAAAAAAAAAAAAACAACTTAAACATTGAAATCGGCCAAAAGTTATATAATAATTAATAATAATAAAATATGTAGTAATTATCCTTCTCAAGGACTTTAAGTTTTGACGTACGTGTATCGATATAATGTGTTGTCTATATTGAGAGTAGGTGATTGGTAAGAGGAAAAAGGGGGAGAAAAAAAAAAGAGGGAGATGGAATAAAAAAGAAAAGAAAAAAAGAAAGAAAAGAAGGAGCGAGTAAAAGTGAGGTGAAGTGGGGTGGGGTGGGGTGGGGTGGGGTGGGGATAAGAAACAACATAGAAAAGAACAAAACTAAGGTAAGAAGAAAAAGGATGGGGGATGAGGATGAGGATGAGGATGAAGGGGATGGAAGTGGGGTTGGGGGGTTAGTTCGGAGAAAGGAAACGTGCCACAGGATAAAATGGGAAAGTGTAGGAAAAGAAACGCAAAAGAAAAGAAGTCAAGGGAAAAAGTAGTTGGCAATGGCGTACGTGAGCGTTCGTTGTTTTCTTGGAGAGAAATAAAAAAGGAAAAGAAAAAGGGAAAAAGAAACGGAAAGTAAAGTGAAGTAAGGTAAAGTAAAAGGGAGAAGGGGGGAAAAAAGCAACGAAACGAAATTAAAAGGGATGGAAAGGGAGGGTAGTAGGAGGGTAGGGTAGGGGGAAAAAAAGAAAGAAAGGAAAAAGAAAAAGCGTGGAAAGGAAACACACGAGTGATTTATACAGGAAAATAAAATCGGAGCTGTTCCGTAAAAGTTCGTTGCATCGATATACCGTTCACCGCCTAAAAAAATATATAAATAAATAAATAAATAATTAATTAAATGAATGAATGAACAATTGAGAGAAACGTGCAACCGTAGCCAAGGACTTTCTGTGAGCGCAGATTTTGGTGAAAATCGACAATGAAATGCGCAAATCTTTCAAACGAGGGTGAGACGATCGCGTCATTCGCGTGAGAAAAATCTAAAAAAAAAAAACAATAAAATAGGGTGAAAAGAAAGATAGAAATAAAATAAAATAAAATAAAATAAAATAACAAGGAAAAGAAAAAGATGCAAGATAAAATTCATAAAAAAATAAAAAATAGACAAGTTTTCACTTGAAAAATTAGCGAACGTAAAACGGGGTTGTCTCGCCCTCGCATATAACCTCGTCTTATTCGTTTATATTAGCGAGACGAAAGTTTGGGACCTGGTTTGTCATGTCCGACGACGAATTCATTTTCATTTTGCATTGAAAAGCGCAGTTTCGCGGCTGTTTCGAAACGCGAAACGGGACCAAAAAAAAGACGACACACGTTTGTCACGATTTTCTCATACTATTTATATATGTATATGTATATATACATACTAACTTCTTATTCTCTGTATCTTTATACTTTTCTAATCTGATTTTTTTCTATTTTTTTGTTTTTTTGTTTTTGTGCTTTTGATTTCGTTCATCTCGTTCTATTTCGATTAATACGAAAGTTGATATTTCGTTTTGAATAAAAATTGATTTTTTTTTTCTTTCTTTTTTCTTTCATTTTCAGTATCTGTTTCTTCTTTCTCTTACTCATGTCAATCTGATTCCATAATACATCCGTCTGTCTGTCATTCTGTCTGTCTCTCTCTTTCTCTCTTTCTTTCCGCGACTCAACGCGCTGGACACGACAACTCCACGATATTTTTATATAGATTTCTTAAAAGTGCATTATAGTGCCAGGAAGACCACACCGAGTTAAACTAAATAAATAAATAATTAAACGAATGAAAAAAAAAATAATAAATAAATAAAATAAAAAAGAAAGAAAGATAAAGAAAAAGTAACAATCTCAATATTGGAACATTAGACGATAGACACTGATTCTATAATAATAATAATAATAATAATAATAATATAATTATATTATAATGTATAAATACACGATGATAATAGAAATAATAATCAGAACACAGTTGTACGGTATGACGAATAATCGCTAATTTCCTTTCAATTTTGTTTCTTTTTCTTCATAGTGAAAGATTAAATTTTGTTTTAAAATATGAATCGTAACAAATGAGATAATTTTAAGAATAAATTCTTTTTGAAATAATTAAAATTCAATTTAATTGAATTAAATTAATAAAACCAAATTTATACTTTAGTTCTATATGTATTACTAAAATAATATATTAATAAGATAATTATATGCTTTGTATTATTATAATATTTATTATTATATTATAATAGTATTGTAATAAATATTATAATTATATTATTATAATAAATAATATAATTATAATATTATAATATTTAT
>NW_015148975.1:1107078-1132078 GCF_001465965.1 Polistes dominula | reverse complement strand
ACTTATTACGTAAAATGACCAAAGAGATATTTAACTAAATAATAACGTTATATATATATACATAATAATAATAATAATAATCTAATAATTATCTTTAAATAGTATGATGATTTTAGTCGACCACGAGTTTAATAAACGAGAATCTTTTCTTTTCTTTTTTTTTTTTTTTTAAGCGGCTCTCTATACATATTTCTCTAATATAAAATATATATATATATACATATATATATTACATTCTAATATTATAAATTATTCTATTTCGAAATGATACGAACATTGACGTCATGCCAAAATCGCAACCCAATGAAAATACATTTAACTTTAATTACTTAATTAATTAATTAATTAATTAATTACAATTACTTAAAAGAACGTAGTAAGTATATATATATTATATATAATTATTTAACTATATTTATAACCGGTTATTAAAATGATCATCGCATTATGATCGTTTTTAAAAACGTGATTAGAAACGTTTTTTCAACGATTCGTTCATTAATTAAAAAAAAAGAAAAAAAAAAAAAAATAAATAAAGAAAACAGAAACGTCGGCACTACGACGAAACGTGGCTTATCTCGTGCTGGTTCTCCATAAATAAGATTTACGAATTTAATAGGATCTTTTTATTTTTTACGAAATAAGTTTGTAAATTTATAATAATGCGAGATTATATACTCCGAACACACAGAGAGATAACATTTATGCGTATTTACTTGTGTAGTATATACGTGTATTTAATATTGGTTGGTCAAAGAAATTTTTGTCGGAGATTTATATTTATTTTTATTTTTCTGTTTTTTTTTTTTTTNTTTTTTAATATGACAAAATACAATTTCAAAGTTTGATTTAAACGTAGAGACATTAATACGCGGTATAAAGTATAAATCAAATTAAAAATTGACAAAAAAATTTTCATCTTTTTATTAATGTTGCGAAAAAAGAAAAAAGAACAAATGGGAATACACGTTTGGGCACACATTAATTTCATTTGACAGAAATAAATTGTTGTTTTACAAAAAAAAAAAAAAAATATAAATTTATAAAAATAGAAAAAAAATTTTCTTATAATTGTTTTATAGAAAGAAAAGAAAAAAAAAAGAAAAGAAAAATAATATATTCTGTTTTTAAAATGATTTCCGTTTGAAATTTCTTTGATTGACGATATTATACTAACGCGCACGAATAGATCTATAATTTTGTGATACTTTTATACGTAATCCTTTACATATGAACAACAGTGACACGAAATATACATGCACATGCTTAAATTTAGTTAAATCTTCTTCGCTTCATATCCGTTCGAAACGGTTTGATAGAATTTTAAAAGACGCAGGTGATATTCGGGAACGGTCACTCGCTATAAATATTCACTGTTATTTAAATAATCAATCAATCAATCAATCGAACGATCGATCAGTTGAATAATTAATTGAAAAATTAATTTTTTATGATACATCGTCCATCGTGAAGAAATAATATCTTTTAGTTTCCTTGAAAAGTTGAAGACAAAAAAAAATGATATAAATAAAACATTTGCTTGAAATAATACAAATAAATTTCTTCCTTTGGACACAACGATGACATTGGAAGACTAGAGACATACCTAATACACATATTCACGTATACAATAATTATACATATATATATACATAAAATATAAATTAATTATAGCTAATGCAAAGAGTTAACCTTTATTCGATGATTATAATATTAAAAAAAAAAAAAATAATAAAAAATAAAAAATACCTACAAGGAATTTATATTAAAAGATCTGTAAGAATAAAAAGCTAATATCTGATATTACTTTCTTACGAATGAATTTAGAAACGAGGCACAAATTAAACTTGTACACGTGTAATTTAGAAAAAAAAAACAAACAAAAAAAAATTCAAGGAAGAAGAGGAACCATATAATAATTAAAAAAAAAAAAAAATAAAAATCTTAGCGTGCATAATAATAGATTATTGTTATTATTATTATTTATTATCTTGGCATTGATCTCTTTAAAAATTAATAATAAAAATAATAATAATAATAATTAAATAATAATAATAATAATAATAATAATAATAATAGTAATAATAATATTAATATAATAATAGTAACACAATAAAACGGTTTTTATACTACGAAACACCAATCGAGAAATTTTTTTATCAACACGAAACTCGTCGAGAATATATTTTTGAATTCTTCGCGATGAACGAGATATGATGTTTGTCGAATAATAAGCTTGGGATCGATTTATTTGTATAATATGTGTGTGTCGGAGAAGATCAGAATATAAAAAAAAAAAAAGAAATGTCCCTTATAAAATATTCCCTTTTGTCCTTCCATGAATATCACGATAACAGTCGAATATCGGATGAAGTATCGATAAATATTATTCGATATTATCAAACGAATTTAATCTTAAGAAGTTTCTTCTTCGAATTTTGATCAAATTTCAAATTTCACTTAACTTAGGAAATATTATTTTTCAATTTATAAAGAAATGAATATAAAACAAATAATGGGATTCTCTTCAAAAAAAAAAAAAAAAGTTTGTATTATTGTTAAAAATATCGCGTGAAATTAATTTGTACTTAGATGAATTTCTCTCTCGACACGTTTTCGTTGAACTTAAAGAAAAAACAAACTTGTGTTTTTTCAAATTAAAAAAAACAAACAAAAAATGACAAATAAAAAATGGTATTTCGTCCGATCCCAATAATAATCCTGCGTCCTCTTCTACGACCAACCAGCACGAATAAAATGAAAATCAATTAGAATTGATTTAGATATAAAGCATGCGTAAGTAAATTTTTCGTCTAATATTTCCTCTTAATCTAACAAGCCGCCTGCTGATTAAAAAGAAAACAAAAATAAGAAAAGAAAATGTCGAACGGCCGTAAACATATCTTTCCTCTCTCTCCTCTTTTTACATTTTTTCACGTAACAATCCTTCCCCCGTCCTTCGATCGTATATTATTAATAATAAAATAATCGTCACCGTTGACAAAATTAGATTAACTTATATTTTTAATTGAATTAACCTCTTAGTCACTACGCGTCATTATAGTGGTTTTCGTGGATGGCATCTTCCAGTAGGACGCGCCACTATAATGGCTTTCACGTATGACATCTTTTAAAATATATCATACATAATTGTATTATTCATTATAATTATAAAGTAAATTGTCCATAATTGTAATTGTTATTAATTATTATTATAAAGTAAATATAAATTATTAAAGAATAAATTTTGTTCAAGTTAAAGTATATATGAAATATATTTTCAAGAAAAATTGTAATATTTAATTATTAAATACTTCATTTCAATGTACTCGTGTAGAAAATGGTGAACCATTGTCTGTTGAACCAACAACTTCACACAAAATTCAGCAGTGCCTAAGAGGTTAAAAATAAATAAATAAATAAATAAATAAATAATTAAGAAATGCACTCTCTCGACTAATTAAAAATAGAAACAATTGAGAAGAAAGAATAATAAAAAAGCAAATTTCTTATTATCGATGCTTAAACCCTTGTATCAGCGTTTTACAATATTTCCTTGATATATTAATGTTAATATAATTATTATTATTATTATTATTATTATTATTATTATTATTAGTATTAGTATTAATTATTATATACAACGTGAGAGAAACCGTACGATTAGAAACGAGTACTCGAACGATAAAAGAGACTAATTATTTAATTTAAAAAAAATATATATATATATATAGAAAATTACACAAGAATTAGTCTTACGAAAGATTTTACGACGAGAGAACAACAACAACAAAATTTCAATTAAAAAAGGATACCAAAAATAACAAAACAAAAAAAAATAAAAATAATAAAAAAAAAAAAAACGAAAAGCAAAGAAAAGAAAGTAGAAATTAAAAAAAAAAAAAGATTAAAAAAAAAAAAGAAAAAAAGAGTAAATTTCGTATGAACGTAAGTACAAGATACTGCCTGTCGATTCAGAACCATTGAGAAAAGCACACACATTTTCCCAGTTTGAACAAATTGTTCTTTTACAGAAAATCATAGTTATGCAAACCCACCCACAATACCACCCACCACGCACGCGTACACACACACCATACACGTGAATTCAAACATACACACACATAACACATATAGTGATAACAAGAAAGTTTAAATGCAAAATAAATATATTATATATATATATATATATATATATATATATAGAAAGAGCACGTACATAATTAAAAACAAAACAAAATGAATTTTACGTGGACGTTTATAAAAGGTATGCGTATGTGCGGAAAAATTAAAAGCTGTTGTTTGAATGGAAACGTAATAATTTTTTTTAAATAAAACAAACAAAAGAAAAGAAAGAAATTAATAAACGAAGAAAGAAAGAAAGAAAGAAAAAAAAAATAGGGAAAATGTTTTAATCTGCGAATGCAAACGTAACATAATTAAAATGTAAAAATACATAATACGAACGGAGTATAACGATTGATATAGAAAAATCCATCATCGTTGTTTTTCGTCCGCTCGAACGAAAACTCATGGAAACAAATATTAATTATTATTATGATTATTATTATTATCATTATTATTATTAATAATACTTACAAGATGTGAAAAGAAAAACCTGAAGAAATAAATGAACAGGAATTTGCAGATAAACGAAATACAATAGGCAGAAACATTTTAAAATAATAATTATATGATAAGATCATTAAATGGAAAAAGAATGCAAGGGTTTGTTACCTCATATATATACATACAACATACATACATACAAATACACATTCGATTTCACATTTCTTTAATATTAAAAAAAAAAAAAAAAAAAAAAAAAAAAATCAGGAAAATAATAAATGCAAACAAAAAAAGGTTCAACTATAACTTTAAGTACCACGTATACAAGCCAGTCAAAAAAAAAAAAAACAATACAATTACATAAATAATTCCTTCCTTTCTATCGTATTAACTCGCAATAATTTTCACTTTCACGATTTAAATTAAAAAAAAATAAATAAATAAATAAAATAAAATAAAATAGGAGAGTAAATTTCACGAGAAACATTATATTATCTTTGATATATACATATATATAATACAATAAATTATCTGTTACTGCTGTCGCAAAATCTTTTTGCAGCCAAAATAAATAAGAGAAGAAAAAAAAAGATTTAAAGAGAATAAAAAATAAAAAATTAAAAATATATATATATATATAGAAAACAAAAATAATAATAACAATCCCAATAAAAATAAATAATAATAATAATAATAATAATGATAATAATAATAATAATAATAATAATAATAATAATAATAATAATAATAATAATAATAATAATAATAATAATAATAATAATAATAATGATAATAATAATAATAATAATAATAATAATAATAATAATAATAATAAACGTTCGGAAAAATAAATAATACATATATTATATCCGACGTACTTTTCTACGCCGATTAAGCTCCTTTCTTAACCAAAAAAAAAAGAAAGAAAAAGAAAACAAAGAAAAAAAAAAGCTCGTCTTTAAACCACAAATCTTTTTCTCTTTCTATTTCTCTCCTTAGAAGTTCGTCTCGAACGATTCTTACAAAGTCATTACTGTGACTTTAACGTTGGAACCAAAATATACATACACGAACACACACACACACACACACAAACATAAGAAAATAAATAAATCAAAGAAAAGGAACAACAATAATAGCAATCGAATAGGAAAGATGCTTAAAATTTCAAACTTTCGAAAATTTTCCTTTAAAAATAATTCAAGTTCTTCTTCAAAATTGAAGAATCTATCGTATCAAAAATATATACTTTCGGCATTATGAATTAAAAATATTAAAAAAAAAAAAATACAAAAACCTTTGGAAAATACTTCTGTTATTAAAAAAAAAAAAAATGAGAAGAAAAGTAAAAAGCAATTTACAAAAGGGGTGTCCTTAAAAGTCTTACGATGCCTGTCGTGCAAATCGCGGAGGACGATGATGTCGTGTGCGTTCAAACGTATTGTACGTTCAATATAATATATTTCAAATATAAAACAATTATTATAGTTTTACAATTGCGTCCAGATCGATGATCGGCTAAAGAAATTCTCTTTTTAGACAAAAAAAAAAAATAAAAAAAATACAAGAAAAAAAAATACATTTAATAATAAGTTCGAGTATATTATTGTATATTACACAGATTTCTAGTTTCTATCTTTTTCTCTCTCTCTTTCTCTTTCTCTCTTTATCTCTCTCTCTCTCTTTCTATCTTTCTTTCTCCAAATAAAAAAAAAAAAAAGAAAAGAAATTCATAAAAAAAAGACAAACTATTCGCAAATGATAGCGCTCGTCTCGTATAAAAATTAATTATTTATTTTAAAACGATACGTTTTAAAAAAAAAATAATACAAAAAAAAATAATAATAATAATAATAATGTATATATATATATAAATACCTATGCATATATGAATGCACGTATATGTGCATATCAAATTGGGGACCTTGTATTTTCTTGATTCTTTCTTTTCCTACTTTCTCGGTTATATTTTTCTTAGTTTCTTGAATGTTTATTCTTTTTTTTTTTTTTCTTATAAATAGAGAAAAAATACATCGGCTAAAAATAATAAAAATGATTATTATAAATGATAATACGGGAAAAAAGAGACGCTATCGGTTTGATCTTAAGAAACAATTCCCACGCAACGAATCTTGAAAGTAGTCAATATTTAACCAATTCCGAATATACCGTAGTTATATTATAGTAGAGAAGAAAATAATAATAATAATAATAATAATAATAATAATAATAATAATAATAATAATAATAATAATAATAAAAAGAGTAATGCCAATAACGTTAAATTTGTAACTATAAAATATTATGTTCAGAATGGTTAAAAATCTTCCATTAGAGATTGAGATCATTATGGAGCATTGAATATGATAGTTTAAACCGAGAAACATACGAGGGGTGACGATTATGCGAAAAGCGCGTGTATATATACATATATATATATATACATTAAAAATAGCTATGAGAAATGTAGCAAATATTTTTAAAGAAATAAAAAAAAAAGAAACAAATGTCGAAGAAGAATAAAAAAAAAAAAAAAAGTGAAGAAGAAACGTTGGGTGACTGCGAATCATTTAAAAAGAAAAATGGCACTAAGTTAACCCGATGATATATAAATAAATTAATAGCGAAAATATAATAGTTCGATGATCATACATGGTATATGTCTCGAATTAATAATTACTTAATATTGAATCTTATATAAGAAAGAGAATGTTTGTGAGTAAGACGATTTAAGAAAAAGAACAAAAAAAAAAAAAAGAAAAGAAAAAAAACCAGTGTCTCTATGAACCAACCAACGCATTTTCATGCCAAGAACAAATAAATTTGCAAGTCGAATGAAATCGGTGAGATATCTCTTTCTTTATTCCTTTCATCATTATCATTATCATCATCGTCATTATTATTATTATACTGCCCCACTTTTATCTTTTTTTTTTTTTTTAATTTATTATTGAGAGATGAATTTGTTTTTTCGAAAATAAACCAAGATCCTAATAGATCGATTTCCTTTCATTTATATTCTTTCTCATACCGAGAATCTCGCGTACGAAAGGCAACGAGTGTTTAAAAACTACTACATTTTACAACGCAATAACACAACACAAGAGAACTGTGTGTTATCTACAAATCGATATTTGTATTTCAATAAGTAAGTAGTAATTTACTATTTTTTTTTTTTTTAATGAGTATGAGTATGTGTATATTATGTACAAAGTATATTCATCGGTAAAGGGGAGGAGACATATCAATATTATCAACATCGATCACGACATTATTCGCATTAAAGATTTTGAAGATGTTTTCTTTTTATATATGCCTATGAAAATAAATTCATTTAAAAAAAAAGTCAATCCTGTATCGACATTATATCAATTAGAAATTTATATAAATACACAATTGTATGTTAATACATAACATATATAAATACAAATGATATTTTCCATTATTACAAAAAAAAAAAAAAGTAAAGAAAGAAAGAAAGAACTTATTTGAGATAATGCGTCGACAAAAAATATGATTAAATTATACAATATATATATTATATATATATTATATTAAAAAAAAGAAAAAAAACACATGGATAAAAGAAATGTGTTTTTTAGGCTACTTTTCCGATATTGTTGCTGTATGCGAAGATCTTGATTCTTCTTTATTAGCTGTTTCTTGATTTTTATTATCTTTTTCCTTTTCCTTTTCCTTAGATTCTTGAGTATCTCCAGTAGAATTAGTATTATCGATAGTTTTTGACCACGAACAACTTCTTCTATCCAATGACTTTGGCATAGACCACGTACTGCTACGTGATCTTCTTTTAGGCGATACCGAACGTGATTTTGCTCGAGTGATTTTCACTCTGGAAGGTGATCTTACGTTACGTCTACGTCTATTGTATCGACTTCTAGAATTATTACTACGAGATCTTGAACGACTTCTCGAACGAAACTTTTTTCTTGATCTTGATCGACGTGAACGCGATCTTTTTCTCGATGGTGGTGATTTAGATTTCGTTTTTGATCTTTTGTTGTTACTTTTCCTCGAATGAGATCTACTTTTGCTTCTGCTACGTCTTTGACTTCGCGATCTTCCACCTCTTGACTTTGTATGAGATTTAGATTTCGATCTGGATCTTGATCTTGATCTTGATCTTGACCTCGACCTTGATCGAGATCGCGATCTAGATCTGGATTTTGGATGAGATTTAGATCTCGATCTAGACGTGGATCTTGACTTTGATCGAGATTTTGATCGAGAGATTGATCTTTTACGACTACGAGATCGGGAACTTCTCTCATAATCGCTCTCGTAATCATGATAATCTTGACCAGCTAAATGAGCAAAATATTTGTAATATTGATCGTTGTAGAATTGTGGATTAAATCCTCGTAGATTATGTGCATTTCCACCACCACGCCAAGATAAAAATCCTCGATTTCTGCCACGTAAGAAACGCGAACCTCCTCTACCGTTGCCTCTTGTTATTGGTGGATACATCATTGGTAATGTTGCTTCGTAATACCAATGTTGAGGAAATCTTGAATAAATTGGTGGTGGATATGGAAGTGCTGGAGCTGCGGGAACTGGACCTGTTATGTTAATAAATAATCAATAATTAAATATGAAAAATATGAAATAATTAAATAATTAAAAACCTTACCTGTATTTGCTGGTGGATACGTGACCGTTTTTGTTAAGACGCTTTTTATTTTTTTTCTAGAATTATCAGCATCTGTAGCATCTGTTTCACTACCAGAACCAGATCCTTTATCCTTTTTATGTTTTCTCTGTTTAAACATATGTCATATATATAGAGAATATTAAAATTACTTTTACATAGTATATTTTATTTGATAAGATTTAAAAAGGATAGAAATTTATACCTTCTTCTTTTTTTCTTTCTTTATTTTCTTCTTTTTTAACTTTTTCATTTTTTTATTTTTCTTTTCGTCTCCCGACTCAGATTTCGTGCTAATTTCATTGATCTTTTCGTTTTTCTTATCATCCTTCTTAATATCGGAATTTGATATTTGATCCAATTTAATTTCGTTTCTTTCTACTTTTATCTGTTGATGATATGTAAAAAGAATATAATCTTTGGTTTTATAATATTTCATTACAGTTATTATTTTTGTTTTATTTTTTTAAATATATTTTACCTTTATCCTATCAAACAATTCGTCTAAAAGACGGATACTTTCAAGCTGCCTTTGTGCTTTGATTAATTTTTGTTCTTCTCTAGCTATTTTCATTGAAACTTTATCTTCTTCCTGCTTACGAAATATCGTAAGGGCTTTTCGTTTACGTTTTTCCTCTCGTTTTTGTCGTCTACTAGCTTTAGCCACTGAATCAGCTTCTTCTTTCTTTCTGTAAAAATTCGAATATGAATAAACGATGTTTAAAAAATAAATTAAATATATGAGAAAGAGGTAACAAACTAACTTTTGTTCCTCTCTACGCTTCTCTTCGACTTCTTCCTTCCTACGTTGCCTTTCTGCAGCCAAATTATCCTGCGCTATAAGACGTTTCCTTTCAAATTCTCTGTGAGCAACAGTACTATCACTCATATGCTTTGTCTTATCAAAATCAACCTAAAATCCATGGATCACAATGAAGATTAGTTGAATTTCATATAATTTGAATACAACGACAAATATAATATCTCTCAAACCTTTATCACAGCAGTAAGAGCATTTTGTCCTTCTTTTTTAAGAAGTTTCATACCACGCAAAGCATCCATTGCTCTAACAAAATCCATATATTCAATATATTGAATATAAGCATCAAAGAAAATTCCATCTTCGTAGCTGAATTTATGTATATTTGAACCAAGCCGCATTCTTGGCCTGTATCTATCAGCAGCAGGTACATCGATGCGCCTAATAGGACCCCATTTCTTAAAAATTTTACTGATAAGTAATTCGTTAGGTACATTTCCTCCATCGTCGATAAACCATTTGACCGGTAGTCCTGAAATATGTATCGTATCTGGTCTTTCTCCAGGTTTTAATTCATTCATATGTTTGGCATCTCTGAAGTATGAATCCCAACTATGCCTAGTAGGAAAATCATCCTTTGCTTCTGCTGCTCGAATTTTGAGCACGTTGGGAAATCCGGCCAAATTTAAACGCTGAGCATCCAATCTTGCTAATACACGCTGCAGTCTGCACCTGTCTCGTAGATCTCCTTCCAGTCTGATGAATTCCAAAGTACTTTTGGCTACTTTCAGAGAAGCAAACTCGTCTGGTAGTATGAGTGTTCGTATTTTCTCCATTACCTCCCATGTTGATATAGTTTTTCCTGTTTATATCGCAGTTAACTTTCTATAAAAACCTGCTGTACTAAAAAGGCCACATATAATAGATTTTTATGAAAGTTCTGTTTATGAAGATTCCTTTTAATATTTTTCCTTTCTTTTCTTTTCTTTTTTTTTTTTTTTTATTTCTTTTTTTCCCCCTATAGATGTAAATTAATGCAGATTGTGCACGAAGGAGAGAACCATTGAAACTGTGCATAGATAAATAAGTTATATAAAATTGATTAGTTCAAAAATAAGAAAAAGAAAAAAAAATATATTTCAATTAAACCTCGACAAACTTGTAAATAAAAGATAACCAAGATAGTTGTCTCTCAATAAGTAAACTTTGATGTTCTTACTTGAAATATAATTATGCAAAGATATATCAATATATCAAATAAATTTATTTACAAAATGTAATTTGAATTTGTTTTTTTTTTTTTTTTTTTTTTTAGAGTCATCCCCAATGGTAGATCAACAAAGTGAAATAACTTACGTGACATAAAACTGACAAATAAAGATAGATATTTAAGATGGTAAAAAATATAAGAGAGAAGGGTGCTGCTGACTTAGAAGATTTTACCTGGCGTCTTCAGTTGGGGAAGATTAACAGACACATTTACTTTTGCAAGTGGTTTTAGATAAAGCGCACGTGGTGTATACAGTGGTACAATATCGCTCACATCCCTACAGCTTCGAAATTGATTAACAACCTCACTACTGGAATTTTCACCTACCTTTTTATTATCGTTCATTGTCTATCTCAAGAAACTCATCCGTATGATCAAAAAATGTGTGACAAATTATGCAAAATATTTGGAAATAAATAATTTAATAAATACAATATAATGATAGCTTACAACAAGAAATTTCCAAGTAAGGTGAAAAATATTCAGTAGAGAGGTTGCATTTAAAGCTCCAAAGATGAGCAATCTTCAAGATGAATTCTCTTTTTGTATTCCACTTTACTAAGTTATTTTCTTTCAAAAATAACACATAAATGCTAATTAAGGACACCACCGTTAAATGATTTACAAGATTATGGAATAACACCTTCTAATGACACATTCTAAATCCATTCCACACTAATATTCCCGTCAATACTAGAGCAAGTCACAAAAGATAGGGTACAATATATATGTACCCTAATATATAAATATATATACATATAAATATATGTACATGCATGTTTCTATGTGCAACTATAGCTATATATAACCTATATTAATAAGCTTATCTGATTGGACGGTCAACAGCGAATCAGTAATGAGCTATGACAGAAGTAGCGCTGTGATGTAGTTTAGTCGACTAATAGAAACTGATTTTAAATTCGTTACGGTAGATAATGATTTTTTTTCGTTAAAATAATTCAACTTAGAGAATAATTAATAATATATTGTTATATTTAAAGTTTAAAGCTTTATTAAAAATACACATGAGAGGTTATAATATTATTTTCAAAAGTTTATAAACTCATTGATCAGAAACACAGTATAGGTTAGTTTAAAGTATAAAATTTGTATCTCTTTTCAATACACGCGATAACAATGATGTCATCTTTTTTCATTGACGCATATGCCATATAGAAAGATTAAACGTTGTTAATTGTATCGTTTGAGAACCACTGAGCGTTAGACGCTCACTTCACTATAGATAAAAGTTGCTTTGAGTTGCATTCTGAAAGGGGAAAGGTTGTAGAACTTCTTATGTATACAAGTAATAAAAAGTGACGTAATTAAATTCATTGAAATGGATTGATAATTAAATTGTCTATATATATAACAATCATGATACACGTTGAAAATTGTGAATTGGGACAATAGTATTTGTTATTAAAAAAGAAAGGAAGAAAAAAAAATATCGTGCCATATATGTAAGACCCACCTTATTTATTGCACGTTTTAAATAACCAAGAGTATTATTTACAAGAATATTATTATAAATATTATTTAAGAATATTATTTAAAAACAAGAAAAAAAGGAAATAAAACTAAGCACACGATGTCGCTCAGTGCCAGTGCCGAAAATTTATCGTCCGAAGGACAAGTAAGTAAAACGTATTTTAATAAGAGGATTGTTCATACTATGACTCATGTTTAATACTTCCTTTAGACTTATTTTTATAATTGCACTATTGTATCTAATTTATTCTTACATTCATTCTATTTGGTGTCATACATAACCTTACATTCATTTTATTTTAAAGTTGAATTTATTTATTATAGTAATTAGAGATTATAGGAGCTCAACCATGTATTCATAATTAATTTAATTAAGTTCAGTAATTTATTCTAGTATCTTACACATTACTTACTTAAGATTTGATAAATGTTGTCATTCAATTCTATTAAGATTAACATTAAGAGTATAACTGTTAATTATTATTTGTTAGAACAACGAAAGATGGAACATGTGTCTGGAATTAGCACTCGAAGGAGAACGTCTCTGCAAAGCAGGGGATTGCAAATCAGGTGTTGCATTTTTCCAAGCAGCTATACAAGCTGGAACAGATGATCTGAGAATATTGAGTGCAATTTATAGTCAGCTAGGAAATGCATATTTTTATCTTGGTGATTATGTTAAGGCAATGCAATATCATAAATTGGATTTAACGCTTGCAAGAAATATGGGAGATAAATTGGGAGAAGCTAAGTCGAGTGGTAATTTAGGGAATACGTTAAAAGTCATGGGAAAGTTTGACGAAGCTATGTTATGTTGTAAAAGGCATTTAGAGATATCAAGAGAAATTGGTGATAAGGTAAAAAACTAAAACAATATTATAAACAATGTTATGATTATAATTATAATATTAAATATAATAAATAATTATTATATAGCTCAGTGAAGGAAGAGCTTTATACAATTTGGGAAACGTATATCATGCAAAAGGAAAACAAGCTGGAAGAGTAGGACAACATGATCCTGGAGAATTTTCTGAAGATATTAGACAGTGTTTACAGGAAGCTGTGCGATATTACGAGTAAGAATATTTTGAATAAAATAAAGTTAAAAATTAAAAATTCTTTAAACATATATTTCAATATATATTTAAATTGTACATGTATAGAGAAAATTTAGAACTTATGAGAGAATTGGAAGATTCAGCTGCACAAGGTAGAGCTTGTGGCAATCTAGGTAATACGTTCTACCTTTTGGGAGATTTTCAGCAAGCCATATACTATCACAATGAACGATTAAAAATTGCTAAGGAATTTGGTGATAAAGCGGCGGAAAGAAGGGCAAACAGTAACCTAGGAAATTCACACATATTTCTTGGAGAATTTGAGAAGGCTGCACAGCATTATAAGTAAATATCCTATTTTCTAAGAATATTCTTATATCAGCAATATTAAAAGAACATAATTAAAGTAATCATTAATATTTCTTATAGGAGAACTTTGGTTCTTGCACAAGAATTGGGTGATAGAGAAGTGGAAGCTCAAGCATGCTATTCTTTAGGAAACACATATACACTTCTTCGTGATTATCCAGCCGCTATAGAATATCACTTATGGCACCTTGGAATTGCTCAACAATTGAAAGATCGTGTAGGCGAAGGACGTGCATGTTGGTCATTAGGCAACGCATATGCTGCTATGGGCAACCATGAGAAAGCATTATATTATGCAAATTTACATTTGAGTATTTCGAAAGAATTAGAGGATCCAATGGGACAGGCTACTGCACAAATGAACGTTGATGATTTACAAAAACTTTTGGGTATAGAAAAAGGACCAGAGCATAATAAAGAAAATCAAATGAATAAACTTACTACAAATGCAACATCGAATTACAATAATTCATCTCCTGGCAGATACAGACTTCGTCGACAGAGCATGGATAATTTAGATCTCATTAAGGTTGAAATTATTATTATTATTAAATAAATAAATGTAATACATCATTCATATGAATGGAGAATGATGCAGTATATTATTTTTTTTTAGCTTACACCCGATGGTAAACAAAAGGAGCCTATTGAACCATTACCAGATGTTGCTAGCAGTGCTACTGCACAATTAATGCTGCAAAAAGAGGAAGATAACTTCTTTGATCTTTTATCTCGTTTTCAATCTGGTAGAATGGACGATCAACGTTGTGCTCTTCGTGTCAATCGTAACGCTAAAGTTCGAAGTATTACCCCTGAAAATGACAAGTATGTATAATTTTAATTCACGTATTTAACATTGTGTGAAATATTATTTGTTTCGTGACTTCATATATATATAATTAATTACATGTTTAGAGACGGAGAAGATTTGATGGAATTGATTGCTGGAATGCAAAGTAAAAGAATGGATGAACAACGTGTTACTTTACCCTTTTTGCCAGGATTAAATACTAATGGAAATGATCAAGCTAAATCATCTACTCAAGCACATGCAGATGCTGATGATTCGTTCATCGAAATGCTTGTAAGATGTCAAGTGAGTTTCGTCTGATGAAATTCATTCGTAAATTGATTAATTCTTTAAATATATTTTTTCTTAATTAATTTTGTACAATTTTAGGGTTCACGATTAGAAGATCAACGTAGTCCATTACCAGCTTCATCATCGTTACAAGATGCAGAAGAAGAAAGAAATCCAAGACCTAATGGAAATACCCACTCTGGTTCAACAGTTCCAGAAGAAGATTTATTTGCTTTGATCCAAAGACTTCAAGCTGGACGAATGGAAGATCAACGTGCATCCGGACCTGGAAAAATATGTTAAACACGTACAGAAATGTTGTAATAATAGGAATTGACGATACCAAGCAGCAGTAATGCAACATACGATGACATTTTGATCTCCTAACTTCATTCGAAGTTTTTTGCTATGCAGGAGATATTAGATCTCTAATATTTGTAGAGGTTTATTTTTGTCTATTGTATCCAATATTTCCGTATAAGATTTATTTTTTTATTTCATACAAACATTATTGATCCCTGAAATGACGAGATGTAACCTACCGTCCATTAATATCAGGCCCTTTATTCATCGTATCAAATTTTATCGTATAAATATGCAATAATCTTATAAATATATATATATTATGTTTTATCAAAGAGTAATCGATTTCACATATGTCAGAGAGCTTAGCATGTGGTGCCAAATTTGATACTAACAAGCTTGAATTATTTCTAGAAAAAGATAATGATTGAAAATTGTTCATAAGATATCAAATCCGCATATAATATCAATAGATTTATTTCTTGAGAAGTCTAGCGATTTTAAACTATTAGTTATACTAGAAAAAAATGCTTAAAAAAAAAAAATGCCTAAGAATATCTCAAGCACTGCCAATACTGGAGCACAGATTAGTTGAGCATACAAATACATTTAGGAAGTGTAATCTATACCAAAGGATGTCAATCTTTTGCGTGTAAGATTAAATATACTTAAAAAGTATTATAATAATATACAAACACATGTATGGAGTCTTAAATACACGACTCGTTAATTTTTCTAATACGTTCATTTTGAACTCAACGATTAAACATATTTTATGTTCTTTCTTTTGGAAAGAATATATTTCACCAGATTATTCGAATTATAAGAAATATTATCGATAATAAAATTTGTGCCAAAATGATGTAAAATGAAAAAGAAAGTAAAATTAAGTGAAATGAAAGAACGGCATCATCAAACAATCAAGGCACCATAAATA
Organism: Polistes dominula; assembly: GCF_001465965.1. The sequence continues at coordinate 1,115,565 of NW_015148975.1, read as the reverse complement.
TGAAACAAGCTCCTAAAGATTTACCGATACATACAAAATATCTAATTAAATCGAAATGAATTGGATTTTTGAAAATGACCAAAATTGATAAAATATTGAAAATAATTTGTTATTTGAATTTAAAATATTTATCAAAGTACACATTTGCTATCATTGAATCCTCGCTGTTATAAAGCAAGCTGGTTCTTGCTATCCAAATATAGAAAAATGCATTTTTTGGTAAAACAAAAATAAAAGCAATTTTACACACGAATAAGGACACACACAACACACATACACATACACGTAATGACATACATGTACGAATATAAAGACTACATCAGGAATTCCAGTAGGATAATTTTTTGATCGAGAAAATAATTCATATTTTTTTATCAAGCTTACATTACGTTCAATTGCATAATTAACACGGATGTACGTATTTTAGATAATTCATCAATTAAAAATAAATAAATCTATTATTTAATGGCTCTAACTGATGGTCTAGCGCTTGAAATGTTTCAAACGGTTCAAGTGTTTTATAAACAAAAAAAAACTCAAAAAAATAACTTAAGTGTTATAACGTTTGATCGCATTTAAATGTATACAATATGTATTTAGTACATAAAAAAAAAAAAATCCTGTTATTCGGACCTAATACATTTTTCTGTATAATAATACGCTTTTACTGATGCTACAATTTGTAATATTTTTCTGTTGTTACAAAGATGTTAATTATTCGATCAATGATCCCGAATATGTGTAAGTAATTGTGAATGTATATCGTTTAAAGATATATATTTTGATAAACTCCATTTAGAGAGAATAATTCTATATTATTGAATGAAATAATCTAATAATCATTATTTTCATAGTTCAAATATTATAATCGTATACATAAAATGACAATTTTTCGTAAGAGAAAGAAAGATAAAGAAAATATTTAAACGATACATTTCATATAGAACAAGTTCAATATAATTTGAGCAATGAATTGCTTCGAATGTTTATGAATTAACTGTTACTATATCTATATATATATATACATATGTATAGTTTTAAGACTTAAAAGAACTCGTTATATGCGAATGACAGGATAGATCATAATCTGTGACATATTGCTTTTATATATGTTTTAATTAATTCTATATAATGTTGATTTACACAATGACAGGGACAAAAATATTGCTACTTAAATGATAGCTACTTACTTTATGTAATTTACATTAAAAAGACAATTACTTGATTATTAATATCTCCCTTTTAGTTTAATTAATAATAGTAATTAACAATCACTAAGCTAGTAGAATAAGCGAACAATAATAATAATATTAATATTAATAATAATAATATTGAAATGTAATAATAATTATTTTTTGTAAAATGTTTTATTACTATTGTAATAATTCTTATTATTTTGCTAATCAGTTTTTATTCTTATTATTGCAATTGAAATTGCGATAATGAAATATTAGGTACTAACAATTCTACGATTGCGTTTAATAATATGTAGAATTTTTTTATAGAGATTTTTCTTTTAAAATAATAAATTTCGGAATTCCTTATTTTAAGGAGTAGAAATATATATATATACATTCCACTGTCTTACAAAAATACAGAAATGTATAAGAAATTGAATAAATAATAAAGATATACATTTTTCAAAAAAAAAAACAAACAAATGAAACATATTATTATAATAATATATTTATTTGTAAAGAATAAAATACAAATGGATGCTTCGGTAAAATCGAAAAAATTAATAGATAAGAATTTAAACGATTACTCGAAAGAAAATATTGCCATACTTTGGCCCGAGTGGAAAGATACTGAATTAAATAACGAAAAATGGTCTTTACCAAAAAGTAAATAGAGTATACATTAAAATAAAAAATATTTCTAACCTATTATAATGTATAAAATAAAAATTACAATTAATTTAATTAATTAAAAATTTAGACGGTATAGATGGATTATTTTTAGACACGGAATTAACTCCGATGCCACCATCTTTGGAACCGTACGAATGGATTCGTCCACGTTATTTAAAAGATTTAAAGGTATATTAAAATTAATGTGTGACTATATTTTATTTTATTTATATACAAGGAAAGATAATTTTAGGAACCATTAACTGTTTTTACTATGACCGGAGAATATCCTGATTTAATTAAACGGAACAAGCATCTGTTGCACAGCGAAGTACGTCGAAGTTTTTCGACATTTTATTAAAAGAAAATATATATTTTTTTTTTTTTTAATTAAATTTTCTACACGAATATTATTTAGTTCGTCAGATGTTTTATTTCAAGTATTATAAATCTACAATATTGTGGGAAAAATGGTTTAGAAATAAGTGGAGAATCAGATCATTTTATTTGGAATGGACGAGAAGAAAAATGGCAGGGTTGGATGCACGTTTATTCGAATAATAAAGCTGGTCGTAATGTACATCATCGTCCAATTATTAATCCAAATGGTAAGTGGATTATTTTATATGTTTTTCGTTTATTTAATTATTATTTATAAGATATAATAAGCATAATATTTCATTAGGAAAATACATCGTACGTCTTCATTTTTTGGGATGTTGGCGTCGAATAGTGGTGGATGATTTTATACCAGTCGATAAGGATGGTAATCCTGTCTTACCAACTACAGATAATCATGCCGAATTATGGCCAATACTTTTGGCAAAAGCTTTATTAAAAATCGCATCTTTAACTTGGTCCCAACGAAGAGAAATCGTGGATTTTAATCCGATTTCTTGTCTCACTGGTACGTAAAAAAAAAAAACAAAAAAGAAATAAATATAATTAAATAAATATATTTATTATTTTTAATTCATAAATGTTTATATTAAATTATTACATAATTATGTTTGAATAAAATTAAAGTATATAATTGTTAAAGAGAAAAATATTTAACATTTAATGTTAGTCTATTAAACAATATATTTATGAAAAAAATATAATTAATTAATTTGTTTTGACAGGATGGATTTGTTTGTCTTTGGACGTTGTTCGACTTCCTCCTTTAGACAAGTGGGAATTTTTAGTAAAATATGCTGAACACTTTGAATTGAAGAAGGATGGAACAAACTTGGAAAACGTAAAGCTAGGTTTGCTTTATTTTTGTCATCATTGATAAATTTTATAAGATAGACAAATAATTGTATCTCTAAACACAGTATTTTCATAGATAAACTTTGTAAAAAAGAAAAAAAAGAATATTAAAAAATGATTTATCCTTTTCTTATCAAAAGGATTTTTATATATTTTTTGTTTAGACGATGAAGTCGAGAAAAAGTCTAGCATAAAAGGGAAAAGAATTCGTCGAGGCATTGAAGGGTTGCAACTTCCCGATAAACCTCGACCTATCACGCTGTTTCTCGATTTGAAAGATATGAAAGAGGTCACGCCCGAGACAGTGGCCGGTTTGTCGCCTTGTTGGAGCCATTTGGTTCACGTTGTTCAATCGCGTGATCTTCCATTAAATCCCAAAGACGTAAACTATTCATTCTCTATGATAGAATTTTTGTTTTAATAAACAAACAGATATATAGAATCTTTTCCTCGTTAAATAGATAAAAGAACCTTTGGCAAGATGGAAAAAATATCGATGGATAAATTGGGCCATCGATCGAGGTTTGCTCGATCCAGCGGAATATTTTATTCCTATTCGTTGTTTAAAAATCGTTAGTCCCTTGAGACAATGCAATAATAATCGATATTTATTTAATAACGATTTTTTGAGAGATACCAAACATCAGAAAATAACATCTTTGAATAATAATGTGAAAGAAGATACGATTGATGATATCAGTTTTTGGTGCGATTTCAATAAAATGGCATCGTACGTGAAAACAATTCAACTCTATTACAAACCTGAATATTTCGAATTTACATTGAAAATGTCTGATTTCTATTTATTGGATGATCAGAAGAAAATGAATTTGGCATCGAGGGAACAGAAGAAAAAAGGTAGTAAAAAGAGTTCAACAACCGGAGTTGTTCATGGTGATTCGATTGAATTTATGAACACTTATGTTTGGCCTAGAAGTATGAAATCATCCAGAAACGAACCGTTGTATCTTTTTTGCGATTCATTAGAGGATAAATTCTTCTTAATAAATTTGAGTATCATGGAAAAAAGATTACCATTTTCGAGTCAAGTCTCGAACGAAGAAGATGTGGTAGATGATTCGATAACCATAAGATTATCATCCGAAGATGTGAGTTATCTCATCGTAGAAAAACATAGTTGGTTTTACAGGCCAACCGAATCAAGAACACTTATATCAATTTCAACGTCTGGTAGCAAATCGAGAGTATTGGAATTAGAATCAGGAAGACATCTTTTGCGTATTTATTGTCGATCTGAGTCACATTGTTTCGTATCGATCTCATCTAACACGATCTTTCACGTAGGTGATCGTTTTAAAATACATCGTTTAATGATCACGGAATCGGATAGAATTGATTTTCTTGTCAAACAAATTAGCAATTCTATTTCTACAGCTTTTTCCAGTTTTGGTAATATAAATTATGTGAAAAACTTGATGGCATTTTATCGAAGTTATATGCCAGATTTAACGAACTTAACCGAAAGACGTGATCGTGCTTTTTACAAACAAATACACGATTATTTCATAGAAGAATTATTGGAATCGATAAAAATGATTTTTCAATCGGAAGACATTCCCGAAATGTTATCATCCTTGAGAATATTTTTTTTAGATCCTATGATTGGTTACGAACGTCACAAAACTCCGTCGATCATTTTGAATGCATTCCGAGAAATCAACGACGACAACGACGACGACAACGACAACGAGTCGATTATATTTAAAGAAAATTATTACTCGAGTGAATCGATCGATGGCGAAATGGCGACACGGATCGATTATAATCAAGCGGCAACGGTGATTCAATCATTTTTTAAGATGGTCATAGTTAAACGTTATAAACAACGACACAATATCAATCACAAGGATCATTCGAAGATCTTAACGGGTCTATTAAAGATCGCTAAACTTTTTGATTATTCTAATGGCGAGTCGTTAGCTTCTAGTTTGATTCGAAAGGTCATAGAAAAAAATCAACGATTTAACGAAGCTTATCCTTGCTCTGAAGACTTTCAATACGTATTAAAGGTAATTTTAAAAAAATTACCATACAAACAAAAAATATATTTTTGTTTACTTCGTTCCAGATTCAAGAGTGCAAAGGACATTTGTTAAATGTTAAACCCAATCAGTGGATTCCAATAACCAGACTAATCGTAAATGCAAAAGAAAATGAAACGATCTTTGGAACGATACAACTTTTTACCAACTTGTCGTGTCACAATTTGCGATTATTCGAGAATGAAACCGGTCGAGAAATGTGGAGAATCGTTAACAACGTTGCACCGTCTAATTATCATTATACAACTTGTGGTTACACGTTATTCGCTTATGGATGGTGTGATAATCCAAAATTAAGAGACGTGGAATGGATTATTCATTTTGTTACCATCAAAGGAAAATCAATGTTTTATCAATTAACTGACAAGGAACCAATATCATTGAACACGAAAATACCTAATTTAATTATCGAAGAAACATTTAATACTTATATACCTAACTCAATGAATCTAATTTCTAAATGGATCGTCAATATCGTTAAAGATAGTGTCTTATCATTAAGATTAATGACCTCTTACGAATTGGTTCAAATGAAAATTAGAATAGTTGATAATAAAGAAAACGTTTTGTTAGAAATCGAAGGTAGATCGATTTTGTGTATTCCAGTTGTATATTTGAAATTAGAAGATTCACAAACTGTTTATTACATCGAAGCATTTGTTCTTGATAATAGTTGGCCGTTAACTGATGCTGAATGGTCAGTGGTAAGTTAAAACAAATTAAATTATAAATGATATAAAAATAATTCAATGAGATTGAGTTTATAAATTTTGTCAAGGTATTGGAGAAAAAGACAAAAAGGGAAAACTTACCGGTTCGTAATAAATCTAGTATTAGTTCGTCTATCAGATTAATAAAGAGATCTGAAACAACAAGAACGAGACGTAGTTCAAAACATCAAAATGATCAACATTTGGATCCACCTTTTTGGACATTGCAAGCTGTCATCGATGCTGACAGTGGTGTAGAGGTAATTTTATTTCTAAACAAAATAATAAAATAAAATAAAATTTATAATTTGCTTTTGCAAATAATAAATATTTGTTTTTGTTATGAAAAAGATTATTCAAGACAAAAGAAGAGAAGAGGAGATAGCATCATTGAAAGAATCCTGGTCAAAGGACGATCCTGAACGACCTAAACGTTGCAAACAACTCAGAGAAACTTTTTTAAACGCCCACGCTTTACCTCCTTCAACAACTTCTTTGAATAATTTAAATAACAAAATTTCTGTTAAAACGAACGAACGTATGGAAAAACACAAAGTTCGAAATTCATCGAAGATTTGTCGATCATCTTCTTCAACGGAAAATTTTGCCATTAGGTCTTTGAAAGAACCTAAATATCGCAGTTTTCATTTACCAAAATTAGATTTGAGTAAATACGAAAAAATTGAAGAAAATGGAAAGGAACGTCGAACGAGAACCAAATCAGAAGAAGAATTGTTGAACGATCGACTATACGCTGATATTCTTGAATTTAATCATTCACACGATCATTTTATTCAACGATTAAACGATTGGTCGTTAAAACAAATAACAAAATATAAACAATTGTGGAACATTTACGAAGAAAATAGTACACAAAGAAAAGCTCAATTAGAGGAAGCTTACGAGATGCGTCAAGATTATATTTCTAATGTTAAATCGATTGATACTTCGATAAAAGTGAAAGGCGGAAAGAAAAGTGTAAAAAGATAAACCCCTCAAAAAAAAGTATTAATAATTTAATCAAATAATATTGTAAATAAATCATCGATAATTTTAAACGAATTCTACGAAATCGTTTGCATTGATAATACAATTGAATAATTTAGTAGAATCATTCTAAGAAATAGTTCAAAGAGTTCTTCGATCTGGTATATTTTTTATTTTAATTTTCTCGATACTTCGGGTTAAGAAAAATGAGAATCAAGTCTTAAGGGGAAAGTGCACACAAACGTATAAACAAAAAAGAATAATAATAAATGAATGAATAATTATAAAATAGATGATGATGATGATCATCATCGACAATATTAAACGAATTCTACGAAAACGTTTTGCGTATAGAATTGTTAGATTGATTAATTAAAATGATTATGAGAAAAAGCACAAAGTTTTTCTCTCTTTCGTATAATTTTTGATTAGAATTATCTCGATACTACCGGTCAAGGATAGACTGTTGCTTTTCCGTAGAAGTTTCTCTAACGTAGATCATGCTCCGTAGCAAGAATATACAGGCTTTACACACATATATTGCGTTGTTGATGACGGTGCGCGATATACCTTTTAATGACGCCACTCCCGACGTTCTCTCTCTCTTTCTCAAAAAAAAAAAACAAAACAAAAAAAAATTAAAAAAAAACCATGATTATCGTTCTGACGATTTTTCATACACCAGACCAGTCTCTCTTTCCTTTACCGTGTCGCCCCACCAACGATTATTACAAAATTACGAGAGAAAGACGACGAGAAAGCAAAAAGGGATTCATAATAAACCTAGGTAGCTTAAGGTACAGTGTTAGTAGTTGAACTTATCAGATTATCACAAATTATCATATTTAAAAGTAATCATCAACGTAATTAAATAAATAATATATATATATTTATATCATCTTGTTTTCTTTTTTATTTTGTTTCAAGTTGTTTAATGAAATAATTACAAGGATTTTCAATTGATTTGATATGAATTAATTTAACATTAAAACATTGAAATGTTTTGATTTAATCTTTAATGATGTTAATACGTGGTGTTAGAAAAATGATATAAAAAATATAAAAGAGTATTGTAATTTTTCTGATAAATATTGATTTGTTTTGTATTAATTGTTGTTGAAAAATAGTTGGAATTTTGTAGAATGTTGTTAATCGAGCACACTGTACGTGTTCGATCGCGAGCCAAGCACGTTTGCGTATGCTCCTTGATTGCAGGTGCAGTAGCTGTTGTGTAGACACGGTGTTGGATCGTGCGTGAAGGATCAGAAGTCGCGTGTCGGTGTGAGAGCACCCGCCGAGCCGGTGGTAATCATTGTCCTTCGTGTTTGTTAGCGGTTAGTTCATCATCTCTCTTTCTCTTTCTGTCTTTTTCTAGATTTTCTACCATGAAAGAAAAAGAAAAGGAAGAAAATGAATAAGAGTTATTCTCATATATAATGCCAACGACATAACAAATCCTATACACACACAGATACAACTAACAAATCCTTTTAATTCTAAAAATCTGATTTCTTCAAAAAAAAAAAGAATTTCTATTTGTTTTTTATATTTTCTTTTCTATTTTTTAAGTTAGTCAATAATTTTTCTTGATGAAAAGCATTCTATTTTAGAATAAAATAAATC
>NW_015148975.1:1076879-1107013 GCF_001465965.1 Polistes dominula | reverse complement strand
ATAAAATAAATCTTAATGATTTATTTTTATTTTTTAAGTTAGTAGATAATCTTAATTGACGAAACGTTTTCTATTTTAGTATGAAATAAATAGAAATATAATAATAGTAAAAAAAAAAAAACAAGAGAAGAAAAAAACGAATTATTAAGATAAAATCCTTTCTGAGAAGAAAATTAGTTTTGAAGTTGAGATTTTAGGGAGGATTATTTTCTCTTTAGGAACGGTTCAAACAACTCGACCTTCTCTACTCGATCGTATCTTCTCGTGTCTTTCATCGTGAAACATTATCTCTGCCGCCATCCGACACCCGTTCTCGGACCCCCCAGGAGTTTGTTACTCGTGTCGTCGTCTTCCTCGTCGTCCTTTCTCGAAGGAGGAAGCATTGGTTAGGTTTGAAAGAAGAATTCACTGAGAAGAAGTTAACCTATGTGTGCATCTATACAACAGAAGCACACGTTCATTTTGCATGGCTCGTTTAACAGAAGGAATTCACCTAACGAACCTAACGAATTGACTACTACTACTACTACTACTACTACTACTACTACTACTACTATTACTAATAATAATAATAATAATACTAAGCAAAGGATTCTCAATCGGCAATTTCTTCTTTGCAAAAGACAAATACAACAACATAGGAAAATGGAAATGATCGTTTAGTTTGGTTCGAAACAAGTTAACAGATAGGTAAAGAGATAAAGGTAGCTTTATTTGTGATATAAGAGAGAGAGACAATAAAGTGGTAATTACAACGAATGAACAACATCGTTCCTTTTATCTATTTGACATCTCTCCTACGATATCGTATCGTATCGTATCGTATCAAAGGCGGTTCCGTTCTATTATAGATACGCCACACAACATACGCCTTTATATGCCCTAATTAACAAGCATAGTATAGCATCATCATGATCATCATCATGATCATCATCATCATCATCCTTCCTTTCTTTCTTCTTTCTCACGCATTCACACCATACGCGGATTCGATTCGTCACCTCGACGATATATTCTTACCCGCATCGAACATTATTTTCTCTCTTTGTTGAGATTCATTTTAAAATCAAACGATAGATTTTTCTATTTTTTTTTTATTATTTTTTTTTCATTTTTTACGATCTAAGTACTTACATAATGAATAGTATTATTCATTTGATGCAAAAATCATTTCGTTTGATTTATCGTAAGATTTTTCTTATTATTTTCTATATATATCATTTGTGAATGAATTAATATTATAAAAATAGTTTTGAAATTTAGAAAATCATTGAATTAGAAAAATCTTGATTTGTAGAAAATATTAAATACAATTTATAATTATGTTTAGAAAACGAATTAATTGGTCCAAAACAAAAGGTCAATGTCATTAAGTTATTTCTTAATCAATGTGCTCTCGTCATTTTGATAAAATTACATTGCGAAATGTATATTCTTACGACCTACTTTTCGCATACCTAAATTAACATAATTGTTATTATAATATTCTAATGTAGAACGAGATCTCTCAACAATAAAACTGTTAACTACTTATCGCGTAAAATATTACTTTCACGATAACGCCGAATGATTATTATTGTATTAGTGTTACCAGAACGAACAACGAACCTAATGCTTGTGTCTAATTGTTTATTTATCAAACAGACGTTTGTTTTTCGCGTTAACAAGATTAGTTTCTGTAATATATAATTGCGAATATATAATATATATAATATTAAAAAAAAAAAAAAAAGAAAATTTTTTTTAATTCTTAAGACAACTATGTGACAAGATAAGAACATTTTTAGAAGAGTTATACAGTTGTCCTACATTACAAATGAAATAGTAAAAATAGTTTAAAGGGAATGAATGCATCTTGTATATTTGTTGTCTTTTAATTAATTAATTAGTTGAGATTGATGACTCGTATAAAGTATATTTATATTTATATTTATATATATATATATATATATATATATATATATATATATATATATATATTTTTTTTTTATATTTTAATTTTTTTTATATTTCTATTTTATTCTATTTTATTTTATATATAGTATATAATATATTATATATTATATAGTATGTGTGTATATTATATTTTGTATTATATTTTTATGTTATTATGTTATATATGTGTGTGGTATATTATATATTATGTAGTATATGATATTATTTTTTATATTTTTATTTTATTATATATATTATATATATAATATTATTTATATAAGTATATATATATTTTTTTGGATTTTTTTTAATTATCGTGCAAACACGTACGCGTGCCCCCATTCATAATTGTATTGAAATCGCGTTTAAATTGTTCTTGAATAAGGAAAGAAATAGAATCATAGAAATATCGAAAGAGAAAGAGAGATAGACAAAAAAAGAAAGAAAGAAAAAGATAGAAAGATGTTCATACATGCATGTTTGAGCGTTGACAAGAAGATGGTAGAAAAAGGGTTTAGAACATCGTCTTCGTTCGAAGATGGGGGAAAATGAAAGAGAAAGATAGGAAGAGTAGAAGAAAGAGAAAGAAAGAGAGTGAATGAGAGAGAGAGAAAGAGAGTGAGAAAGAAAATAAGATAGAAAAGGAAAGAAGAAGTTTACGCGTAAGTGCGATAAAGTGTGAGTAAGAAAGATGAAAAAGGGTGGGAGAGGGTAAAAGAAGGAGAGAGAGAGAGAGAGAGAGAGAGAGAGAAAGAGAGGGAAAGATGCTGGAGAGACTTCACTCTCCGGATGAGCCCTCTCTCGGAGTATCTTGTCTACGGCGATTTGCTGCTCCAGTCTTGCGCCAAGTCCCGTAGGCGCATCTCTTTTCGTCATCTTCCGTTTTCTCTTCGATTTATTATCTCGTTTATTCATCTACTTTCTTTTAACACGCGCGATTTACATTGAGAAAGAAAGAGTGTGAGAAAGAGAGAGAGAGAGAGAGACAGAAAGAGAGAGAGAGAAAGAGAGAGAAGAAAAACACGCGCGTTTTTTTCAAAATATTCAAATCGCGTTTAATTTTCATAAATTTATTTTTATTCACCGATCGATTCTAGTCTGAAATTGATTTCTTTTTATTTTTTTTTATTTTTAGTTTTGATTACACCACTAAATTTTCTTTTTAAACAAATTTAGTTTATAGTTATATTTTAAATTGAATTAATTTTCTACATTTATTTTTATCCACCATTGATTCTAGTTTGAAATTTGTTTTTTTTTTATTTTTTAGTTTTGGTTACACCACTAAACTTCTTTAAAAATAATTTAGTTTAGTTAAATTTATATAATTTTTTTTTTTTTTTTTTAAATTGACATTTATTTCTTTATTTGTTATTACTATTATCGTTATTAATTATTATTAAATACAAAAAATCATGATTGATATTAGAAAAGATTGGCAAATTTAATGGTGAAACGAAATTTGAATTTTACAGTGGAAATTGGAAGACAATGTTTGTGATTTAGTGAAATTATTCGGTGATCTATCGTATCAAGGTATAATGACAAGACAATGACACGAGATAAATAAGTCCTTTAAAAGGAAAAAAAGGGCCATGTATAAAGTGTAGTTTGAATATAACATATATTTGTTTTTCTATTTTTTGTTTTTTTTTTTGGTCTTTTTTGTGGTTCCAAAAGGCAGAGCACTCACACGATGCTCATTATTCGTATCGCTCGTTTCTTAGAGCGGAAGTTATCGATCATTTTTTTTTCCTTCTCCCTTTTCTCTCTTACTCTTTCTTTTATTATTCTACGATTAATAATCTCCCAACACCTACTCGCTTATCTTAAAACTCATTTTTCATTAAGGAACTCAAAGATTCCCTCGCGTGTTTGGAATTCTCGCGTTGAACGGAAGAAATTTGTCACAAATCGATCTCTTCTCATTTTTTTATCTTCTTTTTTTTTTTTAAATGTTTTTTTAACTCATACATATTACGTACATGTTTTATGATACTTTAATAATAGTGTACAGTGACCAGTCTTGCTTTTACGTTATGATAACGAGAGAAAGTCACGTTCGTGAATTTGCGAAAAAGAAAATCTTATTCGTCGTTTAAAATATCTCGTATTAAAAAAAAAAAAAAAAAAAAAACTTCATCCAATTTGTGTTTTTGCTTAGAAACAAAACAAATATTCGAAAGTTAATAAAATAATATTTAACGAAAAAAACAAAAAAAAGAAAAAAATAGAAAAAGGAAAGGATAGATAGACGATTAAAATGAATTTCGCATAAGTTCCTCCATCTGTTTTGTGTTTTGTGACAAAAGGATGGCAACGTTAGCATAGAGTGTTGGATATTAATATCAGAAGATAATTTCCGGACTATCTCATCGTACTAATTTGGTGCTTCCGGAACGTCCTCGTCTCATATCTCTTTCTCTTTTTATTTTTTTTTTATTTTCATTTTGTTATCTCCCTCTCTTTCTTACTCTTTCACAGTATTTCACAGATTCATCGTAAGCAAAACGCTTGAAAATTTGCATCGCATGAAACGATAAAGTTTAAAACAACGGAGAGTGGTTGGTAAGGTGTTTTGTCCCATACAATTTCTCTTAGAGTGATTCAGCTTTGAACACCTGTCTGTGTATATGTGTATGTGTGTGTTATTCAAGTTGATATCCTTTTGAATAAAAGGACATTAACGATGATGGGATTGTACGTGATTAAGTGCCAAAGAAGAGGACGATGATAATCATTTTAATAATACTCTACACACGCCTGCCTGACTGCTTGACTGCCTGTCTGCCTGCATGCCTGCCTGTCCAAGGACTATCAACGACGTTTGATCTTTGAAAAGGACATCGAACATGCGTGTTAATAAACTTATCCTCTTTTATGATCTATCGAAAGCTTAACTCACGAATCGGACATCTTTTTCTTTTTCTTTGAAGATTGAAAGAGAAGGAAGAAAGTGAAGAGAACAAAATATAGGAAAAGGAATAAAAATATATATAGGAGGAAGGACGAAAGGAAGGGAGGAAGGAAGGGAGGAAGGAAGGGAGGAAGGAAGGTGAAAAAAAATCGATAGAAGATGAAGAATTTGCGAACAATGTTACCGAGACGTGAAAGGACCTGTCAAAGGAATGGATTCTCCTTATGGTTGTTGTTCGTACCATCGATCCTTCTTCTTCTTACGAGTCGAGTCATCGAAGAATGTAATGCGACGGGACAACGTTATAACACGCCAAGTTCTACGCAGGAATTGGATAATACTTTGCAAAATGTACCACCAATTGGGTAAGTATCATCTTTGTCTTTTGTTCATTTGTTATTTGTCATTTGTCATCGTTGTTATAACGTTCTAATCTATGAATTATGATTTGCCATAATTATCAAATCGAAATGTTTGAAAATAAGGTTTTCATCGAGATTTATGTTATATACCAGATATAATTTTATATTAATATAATATATTATATTATAATAATTAATATATAGCAACTATTACTAGTTACTATAACTACTATATAACCTACTATTATAATTTATTATAATAACTAGGATGCTTCGGTACAATCTTTGTTGTGACTTTGTTATAAAATGTTGATTTAATATAATTCTAAACTATTTAATAAATTATAACAACACCTAAATAATTAATACAAAAAAAATTAAAAAGCAAGCTTAGTTATGTTGTATGCAAATCTGAAAAAAATGCGAAATAATTAAATTGTAATAGAGTGCCATCTATTAAAAATTTACAGTACCTAAAGACTTAGATAACCTTTAAATAAAATAAATCCTTAAATTAACAATAAAAAAAATACTAAAAACTATCCTATATTCTAAGTTGAAAAAAAAATCATACAAAATAACAAAAAATTTCAAATCAAATCAACAATATGACACTGATTTTTTATATAATATAAAGATTAATATATTAATATATTATATAATATTATAATTTATCAGAGAATCTTCTTTCATTTTGAATGATTTATATGTAAGATATCAATTTAGAAAAAAAAAAGATATTATTTTTGGAAACAAGACAAAAATATACAAGTAATCGTAAAAGACCGTATCCGTAAGCCGCGAAATGTTTCTTTTTCTTTTTCTTTTTTTTTCCTCTATTTATAATAAAAACTTCGAAAGGGGAAGGCAGGCAGGCAAGCAAGCAGGCAGGCGTTGAGAGAATTTTAAGATAAGACGTGTGATTCATCATACTTTAAACCCACGAGGATTCTTCTTGATGACTATTACGCGAGGCGTTTAATTACTAAAACAGATCGTGGTAAAAAAGCCCCCATCCTTTTTATTTTTTTTTTTTAGCTTTTGTATTTTTGGCTATTTCAGATCTGGAGGGTAAATGAAATTGTTTTGATAAAAAAAGAATGGTAGAATGACGTAACGATCTCACGTTGTTACGTCAATTGTCTTATATGGTATGTTTAACACGTGTTTTTTATTTATTTTTTTTTATTAAAATAATAATGTGAGGATTAAAGAAATATCGCTGATTAAATAAAATAACATTTCGGTCATCGAACCGTAAAATCATATTTCCGGAAAATCACGTTCATTACTTTTTATTATATTCTTTTTTTAGATATTATTTTTATCACTTTTATCACTTCCGAAGAATTCGGAAGCCGATTCGCCATTCGTTGTTTCTTTGACCGTGTCTTTTATGATTCCTTAGTGAATCGCGCGTTCCAAACATTCTGATAACTTTTAATTAGGTTATCGCAGTGTTACGTTACAACGTTTCTCGTTGAATTCAACTAGTTCTACTACAATCCACTTTTTTGCACCAAAAGTGATGAGAAAGAGAGAGAGAGAGAGAGAGAGAGAGACCGATAATGCACTCGCATTCTTCTTCCATTGTCCTCCCACGCTTAAACTCATTTTTTTTTAACTCAATCGAGAACAATGAGATCTTAAATACGATCGGTAATTCGACAAAGGGACAAACTCTAAAATTGATTTAGCTGGAAACTATTGGTGCATTGTGACACAGTTGTTTTAAAAAACGGAAACAATTATTCATATTAATGAAAATAAACGTTTAAAGGAATTTAGAACGATGTTATACAGAGATACCTTAGACAAAATTATGAGATTGTTGATGATTGTTAAATTGTAGAGCATTAGTTTTAGCTTAATTTATAATTTGATTAACCTTGGACAGTAATCAATTCTTATATTATAATAGAATATATAATATTACAGTGAAAAAGATCGAAATTGGAGAATGTCAAGATTGTCAATTAACAAGATTGTAAATTAAGTAAAAACTTAAAATACAGGATAATTTTTATTTTTATTTTGTATTACTAATTTAAGGATTTATTATTTTAAGGTTATCTAGGTCTTTAGTTTTCAATAGATCGCGCGGTATCACAATTTAATTATTTTCCTTTTTTTTCAGATTTACATATGACATAACTAAGCTTGCTTTTTATATTTTTTAGTGCATTATTATTTTATGTATTCCATTGTAATTGTGATATTATTTTGTGTGTTGTTATAATTTACTAAATAGTTTAAAATTATATATTATAAATCACCATTTTATAATAAACCCACAACAACGAATAACCCGAGCATCCTAGTATAATATGTATGCAATAAAAAAAATATTAAAAATTATAGAATATTTTATAAATCATAATTAATAAAAAAAAAACAAATGTAACATTATAAAAATCGCAATAGTTTTTCTTCGCAAACGTAAAATTAAATGATACGCTATTATATTGACTCTAGTTATTTAGTTTTCCAAAAAAAAAAGAAAAAAAGAAGAAAAATGTGTTCAGTTCATTGGAGCTTTTTCTTTCTGTATTTTTTTTTTTCCTTCGCCGCACAAAAGCCACCAACCAACTAACTCTCCGAGGCGTTAGCCACTCTCCGCGAGAAAAGTATTCAGCATTAACTGAAGATATCGTATAACTGGGACCAGAAGAACTAGTTTGTTACGGTAAAAGATTCTTGGCAGCTCATTGCACGCGGTAGCACCAATAGCGATCTATACGTAGATCTTTCTACTCGGACGACATCCTCCTCTTCCTCTTATAAACAACGACGACAACTACCAACCGTCAATGATTCTCGATACCTTCTAATGCTAATAAAAGACAACAAGTTTATCTATCCCACTGATTTCACTTTGGTACTACGAGTTACATTGGATGACCACTAATGAAAATATAAATCATAACCTTAATTTCATTTATTTATTTTGTTATTTTTATTTTCAAGAAGAGAGAGAGAGAGAGAGAGAGAGAAAGAGAAGAGAAAAAAAGACACGTTATATAAAATATTATATTTTATTTATTAGTAAAACGTACGATTATAGAATCACGTTAGATTTAAATTAACATATTTTAACATGCATTATTAAAATGATGAAACGTATCAGATAGAAATAATATTTATTTTCTTATCTCTTAGCAAACTAATCGTTGTATCACGCATAACTGGTATTTATATCGTTTTATTTGAAAATAAGAAAAAAAAGAAAAAAAAAAAACACTAGATAAATCTTAAATGTTTGAACAACTTTGTTTTTTCGCGCAAAAAGATACGAGTTTATCTATCATTTTCTGACTCTGGTATGCATTTACAATGATCCAACGATCTTTCTCAACACATTTTTCATTTAGTTTTTTTATTTATCACATTTATCTCTTTTCATCGTGTTCGTACGTGTCGTGCAATGTGAATCGAAGTTGACACGTGTTAATTATCCCCTTTTGATCGCGATCCTTAACTGTGTAAAACATTTTCATTGATAGTGGTAGTTGTAATACGATACGGTTAAACGGATAAAGTATTACTAATGAGCACGATTAAACTGAGAAATGATTGAAGTGATAGGGTAAATAGTCAAATTAAATTTAACACTTATCGATCTAATTTATAATATTATTATTATTATTATTATTATTATTATTATTATTATTTGTTTTCAATATTTTTTCATTCATTTTAAAATTGATTTATTTTTTATTTCATTATAATATATTAATTTATATATTTAATTATTTATTTTAATTATAATTTTAATTTATATATTTGGAATATATATATAAATAACATAAAAATATAATATATAAATGATTCCATTCCATCCACATAATAATATATAAATCCATGTAATAATATATAAATAATATATGGAATATATTATATTAAAAATTAATATATTGTGTAAAATTGTTTTAAATAAATACTACATTTTTTTTATTACAAATTTCTTAACAAAAATGTATATGTAAGTTACTTGCTACGTTCCAATGTTTTCACCTTCTTGCGTTAGTTAATTTAACTCTTTCTCTCTTTCTTTCTTTTTATCTTTCTTTCCAGTACCGACAGCTTCGTTAACTTCGACATCATTTCTCATAAGCACGTAACAAATGATTATTCACGTATGCGTTAGACACGTATGCTAAGATAATATTGAACTAACGTAATAATAAGAAAAAAATACAATAATTTATTTCATTTCATGAATTTTATAAACGTCGATAAAATAAAATATAAAACTAAAAAGATGATATTACTGCAAATATTTATCCGTAAATTCCTTCGAAATACGAGTTTTCCAAGATGATGATGATGATGATGATCTTGTGGAATATAAAGAAAGCAAAGAAAATAAAATGTTCAGTTGGTATCTTAAGTTAAGAATAATATCGGTGTGAAATGTAAATGCCGTGAAACGCTTTTCCCTCTAACACACTGTATGTTCTTTCACTTCCTCTCACATATATTATTACGTAAAACGTAATTTAAACCAATCCTAAGTGGCAGACTAACCGTGAATAATTATGTAAGTGGTAGTCCTATTAGGCGTAAAATAGACCCTATCCTATTTTCGAACATCCTACGATTGTTACTCATGTAGTAAATGAACGGTTAGGTTTACTACAAAGTTTGATAAGATTAATTCGATTGATTGGTTCAACGAGATCCATAATGTTTCGTCATTTAAACGAATATCATTTCATATCAAAATGATATTATTTCTTTTTCTTATCATAGTTAACATGTTCTCACACGCTATATATAACGTGCTCGTTAATTGACGTAACAACACTTAGGTACTTGCCATTTCTCAACTTTAATCGCAATGCACTCGCATTTTGATCGCTTTAATTCTAATCGCTCGTTAATGCACTAAACTCGTACTAAACTCGGTGAACGGTTAAACGCTATTACACGCACTTTTCAATTGAACCTTTGAACCGTGTTCACCCACGCGTTATAAATAAATGTTTCTTATATTACAACGGAATGATCATTAATTAAAGTGGTATTTATATAAACGAGTAGTATCGAGATGGATCGTTATTGAAGATTCGCGATCTAAATTGTTCAAAGTTAAGAAATATTTCATGTTTTTTTTTTTAAATAAGACGTCAAACAACCATAACCATCATCACCCTTCTCATATCATGTTTCTTCCAATATAAGATGATGAACATTGATTTTAGCCTTGGGCCCGTTAAACCAAGGCTATTATTACGGGCTGGGTGTTAAAATGATGTTCTGACTAGCGGTTTACGTTCCGCTACGTGTCGATCAATACTTTCCTACCAGGATATAAATTTGATAATGAACCCATTCCCGTGTATCCTTGCATCTACATACAGATCGGATCAAAAGTTTTCATCGTCAAAGAAAGTTATGGTACGATCCTTTTTTTTTGTTCGATTTCATACACGATTATATATGATGGAATATGATCTATCGATCTTTCATTTTTTAATCTAATAATTTATAAAATATTATTTGAAAAAAACAATTATTATTCTTGGTATTTCAAATATTTAAATATTGCAAATTTTTCTTTCCAATTATTTGATACAATTTTTATCCAATTTTTCTAATTAATAATATAATTTTAATTCAATTATTATAATATTATGATTTTTCTAATTAATAATATAACTTTTTATCCAATTATTCCAATTAATAATATAATTTTTCATCTTCAATGTAATTCTAGTTATTACATATAAATATATGAAAGAAATAATTAAATAGAGATTGTAAAAGAAACAAATATTCAATTTCGACGATTCCTTTTATTAATTAATAGAAACAAACAAAAATGAAAAGTTTCACGGTTCGTTGAAACTTAGGGGAACGACGGGAAAATCGGCGGCGCCAAGGCGCATAAGTGGAACTACTTAGAGGCGTTCTATAGCAGCTGACGTTAATTACGAGCCGCGTGATGTGAATGCCCGCCTTGTTTCGAGGTGGTACTCTGCTCTCTTCTCATTCTTTCTCCCTTCATAATATCTTTTTCTTCTTCTACTTTTCTTTATATCTTTCTTTCCGAAAAGAAAAAAAAAATCTTATTTCCGCCTTGTCATAAAGAATCCCAAGTGCGTATCTACTTTAAATACTTGAGTACTCAAATAAGTACGGATGAGAAGATTTCATCTTCATG
Source organism: Polistes dominula (assembly GCF_001465965.1). The sequence goes on along the minus strand of NW_015148975.1, from coordinate 1,095,633 downwards.
AAATTCTTCTATCATTAAAATTCTAATCAGATAGATTTTAATTATAATGTTACATCATTTACAGACCTAACGTGTGCAGATCGAGATTAAAGAATTATTGTTGTCCAGGATGGACGAAAAAACCGGAAACGGGACTCTGCGTTATTCGTAAGTACGATTGATACAGTGGTTTTTCTTTTGTTTTCTTTTTATATTAGATTAAATAATGTTTAAAAGAATTAATTAAATAAATAATGCATTTAAATATAATATACGATATTGAAGAAAATGTTAATTGAGTCAACTAGTTTTATAGGTTATATCGAATAGAATTGGTTTTTAATAAACGATAGGATATCTCTAATTAGTATAGAATGTATAATTTCGATATTTATTATATTTTTCTCTGCGTGTTGTTTGTATAAGCTCTTTTGCTAGATTTAAAGTACTTGGAACTATTATTAAGATCGCATAACCGGTCATCTATCATTACTAACTCCTAGGAGTTTGTTTCACTCTACACGATAATAATTGCGCAATTACGTAACGGATAAATGAGTATCTATGCTACATAACCGATCGTTTCTTCGAACGAAACTGGTTTAATGGCCTGTTACACGAGGCTTCCTGTTGATCGCATTGTCTCTTCTTTGGATATAATTCGATCGACCTTCTTCGATATATATATATATGAGTATGAAACGAGAATTAACCTTTTAGACACTTCACATCACTATAGTGGTTTTCACAGATACCATCTTCCAATAAGACACGCCACGCTATGGTGGCTTTCGAGGATAACATCTTTTAAAATATATTATACCTAATTTTATTAATAATTATTAAAGTAAATTGTCTAATAAGTTAAAGTATACCTATGTGTATCATTTCTTTGAGAACAATTATAATTTAATCATCAAAAACTAAATTCCAATGTACTCTCGTAGAAAATAACATTTTTCATCGTCACACATTGTAGTTGTATTCGTTTACATGTAATTCTCATTGAAAGTTAGTGAAATTTAAGGATTCACGTTAACGTGATATTCGTTTTTAGCTATTTGCACGAGGAGATGTGGTACAGGAAGATGCATAAAACCAAATATTTGTCTTTGCGAGGGTGGTACAGTTGCATCAAATTGCGGTTCGATTTCAACCAAAAGTAAGAGTTTCATTTGTCTTTTAACTCATTCGAGACCACAACTTTTTTCAAACACGGTTTTCGGGAGCCATTTCTTTTCTTTTTAATTATATTGACAATTTTACAATGTCAAATTTTATTTTTTTATTCTTTAAAGATATTATTTATACAAACAAAAATCTTATCTTGACGAATACTTTATTCAAAATAACTGATAATAGGTCAGTATTCACATGCGGTGTGCAAGTGAATCTCGAATGGGTTAATCAGTTAAACATTTTTTTCATAAATTCTATACGATTATAATAATATTGAAATAAAATATTTTTTCTATGATATCGATAGTAATGACTCATGAAAGTAGCAGTTCAATCGATCGAGGAGAGTCAGGTAGATGCAGGGTTCATTGTATCAACGGTAATTGCGTTGATGGCAGATGTCAATGTCGAAATGGATATCAAGGAGAATTTTGTAATGAACGTTAGTATCTATTATAAATTTTCTTGTTTTTTTTATTTTTTTTTTAAGAAAATCATAATAATAGATTAAAATAATAAATTAAAATGGTTATCGATTACGCTAATAAAATATTTTCAGCCATATGTCGAGAACCTTGTTTGAATCAGGGTAGATGTATCGGTCCGGATCGTTGCGCATGCATTTACGGATATACCGGAAGACGTTGTGAAACGGATTACAGAACTGGCCCTTGTTATATGAAAATTAAAAATGGTCAATGCTTGGCGAATCTACAGGGTGTTGTTTGTACGAGACAGTTGTGTTGCGCAACAGTTGGTAAAGGTTGGGGCCATCCTTGCGAAATGTGTCCCATGAGACTCGATTGCGAATTGGGATATTTGAAGACCGCTCAAGGTCAATGCGTAGGTACGATAATTTTATAATATACAATAAATCATAAAATTCATTTTTTTTTTCATTTAGTTCAACTGTCATGGTAACTGGTGCGTAATATACCAATATATGGGTTGAGAAGTTTAGAGCTTACATCGAAAAATAAAACTGGGGTTTTATTTTTTGTTTACCTTGTGCTAGAAACTTTTCAATCTAATCATTTGCATTATTTTTCAAATTTGTCTTTACTCGTTAAAAAAAAATTATATATTGTAAAAACAATGAATGCCTTGTGAGATCTGCATGCGACCTCGATTAAAGAAAAATGTTAGGAAAAAAAAAAAAAAAAAAAATAATGATCTATCAATAAAAGTTGCGTCAATAAAGCTGAACGGTACACGCCTATAAATGAATCTTCGATAATCATATGTCATAACTTTATCATAAATCTTCTTCACCCGTACGATCTTAGATGCTTGCGTCATTAGATTAATTACTATCAAGATCTGAGATACTAAATACTAATTACTTGTTCAGATATCGACGAATGCGATGCGATCCCGGGTTTATGCGAAGGAGGAAAATGCGTAAATACTCAAGGATCGTTCACTTGCGAATGTCCCGAAGGACAAGCTCGAGATCCTGAAACGAATGAGTGTAAGGATCGGGACGAGTGTCAGCAGGAAGGAATATGTCCTGATGGTCGATGTGTGAACACCAATGGTGGCTATTATTGTTTTTGTAATCCTGGATTTATACAGAGTCAAGATCGTAAATCTTGCATTGGTAATTGATTTGGTTTTTATGATATCAACATTGTTAATAGACGTTTTAATTATGAATGAATTTTATTATGGTAGACGGAAGACAAGGGCTTTGCTATACCGCGGTTAATAGGAATCGTCAATGTAAAAATAGATTAACTATGAGACTAAGTAAACACGATTGTTGTTGTGGCAAAAATATGGGTCGTGGTTGGGGAGATGAATGCTACATTTGTCCTAATCCTGGAAGTGGTGTGTATCTAATGAATATTTTTATTTTATAAATTATCTACAATGATAGACAGTAGTTATAAGTTAATGTTATTACTCAATTGTAGACGATTACAACAAACTTTGCGCCAAATTGCAAGAAATCACACAAATTAACGAGTGTGCCTTGAGACCAGGTATATGTGGCAATGGCAAATGCGTTGATACTGTAAAGGGTTACGAATGCGAATGTTATCCTGGCTATACGAAAAAGGCTGGCCGTTGTGAAGACATTGACGAGTGTCGATTAGGTTATTGTCAAGGTGGTAATTGTCGAAATAACGAGGGAAGTTTTACTTGCCAATGTCCAGTTGGATTCACTGTTTCAGGAGAAGGAAGATACTGCACTGGTTAGTAATTTTTCTTTTTAAACATTTCATAAAAAAAAAAAATTAACAATGATTTTTAATTCATTAATAGATCACGATGAATGTCAAGATACTGGAATGTGTAATAACGGTCATTGTATCAATATGAATGGTTCGTTCAAATGTAAATGCAACGATGGATACACCTTATCGCCAACACAAAATACCTGTATAGGTGAGAGAAATTTTTCTATAATATTTGTTCTTTATATTTTTAATATTTTATAAATAGCAAAAACGTTTTTTAACAGATATCAACGAGTGCAGTGAAAACCCACGGATATGTTTAAACGGACGTTGCGAGAATACTCCAGGATCTTATCATTGCCTTTGTCAATCAGGATTTACACCTTCGAGAGATAATACTTTCTGCGTGGATATGGACGAGTGTTCCACGAGTGGAATGTGTGAGAATGGAAAGTGCGTCAACATGGAGGGTTCCTTCAAATGTGTTTGCGATTCTGGCTTTCGAATTGCACCCGATCAAAGTCATTGCTTAGGTATTAAAGGACTAGTTTGATTTCAATTTCATTCTAACATTCGTTGATTATTAATAATCTTTTTTGTTTTTTTTATAATTAAACAGACATCAACGAATGCTTGAGTGCACCCTGTCAAAGTGGCAGATGCATAAATACCGCTGGAAGTTTTCGTTGCGAATGTAATGCAGGATTTAATTTGGGACCCGATGGTAGATCTTGTTTAGGTAAATTAATTTATATTAAAATATTCTTTTAATAATTCATGTAAATTAATTAATAGATAAATAGAATAAAAATAATATTTAACATTTTAGATACAAGAAGAGACCTTTGTTACTCGCAATACAGAGACGGCCAATGTTCTAATCCAACCTCAACAGCAGTGACAAAATCAAGTTGCTGTTGCTGCACCGTAATACTTGGACAACCTATGGGTTGGGGTAGCACTTGTCAACCTTGTCCTTTGCCTGGTACTACAGAGTTCGATGCCCTTTGTCCTCATGGTGCTGGAATGACGTATAACGGAGATGGTAATTAGCATTCATTTTGATGACAATATTAATCAATCATATTTACGATCCTTCTATCTATATGCAACAACAGACATAAACGAATGTGCCCAAAATCCAAACATTTGTATAAATGGCGGCTGTGAAAATCTGATGGGTACTTATCGTTGTATTTGCAATAATGGTTACGAGGTTGATGCAACGGGAAAGATTTGTAGCGATATAAATGAATGCGAATTGGAGGAATCCTTATGTAGTGGTGGACAATGTCGAAATATACCTGGTAGTTATCAGGTAAATACAAATTTATATTTATAAAATTAATAATAAATCGATAGTGTGTTAGACTTTAGTTGATTGTTCAATTGTATAGTGTATTTGTCCAACTGGCACGAGACTGAACACGGAAAATCAAATGTGCGAGGATATCGACGAGTGCGAAGAATTAGGTCCAGATGTTTGTTTCAATGGAATTTGTGTGAACGTTCCTGAATCCTACGAATGCGAATGTTCTCCAGGGTATATTCTTGACAATACTGGACATATTTGCATGGGTAAGTAAATTAACATCATAACTCGATTATTTTTTTCATATTTTTTCAATTAATATTTATAACTTTGATATTATGTCATATCGTATTACGTTAGATAATAGAAAAGGATCATGTTGGACAAAAATGGTGGATGGCCGATGTGAGAACAATTTACCTAGACTTGCTCTAAGATCAGAGTGTTGTTGTTCAGTTGGTGTTGCTTGGGGAAGTCCCTGTGAAGTTTGCGACCAGTCGTTTTGCGAATGTTCCAAAGGATACGCTAAAGTTGATGGTAAAGCATGCGTGGATGTTAACGAGTGCGAATTAAATGTTGGAATCTGTAGAGGAGGTGGTACATGTGTTAACACTGATGGATCTTATCGCTGCGAGTGTCCTCCTGGTTTGACTCTTGATCCGACTCGTTAGTATTGTTCTTTTTTTAAATTGAAAAATCAATTTTAAGAATAATCTTTCTTCATTCATTAATATATTTAATTTAGATACAACTTGTATCGACACCAGAGAAGAAACTTGTTACTTGGAATATCGTCATGGTCAGTGTTCAACCCCAATAGAAGGACACTTCTCCAAGATTCTTTGTTGTTGTTCGGTTGGTCGTGCTTGGGGTAACGAAAAATGTGAAGCTTGTCCAAAAGTAGGAACTCATGCTCATTCAGAATTATGTCCAAGAGGACTTGGTTTTACCGAACGTCAAGATATCAACGAGTGTGTCGAATTTCCTGGCATGTGTGTCAACGGTAGATGCAAGAATACCGTCGGTAGTTACAGTTGCAGGTGTAATCAAGGATTCGCTTTGGATGAACATGGCATCAAATGTAACGGTAAGTAATTTGGAAATTATTGATTATGAAGAACATTGATAGAAGAACAATCGTGAGGAAATATATTTGTAGATATCGACGAGTGTGGAATTATGCATGGTGTATGTGGTAATGGTACGTGTCGAAATACACCTGGTAATTTTCAATGCGATTGCAATCCTGGCTATCGTAGTAGCGACATCATGAAAATTTGTATGGGTAAGGGATTTAATAATTTTCATTGATCTTCGATAAAAATACAATTCATAGGTTTTACACGTGTCATTAATTTTAGACATTAACGAATGCGAGGAGACTCAAGGTTTATGCAGAGGTGGTACTTGTGTGAATACCGAAGGTGGATTCAAATGTCAGTGTCCACCAGGACACGAATTGAGTTCTGACAAAGATTCCTGCAAGGATATCGACGAATGTTCTAGGACAAGTGGTATATGTTCCAATGGGATTTGCGAAAATATGATGGGCACATATCAATGTATTTGCGATGACGGTTATCAACAAACTGGACACAAATCTCATTGCGAGGATATAGACGAATGTTTGGTGAACAATGGTGGCTGCGATGATATTTGTATAAACACACCTGGTAGTTTTTCCTGTTCGTGCGGGTAATTAAAAAAGTTACATTAACAATTGGCCGATAGATTTTAAGATAGTAATTCGTAGCAGGTTGAATTATATGTTTGCAAAACGAATGTTGAACACAGTACGGGCTACGCGCTTAACTTGGACAGTCGTTCTTGTTCCGACGTGGACGAGTGTAAAGAAAATCCTCGAATCTGTAACGGTGGGAAGTGTTCCAATATACCTGGTGGATACATTTGTACGTGTACGGAAGGATTGTTACCTGGAAGGGATGGTGCATCTTGCATCGGTAAGTTTTATCGTAAATTATTTGTTATAATATTGAAAGAATACTTTACTTATTGAGCAATTTTTTTATTCAGACGTCGACGAGTGCGTAACGCACCCAGAAATTTGTGGTTTTGGAGAGTGTCATAATACGATAGGATCTTTCGAGTGTCGTTGCGAGGAAGGTTACTCTGTTAAACCGGATGCAGGATCAGCTTGTACAGACGACGACGAGTGTTTACTGAACGCTTACTCCTGCAGCGAGTTTGCCGAATGTCACAATACTCAAGGCTCTTACGAATGTACTTGTCACGAAGGTTTCACTGGAAATGGTATTGAGTGTAGGGATATTAATGAATGTCAAACCAATAATGGTGGGTGTGATTCTAACGCTCAGTGTATCAACAGCGATGGCTCCTTTAAGGTAAAATTAACTCAAAACAATGAAATTGATTATAAAATATAGTCAATTATACTTAAAGATATCTAATTAATTGAATATTTATATAAAGAAACAAGTTAACAAGAAAATGGGACGCAGTGCGTCTGCGATGCTGGTTTCAGGGGCGACGGTTATACTTGCAAAGACATTGATGAATGTGCAAACGACAATACTCTTTGTCAGAATGGTCACTGTTTGAATTTCCCTGGTTCGTTCCGTTGTGAATGCGAAATGGGTTTTATGCATCCAGACGAGAAAAATGAGCAAGCATGCGTGGACATAAACGAATGCGACATGTTCAACAATCTTTGCGTTTATGGTCGTTGCGAGAACAGTTTTGGTATGTTTCGATGCATGTGTAACGAGGGTTACAAGCTGGATGGTTCTGGTGGTAATTGCACGGACATCGACGAATGCGAGAGTCCGCAGTCATGCCAATATGGTACTTGCATAAATACTCAAGGAAAATATATCTGTAAGTGTCCACCCCATTACGAATTGGTTGAAGATGGAAAGGCATGTGTAGGTAAGTTTGTGTCATCGATATTCACCTTTGATCTTAAAAGTAATGCAATATATGTTCGTTCTAACGACTGAACATTATGACGTTTCTCAGATAGGCGCGAGTCACTCTGTTTCTCCAGTTTCGAGCATGGTACTGGCAGACCTCAATGTGTTTTCGACATGTCAACGTCGGTAACGAAAGCAACGTGTTGTTGTAGCGTCGGTGTTGCTTGGGGTAATCGTTGTGAGGAATGCCCCAAACCAGGCACCAAAGAATTCGAGGAACTCTGTCCTGGTGGTTTGGGCTATAGGCCAAACCGTGTCACGGTCATATTGGAAGACATTAACGAGTGCGAGGAACATGAGAATATATGTCAGAATGGTCATTGCACCAATACCTTTGGCAGTTTTATGTGCTCCTGCTACGAGGGTTTCGTTTTGGACGACACGAAAACAAGCTGCGTCGGTAATGTCGATGGACGATCGTTATATCCATATATGGGAGTTGTGTGTGTGTTCCTTGCTTTAAAAGGATTGATCCTCTTTAAAATGATTTTTCAGATATTAACGAGTGCGAGTTACATCCGTACATATGTAGCGTGGGTCGTTGCATCAACGACGAGGGTAAATATCACTGCGAGTGTCCCGAAGGTTACATGGCCATGCCAGGAGGAAGTGAGCATTTGGAATATTTTTTTTAACATATTCTTTTGTTTTAATGAATAATTATTAAAACAAGATATTAAACTCATGACAGAGGAATGCGTCGATATGAGGAAAGAATTCTGTTATCTTTCATACGAATCTGGACAATGCATCACACCTATGGCTCAACCTCAGACCAAAATGTTATGTTGTTGTTCGATGGGAGCAGCCTGGGGTAGTCCTTGTGAAAAATGTCCATCCGAAAGGACTCGTAAATATCAATTAATTATTTTTATTATTTTTCTTAATCTTAGTCAGTTATTTTTGCAACGAATTTCTTTAGGTGAACATGAAATTTTATGCGGAATGGTACCAGGACAATATATGAACCCAATTACCAATCATACCGAAGAAATCGACGAATGCGCACTTATGCCAACAATGTGCACTCATGGTCGTTGTTTAAACACACCCGGTAGTTTTGAGTGTCAATGCGAACAAGGATTTGTTTATGATCAGGATTCTCATCAGTGTATCGATGAAAACGAATGTTTGCAAGTAAGATTTACATGATTCTATTTAAAAAATTATTTTGATTTAATTAGTTAATGTTAAATTTTTCATGAAATATTATTTGATTTATTTAGATACCAAATCCTTGTAGCGGTAATGCACAGTGCATCAATCAACAAGGATATTTCGAGTGTGTTTGTCCTGCTGGATACAAATTAGGTATCACCCAACGGAATTGTGTCGACATCGATGAATGTTACGAAAGATCGGGTATATGCAATAACGGAGTTTGCAACAATCTACAGGGTAGTTTCCAATGTGTTTGTCATTCTGGTTTTGTTTTAACTCACGATCGAGAAAATTGCGTGGACATCGATGAATGTCAACGAAATCCAAATATTTGTAATAATGGCACTTGCATCAATAGTCTTGGTTCTTACAAATGTCAATGTTACGATGGTTTCAAATTGAGCCCTAATAACGATTGTGCTGGTACGAATTAGCTACAATATTTTTCAATTTAATTTGTTTTATTTAACAAACGGGTTTATTGTAAATTATTTGACTAAATATTTTGTAGACATTGATGAATGTAGGATAATGCCATTCCTGTGTCGCAACGGTAGATGTCGTAATACTGTTGGTGCGTTTATTTGTGAATGTGCCGATGGTTACACATTGGCTCAAGATAGACAACATTGTCGAGACATTGACGAATGCCACGAGGTAATTTAAAAAAAAGAAAATTTTACAACTAAAACATTAAACATCAATTTAAAAATATTCTTTAATTTTTTGTTCTTAGATACCTGGCTTGTGTCCGTTCCCAGGAAAATGTCAAAATTTAATGGGATCTTATATGTGTAATTGTCCACCTGGTTACGAATTGAACAATGAAAGAAGAAGATGCGTTGGTACGTGAGTTCATTATTATTAACAAAGATATTTCATTATTAATTGTTATTTTATTTACAGATATCGACGAGTGTTTAGAGACAATCGGTATTTGTGAAAATGGTCAATGCATTAATACGGATGGTGGTGTTATCTGTGAATGTCCAGTTGGTTATCAATTGAGCGACAAACCTAATTCGATGAGATGCATTGATGTTAGAGAGGAACAATGTTATGATAGCTATAGACGTGGCCAATGTTCTTTTCCTAGGAAAGGTGGAATGACGAAGAAACATTGTTGTTGTACCATGGGTAAAGCTTGGGGCAAATATTGCGAACAATGTCCATCAGAGAACAGTGGTAAATAATTAAGTAACAAATAAATTATCTTACACCTCTAAGTGATCAAGATTTAATGGTAATAACAATTTCGTATACATTTATTTATTCAGAGGATTTCAGAAGATTATGTCCAGAAGGATCAGGTCGTGACGATACGGGTATAGATTTGAACGAATGTCTTTTCATGCCTGATGCTTGTTCCGGTGGCGATTGTATAAATACTGATGGTTCATTCCGATGCGAGTGTCCATCTGGTTACGTTTTGGATGAAACTGGAAGACGTTGCATCGACAACAACGAATGTTTAACCGTACAGAATATTTGTGGCAACGGTACCTGCAACAACATAGATGGTGGTTTCGAATGTTCCTGTAACGATGGTTTTACACCTGGTGTTAATCAAGTTTGCGAGGATATCAATGAGTGCCTTGAATTAGGCAACCAATGTGCTTTTAGATGTCACAATGCACCTGGATCGTTCAGATGTATATGTCCATATGGATATACTTTGGCTCCTGATGGAAGACATTGTATTGGTATGTTGTAATAATAAATAAATTACTACTTAAATATCTTGATGATACTTCATGATGATTTTGAATCAATCAGATGTCGACGAGTGTGCAACACCAGCAAACAATTGCAAATATCAATGCAAAAATTTAATTGGAACGTTCATGTGCATTTGTCCACCTGGATATCAACAAATTGGCATGGCTGACGAATGTAAGGACATTAATGAGTGTTCCATTAATTCTGGTTTATGCAGACATGGACATTGCGTCAATTTAGAAGGAAGTTATCAATGTTATTGTTCCGAAGGTTTTGTACAAAGCGCTGACGGCAAATCTTGCATTGGTGAGAAGACAAAATATAATTTTGCTTTTATTAAAAAATTGCAACAAATATTTCATTATTCACAATGACTTTTTATAATTGTATGTCTTAACTATATTTAATCGTATGATGTAATTGTTTATTGAAGGAAATCATTGTTACGTTTCAGACCGTAGAGTTGGTTATTGTTTCTTGCAAACGATTGGTGGTAGATGTACAGCAAGAACCTCAGAATTACGTACAGTGACTAAAGCTGATTGTTGTTGCACTATGGGTGCTGCATGGGGTCAATATTGTGAAATATGTCCTTCCAGAGACTCGGACGATTACAACGAATTATGCTTGGACAAGGGCTTCTCTATAAATGGTCAAGGTAAATATTCGAACTGGTTTAAATATTACTTAATAAAATAACAATATTCTTATAGTTTATTAATTTTTTTTTCTACACAGATATTGACGAATGTAAAACGATACCGGATTTGTGTAGAAACGGAATGTGCATTAACACTTTGGGTTCCTACAGATGCATTTGCAACAAGGGATACAAATCTGATAAATCAGGAGCACATTGTATTGGTATAAAAAAACAATATTAAATAATAATTTTGTATTTATTATTAAATAATTAAGTATTAGAAAAGAAAATTTTTCATCGTAGATGTGAACGAGTGCGAATTAACACCCAAACCATGCAAATACACTTGCCAAAATACTGAAGGAAGTTTCATATGTTCCTGTCCGACCGGTTTTATATTAAATCCTGACGGTATCAGTTGTCGTGACATGGATGAATGTGCTACAGGAAATCATCTTTGTCAACAAAATTGTGTCAATACTCAAGGAAGTTATACTTGTGGTTGTCGCGAAGGATACACTCAAGATGGGGATGCTTGTCATGGTTTGTAATAAGACAATTTTTCTATTTGAATTAATATGTTTGATATATATATATATATGCATAAAAAAAAAATTATTTGCAGATATTAACGAGTGTGAACAACCTGGGACTTGTCCGAAACCGGGTACGTGCGTCAATACTCTTGGCAGTTTCCGATGTATCTGTCCCAGAGGATTTAAGCTTGATCAGTCTGGAAGATTTTGTACCGATCATAACGAATGTGCCGATGATAGTAATTGCGAACATGGTTGTCAAGTAAGTGAAACGTACTTATCATAGTCTAAATTTATCAATGAAATAATCGATCTGAAATATTTATAGAACTTCATGGGAAGCTATCGTTGTGGTTGTCCTGAAGGATTTGTTCAACATCTTTACTATAGTCAATGCATTGATGAAAACGAATGCAACAATTCTCCTTGCGGTGAAAATACTTGCATTAACACTATAGGAAGTTACAAGTGTGGTTGTCCTGACGGTTATCAATTTGATAATAATTTACAGATTTGCGTTCAGGTACGGAATCGTAAGATGTTCTTTTTTCTTATTTGAGTATTTGATATATTTTTGTATTTTTAGGTTAGCGCTGGTTGTCTGGGATCTCCTTGTGCTTTTGGATGCACACCTAACGGTGCTAATGGTTTCATTTGTGGTTGTCCAACTGGTTATCAACGAATTGGACAAGTTTGTTACTAATAATATTATGTTTTTTTAAAATTATAATTATAATACAATTCATTTGACACTATATAATATAATTTTCGATTTTATTCAGGGCCATTGTTTGTCTACGATTAATCCTTTATCTCAACCGAATTATGGTGAGGAAATTGGTAATGTTCCAACTTATGTAATTAATCCTGATACTTATCACATTCCATCAACCGATGATAAGACTATTTCTACCGAAGGATGTTTCTCTTGCAAGGTATAAACTTCACAATTTTTCTCTTTTTAATGTTTTTATATCGTCATAAATAAAAAGACAATAAAATTGATAAAATATTACAGATTAACGGTAAAGGAAGACGTAGAAGAGGTGTAAGATTGAGATCGGTTGATGAAGAATTGCAACAAAAACGAAACGAATTAATCAAACGTCGTGTTACTCGAAAAGCAAGAAGACATCATCATGGTGAAGAGCACGTTTTGAAAATCAGTATACGTCAGACTAAACATAAAATGAGGATCATCAAATTGCAACCTGCGATAAAGGTAAAATATTTGAGTGAAATTGAAAAGTCTTGTGTCCAATTACATTACAGAAATAATTTTGTTTTTGAAACATAAGTTGTTTTTTTGTTTTTGTTAAAGCTCAAAGCTTTTAAATTTACTTTAGTAGGAAATGTATATTCTGGACAATAATTATGTTTATACTTTGTTTAAATTATAGGACGAAGAGATGGAATATACGATAGTTCATGGTAACAAACACGAAAATTTTGAAATTGCTAAAGATTATGGGATTTGGGCACTTCATTTCCGTAGTCGTTTGAAGAAACCAGGTGAATTTCATATAGTCATACATGGTCGTCCAAGAAATGGTATAACCGAGGAAAATGAAGTTTGGGAGAAACCATTGACATTTAGAATTCATCTTATAGTCACGGAATGAATTAGATCAAATTATTTACTGTCCGTTTGAATGTACTAATAGGGGAACATTAACGTCCTAATATCTCAATGAAACAGTATACTTTAAAATTTAATACGAAGATATAGGGGACGTTGATTGGATTTTTTTTTATTTTATGAAAGTTTTCTTTTAGGATTTAAGAAACAAACAATTATTTTATTATCTAATTTTATTCGGTGGGCACCGATGGAGGACACATAAGTTGTATCCAAAACAAATTTGGATCATCATTTTAAATGATACAATTATTATTAATTAATTAACACTGCCAATGATTTAATTAATCATATTCTCAATGTGTTCAAAAACAAAACAAAACAAAACAAAAAGAAATAAAAAAAGAATTAAAAGAAAAATTTGGGATTTAGGAACTTGAAAGTTTTCTATGATATAGTTATTACCAAAGTTAATACACACATACACAAACATACATCGTCACTGCCAACCGAAATCTCTTTATCTATACGAATCTTTATCGATATAATAATAATAATTATTATTATTATTACTGCCCGTTATAATGCAAAAAAAAAAAAGAAAAAAAATGTTCTAACGATAGTGATAACAATCGATTAGAGTTGTACAAACATATTGAAATCTTATTCTAATTGTAAGTAAAACAATAATTGTACACAGAAAACAAATTTTAGCTTTATAAATATAGATATATATAAATATATTAATATAATTTATGAAATTGTAGCATTAACATAATTTGTAGGATGTAATTTAGGATGATACGTAAAAGAGAAAAATGAAAGAGACAATATTTTCTAACGTCGAGTCTCTCGAATGAGTCAATTTCTTATTTAACTTACTATGTGCCTTTTAACATGATTTAACAAACAAACAAAAAATTAAAAATTATATGCATATAATTATATATATATATATATAAAGAAAAAAAAAAAAAAGAAGAAATAAGATAAATCATGTATAATTACAGTGCCTAACATATATTACCGAATAATATTATAAATAGAATTTAAGTGAATAATTTCGTAAAAGTGCAGAGCACTATAGTTAACACATTAACCATGTGAATAATATAAAAAAAAAATACAAATTTCATTTTATACAGCCAATCAATGTTTATTTCGACACGAATTTTGATGACAGTAAGAAACGACAAAAAATAAAGAAATAACCTGTAAATTAAGTTACGTTTAACAAACCAAATTTATAGGACATGTCATGGACGTAAACCTTTCCAGGATAAAGGATACAAGAAGGAAAATGATTGATATTAATAGCGTTAGGATAATTTTGTGGTGATAAAACGAATGCACCGTGTCTTCGGTAAGGAATACCTTCTTTTCCATACATTTTCAAATTTGTTCGATTCTAAAACGAACGTAACATTTGTACAATTTTGATTTAATTCAAATGAAACTATAATAATTGTGTGTCATACTTTATCACAAAATTCTGGAATATAATTTGGCCAATCTGGTGGATAAACACGATCAGGATCAGGTAAATCGTTTCCAGTGTAAAATTGCAATCCAGGATGATTAGAATAAATTTCTAAGGTTCTTCCTGATTCAGGATGTATAATCCTTGATAAGAAAAAAATATAATTAATCCTAATAGAAGTGATAAATCGTCTCAAATTTACCTTGCATGAAATCGATAACACCAAGAACTTGGACTGCAAATACACAGATTATGGTTGTAACCACCTCCTGGTACGCGATAAAGGGTTTCTTTGGTTAATTGTGTTGGTAAACGTAAATCATAAACCGTATTCTTGACAGGACGAATTGCACCGGTCGGCAAATTATTTTTAATGTCCATGAATGTCCAACTATCAGCATTTATCGTAATAACGTGTTTTTTTAATTCTTTCGGACCCATACCCTAACAAAATCAAATGATTATATATTATAAAAATAATTTCTTATTAATTAATTATATCTTACGTGACCAGCTAAATTGAAAAAACAATAATTAGTGATATTAGCTGGAGTTGGTTCAGTAGCAGTTGCACGAATATTGATATTCAATTGATTATCATCAGTCCAAGTATATTTGACTTGAGTCAACATATGACCAGGATATCCTTCTCTACCTGCAGGACTTACATGAGACATTACCTGTTTATCAGGATTCAAAGAATTTAAAAAAAAAAAAAGAATACAAACATAAAAATGGTTTAATAGGTATTTAATTCATGACATTACCACTTGTTTGTTCAATATATAGGAATTCCAATTAACATTATCAAACCCAACAATTCCACCATTAACGTGATCCTTTCCACATTCGTCATTGATCGTCAAAGAATAGATAGTTTTCTTGATACGCATTTTACCATCGGCAACTCGATTGACTAAACGACCGATTATACTTCCCATAAACCTGTTCTCCAAATATCCTGATTAAGTTGTCATTGAAAATATTGATAATTGTATAAATATTGAATTAAAATGAGACAAGAATAAATGATCTTTTACCGTTTATATCGTCAAATCCTAAAACTACGTCACATAGGACACCATTTTTGTTTGGTACTTTGATGGATTGTATTCCTGCACCCCAAGATATTAATTGTACCATTGCTTTATTTTTATTCGTCAAGGTGTATCTGATTAGATTGATAACAATTTGTTCTAAATCATTCAACATATTATATTTTTATGAATGGTATAGAAAATAAAAATACCTGCGAACAATTTCGTAAGATCTTTCGTATTGTTTAACATTTGGCCTTGGTACAAATCCAAATCCATCCTCTTCGATGAAAGTATTTTCAGTTGACATATTGTCGAGGTTAAACGGTTTGATAAATTTTCCTTTAATCTCATATCTTCGTAGATTGAAATGAGAGATTGTATTTTGAATAAAAAAAATTTGGATTCGGATTCACATATGGGCAACACAATCAACGTTTGACGATTTGACTTAACATATTTTTTTGTTGATTTGATAAAACGATTAATTTAAAAAAAAAAAAATAGTATTGAAAAGTCATAAAAGAGAAACGTGATAGACGGCGATTAAACGGACAGAAAATTTTCATGCGACTCATTTCACTTGGAAAGAAAAAAAAAAAGAAATAACGAAATCGAGGGGGCATGAAATCGACTGTCTAACGACAGAGAAAAATCCCATTTGTATTAAAAGCTAGGCTCGTTCTCTTGGAAAGTAATTAAATCGTGTCGCATACGCGCGTAAACGAGTTTCACGCGAGAACGATTCGATAATATCCGTCGTGCTTTTTTACATTTTCGAGGCACTTTAATCACCGACCGCGCAAGAATCGAATTGAATCAAATCAATGGAAAAAGAGAGAGAAAGAGAAAGAAATATATATATATATATATATATAGGGTGTGTTCCAGGAATGTGACAATACAACATGAAAAAAAAAAACACCAAAAATAATTCCGAGAAATATAATAAAGTATAATTTTATTCAATTTGTATTAACAAAAATTTCATTTTCTCTAATACAAAATATATCATAAACAATATTATAGAGTATTGTATTATAATTATAAAATTATAAAATTATTTCTAAACAGCAACACCCTGTACAAATGAATATAAATATCTTTATTACAATGATTTGAATTTCTGTGACAATAACTAATTATAAAATTATAAATTAATATAAAAAAATATAAAAATAATTATATAATATAATTATTTTGATAAAATTATTTCTAAACAAAAACACCCTGTACAAATGAATATAAATATCTTTACAATAATTTGAATTCCTGAAACAATAATTAAAGAAAATAAAAAAGAAAAGTTGAGTAGGACTCACAGATGAAATATAAGTATCGAATGAAAAGAAATTTCGATTTTTCCAAGGAAATAATTATTTCGAGGCTTCGAAAACACTCGGTAGAAATAATCACATTAATGGAAACACCGGCTAAAAAGACAGTGGGGAAGATACATTGCGATTCAAGTCTGTCTCGTGGTTCTCTACCATCGTTCCTGAGCACCCTCGATGAATGCTACGAAAGCACGTTCCTCCCCTTCTACCTAACTTCCAACGTCTCTTACTATCTCTTTCCAACCCCCTTTTCTTCTTTATCCACCACCCACCCCCACTCTCTCTTTCTCTTTCTTCTCTTTAGCTCAACGAAGCATAATGTTCCACCTACGCGATGGCTAAGGTATAACAGTAGAGATCTCTCAACGTTGTTGTTGTTTCTGTTGTTGTTTGCCGTTGTTGTTGTTGTTTGTTGTGTTGTTGTTGTTGTACTTACTCGCCTACCAACTCTACTACTCTCACATTTTCTTCACGACAATACATAATACCATTCTGTCGCGGTAACGACGACAATATGAACGTGCACATCCTCCTAGAAAATAATTATCTTAATGTCGACGAGCCAACACCGAATGGAAACGACGACAACGACAACAACAACGACGAATACGACGAAGACGATGAAGGAGACCTTCTTGGAGAACTCACGAATTCGTTCTCGCTCATTTGAACAATAACTCGACGAATGTCACTCGTCTTCTGTTCCTTCTTCTTCTTCTTTTTCTTCTTCTTCTTCTTGTTCTTCTTCTTCTTTTGCCACCTTTCAACATTACGAATACTATCCGACATTCTAACCACCCTTCCCTCTCTCTTTTCTTATTTCATGACAAACTATATAAAATGAATATAATACTTCAATATACTTGATCTTTTCTTGTTATTTAAATGAAAAAATTACAAGTTATGATCATTTTATGTTCAATTAATTTATTCATCGATTTTTAGTTTATTTAAATCTTTTAATGATGAATACACCAACATAATTATGTTGAGGACGAAACAATTTTTTTGAAGTGAAAACTTCTTTAGAATGGGAGTGATCTGAAAAGTAAAGAAACGGAGCTATGTAACGAAGCTATGAAACGGCTGCTATACTAAATAATGAGAAAAAAAGAGACAAACATATAGGATTTAGCCTGCGAAAAAACCTCACAACTTTTCAAAAAAACCCCACTTTCGGAGTAACTTTACTAAAAGTAGTAAGGTTTTTTCCGATCAGTCCGTAGGGTCTTTCCAAAAAGTCCGTAGGGTCTTTCCGATAAGTCCGTAGGGTCTTTCCGATAAGTCCGTAGGATCTCTCTAAAAAACGTCACTAGTTTTCGGAAAAAACCTCAATACTTTTAGTAAAGTTACTCCGAAAGTGGGGTTTTTTCGAAAAGTAGTGAGGTTTTTTTCGATAAGTCCGTAGGGTCTTCCCAATAAGTCCGTAGGGTCTTTCCGATAAGTCCGTAGGGTCTCTCTAAAAAACGTCACTAGTTTTCGGAAAAAACCTCACTACTTACCGGAAAAAACCCCACTTTCAGAGTAACTTTACTAAAAGTAGTAAGGTTTTTTCCGAAAAGTAGTAAGGTTTTTTAGAGAGACCGTACGGACAAATCGGAAAGACCCTACGGACTTATCGGAAAGACCCTACGGACTTATCGGAAAGACCCTACGGA
>NW_015148975.1:1064778-1076651 GCF_001465965.1 Polistes dominula | reverse complement strand
AGTAGTGAGGTTTTTTCCGAAAAGTAGTGAGGTTTTTTCCGAAAAGTAGTGAGGTTTTTTCCGAAAAGTAGTGAGGTTTTTTTCGAAAAGTAGGGATTTTTTCTTCTAAATGTAGTAGAAACCTCACTACCCTTAGGATCTTAGGACTTTATTAAATAGCTTTTAATCAATATATATCTCTTTTTATCCTTTTTACTCATTCTAGGCAAACATAATTTTAATTTATCACTTTTGTATCTTTTTTTAATTTTTCTATTCAGATTATTTGTAATTTTATTTCGCCAATTATTATTTAAGTGTATTGCCACCGAATATTTATGCCAGTTTCGTGAAAATCTGCAGAAAGAAAATACTAGGGTAATTTCAAAGAGTTCGACGGATGGTGTTTTTGCATTTCTTGCATGCAGAGAGGTGTTTAGTTCCTATACATTTTTAGTTTCCAGAAGCAACTTGTCTCATTTCTTCGTATTGAGATTTTTCTACTGTGTTATAAGTTATGCATTATATGTTAATGAAATGTAAATTAATTTTTGAAAGTGTTAACAATATAATAATAATAATTTTATAAAAAAACATCCCTATAACTATCCTACACCTGATATTCTGCATTCGTCTCATTTTTTTGAAACTTAGTTTTTCGCAAGTTTCACTTCTAACACGTGTGATCTGTCCACATGATATTTTTTTGCTAATATGTGAAGTAATTTGATCGAATAAAACTAAAAAGAAAATCATTTCAAGTACTAGAAAGATCAAAATTGTGATAAACGCATATATTATGATTCCTTTGTTCATACAGCTAGCTTTCATTGAACGTATATGTGCTTTCATAAAATTCAAAAGGGTTAATGAATTACGAATTTAAATAGAATTTTTGATAGATTCGAATTGTTCGATTATTTTTGTTGAAGTTAAAAGTTTTTTATAATTTTAATACGGTTTATGTGAGTTCTGAATTGAAATAGAATTTTTGACAGATTTTCATAAACAAATTCACAAAGGTTAAATTTAGAAAATAAAAAAACTACTTTTAGACTATAAAAAAATTATTAAAAAACTCTCTTCTAACGAGTTAATTTTTGTTTCGCATCCCTATTTTGCTGAAGTCAAACAATTAATCCATAGATGGTATACAATCGGTTTTACATTTTACCAAGATATTACTGAGTTCCGCTAGATGTCGTGTAAAGTATTCCTTTTCCTGTAAATGCATGTAGAGTCGTTGAGAAATTATTTATCTTCCTAATTGGTTTTTCATTTCTCATGGGAATAAAATGAACTTAAATTACAATTAAACACACACAATGTAAATGCTAGTATAATTTAATATTTATAATTAAAAAATCGTGTCACATAATTATTCATAAAATAAATCAAAGAAACCAATTTGACTCATGGACATGAATGAAATGAACAAATGATAGACTTCAACAAATTATGACAACGAAAATAATAAAAATAATAAAAAAATATAGTTAAAATCCTTTAGAGAAATTAAAACTGATATTTATCGAGTGAAAAAAAGGGGTAGGGAGACTTGGTAGAAAGTAGAAAAGTCTCAAAGAGAGAAAGTTCATTAAAATCGATCGAGAATCATAATCGCGTGAAAGAAAAGATTTGAAGATCGGTAAACGACAGCAGTGCAAATCTGTTGTAGTTTTGTAAATCAATTTTTTGTGCCTGCAAGCGAGAGATCTTTTGTCGTCTAACTAAGCTAAAGAGAGAAAAAAGTGGATTCTCGAAAAGGGGTGGTGGTGATGGTGGTGGTGGTAAGGGCTCTGAGGCTGATGAAGGAGAACATCAACGTCGAGAAGTTGGTGGAAAGGAAAGGAAAGAGAGAGAGAAAGAGTGCGTTTTACCGTGACCACCCGGATCGTATTATTCCCCCTTTTCCAATCTCAATTAGTCATTACGTCTCACGGCACGGCATAGCGATGCCCTTCTCGAAACTCCCTCGACGTCCGTGCTGGGTTTCTGCATTAATTGCGTCTACGCCTCGGTAGTCTCTCTACGTTGTGTTCTCTTCCTCTCTCCCTTTTACCTCCTTCCTTCATACAGGGTGTTTCGAAAGGGATTAGCGTCGTAAACAGGGATAACAATAAAATCTATTATTTCACTTGAACACTTAAAAACGTTTAAATAAATATATATTCTATATAATTTATCTTTATCAAATATATATTTAATTATCATATTCTTTTTTCGTAACTAATTCACTCACAAACAAAAATCACAATTCTTTCTCATATTAAATTACATAAATGATTTTCTTTTCTTTTACTATATTAATTACAACAATTCCTACAAACATATAATTTGTTATTTAAATTGGACACAAAGTTTAAGAATTAAATTAGATCGTGTATTTCATCTTACGTCTAAAAGTCACCACCCAGTAGATGGGTAGATGCGTTAACGCACGTGGCAGAACGCGAGTCGCTCGAACGGGTTCTGGGGTTGCTAGCACCCATTTCACCCGCGCCCACCCACAAAACCGGCGAGGCAGTCGCTAATTACGCAACGCGTTCGAGCGTACATATCGGGGTGGGCGACGTGGTATGGACCAATCCTGTCTCTCACTCTCTAACTGCTTTTATGCAACATCGTTCGCACCCTCTAACAGCACCGTATCTTCCGACCTGCGATTGCCTATAATCAGCAGAAATTCGATGCGATTATCGCACTATCCTGCACATCAGGAAGGAAATATTCTCCAACCCATAACACTTTAAAACTTCCCTCTCCCCTTACCTTGCCCCGACCCCTTTCATTTGCCGGTCTCGATCGTTCCTGTTGGTCGAGCAATCGACTTAATTTGCAGGGTTCGACGTTGCACGAATAATCGGACTCATCCGAGTGATGTGTTTCTTCTCTCAATATATATGTATATATAATTATATAATATATCGTTACACCTGTGCATGTACCTGAAATTCAACAATCCCTAATTAGTGAATTCTACGATCTCCCTCAACGTCTTACTTAAAGTTTACTCGAATGTTTTCTCATAAGAAGATGATTTTGAATGATTAATAAAAAAGAATAAAAAGAAAATGAATGAGAATGATGACAATAATAATAATAATGATGATGATAATGATGATGATAGTGGTCTTGATGATGATGATGATGATGGGTAGTGGTGAAAGCAAGAAAGCCACACACTTAAATTACCTAGGAAGCATTGGTGGCATTCATACGTGGGGTAAGCATTGTCATCCCAAGGGATTGTCTCGCGGAGACACCTCACTGGCACACGCTTTATGTCGCAGCGAGAAGCTAGAAAGGAGGGGTGGCGAGGAAGTCGACAAAGGGAGAGGAAGGGAATACCTTTATTAGGTAGATAAGCGAGATGCGAGTGCGTTATATAGATGCCCATCCAGCACATGAAGCTGCCTCGTTTTACTCACTTCAATGCCTAATGGAATTGAGTTCTTGTAAGCGAATACTACCACCACCAACACTATCACCACCACCATCAACACTCTTCAAACCCCTCGCCCTGATTCGACCGCTCACCTCTACGTTCGTATTCGACGTAAGGGATGGTCCGATGGACTGCACAGAGAGAGTGAGAAAGAGAGAAGACCCAGTGAAGCGTAGGACACGAGATAATTGGTATTTTGTCTCGCCGAATCCTTTGTATCCAGAGTTTTAATTGACTTCGAGATTTTTCAATACCAATTACTATATATATATATATATCATCTATTACGATTTTTCTTCGGAGATTCATTTTTTCATTTTTATTATCTTTTCTTTTTTTTCCTTTTTCTTTTCTTCTTTTGTTTTTTTTTTTGTATTTTTACTTTTATATTATTATTCTGTGCATAGTTGGTACGTTTTGTAACAGACTAGATAAATCTATGGCAATATTATGTGAGTAATTTAACTTAACCTTATAGTATTACGCTTCATTATAATTGTTTTCACTGATGCCATCTTCCAGTAGGAAGCTCCACTTTCGTGGATAACATCTTTTAACCTAACCTTAATATACCTAATTTTATTTTTTTTAATTTAATTTAATTTTTTTTTTTGAGAAAATTAAGTGTAACAATTTTATTCAAAAAAAAAATCTTGCAATATTTAATCGTCAATTTTACATAGAACAAAACGTAAAAAATAAATACAGAATTTCGAATGGAATTTTAAAAACGATTATTTGACCAATCGCGTTACGTTTAGAGTCCAAGATCTTCAACGTGAATAAGCATAAATTATAAATGATAATTTATTTTTCTTATTCTCGTATTGCTTGTCACATTTAAAACGATTTGCTGGTTCGGAAAGTCAGAAAAATTGTCAAAGTAACCGCTTTTTGTTTTCTACCTTTTTCGGTTTTATTTTCATCTTTTTTTTGTATTCAATTTCCGAAACAAATTCCATTCTTCATCCATTTCTATCGGATATCTTTCGGCTTCCATAAATATGAACTAATCTTTTTCAATCTTAATCGTGTTGCATGACTTATAAAAAAAAAAGAAAGAAAACGTCATCCTTAACCTGTCAGGTATTGAACGAATACATAATTTCATACAGAAATTGGTAAAAGTTTTTTTTTCAATTGATTTTCACAGTTATTAAAATAAATTTGGTACTTATACAGAGCCTTTTTTTCCAGATAAAAATTTATTTCATTTTACGTTCCTTCTTCCTACCTTTCTTCATTTTCCTTTCTTACCATTTATACTATCGGCAAGTTCATCTATTTTTCTGTAGCTTAAAATATACCAGAGAAAGAGAGAGAGAGAGAGAGAGAGAGAGAGAGAGAAAGAGAGGGACTCTAAATACCACCTAAATGCTTCTAAATGCGAGAACACGCATTGACAGACGTATAAAACGTAATTTATTTGAAAAGGGTAAGGAATGCTTTCCTAAGGGCACGAATGGTACAACTACATTCAGAAAACTAATACTGATCATGGATGAGGATAAAAAAAGAGAGAGAGAGAAAGACAATCTTTATATTCGGTAGTATTGTCGAATGTCCTAAGGGATTTGGAAGGGCATGAGGAAGGCCGAGATTGGAGGGGATGGTTCTTGGAGTAGGAGGGAGGGGAAAGGAGGCAAAGTTCATCTCGTTCCTTTAGCCGCTGTTCATTCTAATCCAAGTGCCTGTCGTCGAGAGAAATTCTTTTCTTTTTCTCTCTCTCTCTCTCCCCATTGTATGTCAGATTTCCCATAGGAAAGGCAAACGGCAGATTTCGACGTCTATTGTTTTAACGAAAGAACCCGGGGGTAGGGACAGGTAGGGGAGATTCAGCCGAGATACGAAATCTCGTGATAGACCCTGATTGATTACTCGAACAAGCTAAAAAGCTTCTTGCTAGAGACAGCAAGAATCGTAAACGTTTTTTTTACACGTTTTATCTTTTTATATTTCTAAATTTTGTTCTTTATCGATCTAAAATTAATATTAATGAATGATTATCATGATCATAGATTTGTTATTGGATAAATTTTGGTATAAATAAAGTGTTGAACATATGACAAATAAGGGAAAGAACCTAATCGTTGCTAACAGAAATCAAAGAGACTCGTAGCAATAATAGAATATACATGGTAAGGGCTAGAGATGGAGGAGGAGGAGGAGGAGGAGGAGGAGAAGGAAGGGTTTCGAGGTGTCGACAGAAAAGGGTGAGTGGGTGGGTGAGGATGGTAGGGGAGGAGCCGTGACCAATTATCGCGCGATATCACGTCGCGGTGTTTCCCCTGCGCTGCTAGGCGAACGGTGCCAGTCGATAACGGCTGGTCTATACGCTATTTGTACTTGGTCGTATCGAGGTAATCGATAATAATAATTGCAGCTCGTGGTATCGTAGAGTAAAGGAGAGGTACAACTCTCTTTCTCTTTCCCTCACTCTATCCTCCATCTCCTTTTGGAACGGCCCTACAACTAACGGCCAGGATGCAGAGTTGGGAATCTTGCTTTAGGTAAAAAGAGTGTTTGTGTTGGGATACGGTAGAAAGAAAAGGCACACGTATCGTGGAAGAACGCCTCGAATAGTCAGAGAGGGTTATACAAGAACGAATAGCAAGATGAGGGTTGTTGGTGGGCTGGCCTATTCGAACCTGCCAACGCAAAGGTTCCGCCCTCCAAAAGGTTCCCAGAGAAAGAGAGAGGGAAAAATGGATGAAGAAGGGGATCTTTTGCTATATACGTCTACCCGAGAGAATGGGAACATATTGAAAGGAAGAGTGAGACACGAAAGATCCTCGGACAGCAAATCGTAGGTACGTTTAGTCGTCTCCGGTTCTTCAGACGAGAATGGTCGAATGTTGTCAGTGATAGATTATTAGAGATAAATGTATTGATAAATAATTTAAATATTATTTATTATATTATTATAATAATTATTTTTATTGTTTAAAAAAGAAAAAAAGGTTATTTTATATATATTTTTTTTTTTCGTTTTTTTTTTCATTTTTATATTTTTTAGTGTGGTGTATAATTTTTATATAATTTGTGATTAACGATATTAATTTGATTGGAGTTTATTCGGAAGAAAGTTTATTTGGTTTTTTTTTGGTTTTGTTTTTCCCAACAGTAGGACAAATATCATCATGAACAGTCAAGACCTAACATTTGAATTAATTTCTGCTATGTCCTCGAAGTCTGTGCAAGAAGTGAGCCAAAGTGAATTACTAGGCATGAAACAGGTAATGGATAAAGTCGAAATAAAAGGTCCTATTAAAAGACCAATGAACCCATTCCTTGTATTTTCGCAACAAAGACGAAAGGAAATATCAATGCAGCATCCAAAAATGCATAATTCTGAGATATCGAAAATTCTTGGAACCGAGTGGCATGATTTAACCGCAGATCAGAAGCAACCTTATGTCGACAAATCTAGAAGAATAAGGGATGCTCTTTTGAAAGCAAACCCAAATTATAAATATCAACCAAGAAGGAAGAAAAAGGTAA
The DNA here is from genome assembly GCF_001465965.1 of Polistes dominula. The sequence continues at coordinate 1,069,723 of NW_015148975.1, read as the reverse complement.
AAACGGTAGTTACATACAATCCCCCCCCGCCGCCTCCTTGTTGCAGCAATAATGTTCCTTTTCAAGCACCACCTCCTGCTCCTCCACCAACTTCAGATAATAATTATTATGATCAAAAATATTATCAACCTATACAACGAATCCATTATTCAGCAGATGCGTCATCATATGCTAGACCACATAATTACAATGAAGTGCAATTTTATAATTTTATGCCTAATGATGGTCAGTTACAAAATGTGAATATTGGTAACTATTATGTAAACAATCAGAATTTGAACACTCAAGTTAATAACTATTATCCTGCTCCTCCTCTTATCCAAAACTATCCCCAACCCCAACCCCAACCCCAACCTCAACCCCAACCCCAATCCCAATACGCAATACTATAAATCATGTTGAATTTTCATTTGAAAATGAACGTTATATAAAAAAAAAAAAAGCAAATAAGTCAAAACCATCCAACAAAACTAGCATCATCATCATCACAACGACTAGCAGACCAAATTCATCTTCAGTATTTTCCACGAAATACAATTATTAATTACCATTAACACGTTCACGTCGGCGCCGATTTTTAGTGTTTGTACTGTAGGGCGGCGCTCGAATCTATGGTGCGCTTTATCTGGCGGCGCGCGATTTTTGTTTGTTCAAACCTGGACCAAGGCCAATTTCTAGTCCCATTTCCGACATTTATTATAACATTTTGTTTTTCTTAATTTTTTTTTTCATAAATAAAATTACAATTTAGTGAAATAATAAAATAAGATTATATTTGAAATAATATTTATTCTTTTCTCTTAAATTTGTTCTCTGTTTACATTTTTTTATTTTATTAAAAAAAAAAGAAGAAATTTATTTAAGAGAAAAAAATAAATTTTTTGAGACATCTTAATAAGATTGACATTAAGTTAAATATATATTAAATACTTGACGTTAAAATATTTTTTTTTTTATATTCTTTTTACAGTTGTCACATTGTAATACCTTTTATATTTTTCTGTCTTTATTTTTAATTATTATTATTTTAATTTAAATATATTACTGTCTTTTTAATATTTAAAAAATACTATTTTTTTTTTGTGATCAACTATCTATATGGTAGATATTTTTTTATTCATTTTTAATTATTATTAATTTTTTGAATAGAGTGGGTAATCTTTTTGATTATTTTAATTATTAATAATTAAAAATAGCAATGAATTACTTATTAATTATAATTAATGTCGGAAGATATTAATGCTAATTATTAAATAATTGATTTAGCTAAATGTGACCAAAAAATAGTTTAATTTTTTCAACACAACTATTATTTAATAATATATTTATATTAATATCTCAAATTGTTTATATGTATTGTAATACAAGCCGTCCATTTCCAAAATTGGTTAGTTTATTCCACACACAAAAAAAAGATAGGTTAGGATTAATTGTTTAATTTTTTCTACGTAAGTTTAGATTGCGTTTATTTAAACCTTTGCACTCGGCACTGTTTCCAACGTTACCTACCAGCAACTCAACGCCACTTTTTTGCGAAAACGTACACCCTGGAAACGTGATATTATACAGTACAATTTTATAACCAAGTAAGGAATTGTAATGAAATTTAGTTTATATATATATATATAATATCTGTGAACATTGAAGAACACATATTTACAAAAAAAAATAAAAATTTATTTTTTATAATCTTCTACAGTATAGTAAAGTCCGAAACAATTCCCAATATGAATAGCAGGTTGATTTGTACATGTTTCACAAATATATATATTTCTTATTATTATCATTTTTATTATCTTTTGTGCCATTTTAATAGAAAACTACAGGAAAACACTTGTTTCTTAAAAAATTGCGATGGAACAAGTTCATTTTTCGTAATCGCTAATAAACTTTCATGTCACCTCAGAGGGGACAGCCGAGTGCAAAGGGTTAATAATTAGTTTTTTTTTTTATTGAAAATTAATTATACTTAATATGTAAGAGCTAATGTTGTCGAGATAAGGAAAAATGTATAAAGCATTAAAAAATGTGGCATAATTTTGTAAATTATGAGTATTTCAAGTGTTCTATTAGTAAATTGAATAAAAAGAAAAAAAAAAGAAAAAAAAAAGAAAAAAAAAGAAAAAAAAAGAAAAAAGAAAAAAAAACTGAAAAACGAAAAAAAAAAACTGAAAAAAAATACAAAATCGTGAGAATTAGTCGTTTTGGTAATTGTACGGCTTTATACATTCATTTTTTTTCTCCAACCAAAAAGTTCATTTATCCATAATGTTTAATATTAAAGACCATTGTATTCAATATTTTACTTCGTACTGACATAAATGTAAATTCTAAGTTTTCCTAAGGCTATAATTGTAATACGCAAATGTGATAATTCCAAATGTTATATTAAATGCATATTTATAATTTAGAAATATTACAAACAAAATATAAATAGTGTTAACAGGAGAGAGAGAAAAAAAGACAGAATGTAATAAATGGTTTTAAATGAAACCATTTATCGTTGCTTATTTATAGTTGTAATGAAAAAATTATTTCTATTGTACATTATAAACAAATGAGATATAAGATAATTAAAGACAGAAAAAAATAATAAATAATAAATATCTCCTGGTAGAGATATAATTATGAAAAATTGTCTTAGTATATGTGTTTTAAATATATTCCCCTTTTTTTATTTAACAACAAATTTTGTACAATCTTTTTATCCAACGAATGAAATTAAATACGTATACTAGATAATAATATAAATAGTACAAAAGAAATAAATAAATAAATCTTGTGCCATATTTTATATTAATAATTATTTGACGTTGTACACTGAAATAAAAAAAAAAAAACCAAACGAAAGGGGAAAATTTTTATTATTCTCGTTTCTTATCTCAAGTGTTCTAAATGATTGTATAAAATTTTGAAAATTAATTGTTTATCATAAAGAAGAAATGAAATTTATTATTATTATTTTTTTTTTTTGTAAAATAAAAGGAAAAAAGAAAAGTAAAATATTATAAAACTTTTCAATTAATCTACAATATTCTATAAACAATTTTTATGTATAAAATATTGTTTCATTTTTTCCTTTTTTTTTTTTTTTTTGTAAATTGTCACGTTATATTCGTAATACAAAGTTTATATTCTCTAACGTGATCAATAAGAAAGTTTACAGTTAGAAACAGATTTAGAAAAAAAAAAAAAACCCAAAAGATTTCTTATTGTTCAAATTTATAATTGCATAATTTACTTATAAACAATACTTATAAAAATAAAAATAATAAACTTTCTTATAACGATTTATAAATTGTTTTATTGTTCTTATATTAATATAATATAAATTAATTAATATAATAATAAAACTTGTTCTATTTCTTGTTCCTTATTCGTCTTGATCATTTCCAAGGTTATTTTTGAAGAAATTCTATAAATCAAGAATTCTAAGAACATGTGTCGACTAACTCAGTATGGGGTCTGAAACATTTAAAAAAAGAAAAAATAAAGTTTGATAAATTTATTCAAAATCAATTTGGTATAGCAACACGTGTAGCATTGTCTGTGAGTTAATGTGACAGTGTTGAGAAAAGATAGCATAGAATTCTACTACATTCAGGGTCGTGAAAATATTTGTTCGAGTTAAAAAGGATCGACAAAAGGGAAAACTTTGAGAAGTACTGGCATATATAAACAAAGGTATTTATTTAAACAAAGAGATCATTTAACTATGCTTTTTCAAATGGTTATAACTGTAATTGCTTATCGATTATCGTTAAGATAAATAGATAATGCATTATCGAAGTAAAAAAAAAAAAAAAAAAGTACAAAAGTTGTTGGTACCGTTATGAGTATTTTCTTTTCTTCATACTGTACAAACGTTAATAAAACAAAACAAAAAATTAATGAACATCATAAATTAATATTTATCGATAATTTCGAATATGAATATTGATCGAAGTTAATCCGGTAACCGATTTATTTTTGTTTTTCGTCCTTCTATAACAGTAATGTCGTATTTTCGTAAATATAACATCATTCTGTAAATATAATAAATAACCTTTGTCAATTTATTATTAGAAAAAAAAAAAAATTCTAAATATTATTATCGTTAAATATGTTGTCATCGAATTAATAATATTATATTTCTAATAATTTATCAAAGTGAAATTATTTTTACTCATGTATTACAATTTTACATTATTTTAAGTCACAGTGTGGTGATTTAATGCTATCATCAATTATTAATTAACATTTATTTCAAAAATAATCAAAATCTTTTCAATCATTTCTTATGTAAAATCTTTCGTCGAGATATTTCTATCTTTAGATGATCAGTTTTATACGAGAATAATAAACTTGAAAGAATTTAGTTGTGTGCAGTTGAAGGTTTGTTTTCACAGTAAACACAAATTCAAAAAAAAAAAAGAAAAGGTAGAAGGGGTAAAGGGGTCTTGGGAATAAGATAGACATCAAATTCGTGAATATTATTTTACGAAAGGTGAATAAGATAAGCACGTCATGGTGAATCTTTTGTCTGTCATTCATGATAAATGTTACTTGCTTATATTTTCTCTCATAATTTTTTGTTTATTTTTTTTCTTTTTTTTTTTTTTATCATTAACAATAATGTGTCCATTATTGACGTTTAGATCAAAAATATTGATGAATATTTACAGACTATTATGTAGTTGGATATTTCTCATATTTCGGTTAGTAAAATTTCAAATATAAGAATAAATGAATAAAATCACTTTTAATCCTTTTATCCTTATTTTTTTCTAAAATATTCTTTTTCCATTTTTATACAATATTTATTTAATTCCATATCTGATTTAACGTAATCCTTTCAAAATATTCTATTATGGTGATCATTCTGAGATAGGTAAGAAATATATAAAGGATTTTTATATTATTTTTTTTTATAGATTATTATTCTTTATATATAATAGAATTTTAT
>NW_015148975.1:984308-1064705 GCF_001465965.1 Polistes dominula | reverse complement strand
ATAATAATATAATTAAAATTATAAATAATATAATATATTTTATATATAATAATATAATTAAAATTATAAATAATATAATATATTTTATAATATATTAGGATATATTAAGAAAAATAAATAAATAAAAAAATACAAACGAAAGTTTCTATTATTGTCATCGTTAAAACAACTTTTAACAACGTTTCTATTAGAAAAATGTTAACCTGAAACTTCCGTATTGCAATACCAGACAAACTAAAATGTCTATTGAAAAGGTTTCGAAAGAAAGAGAATAATAAAAAGGTAAAAAAAAAATAGAGAAAGAAAGAGAGAGAGAGAGAGAGAGAGAAAAAGAAAACAAGGAAACTTCAGGTTCTCGTCAAACGGCACTTTTCGTTGCACCGCACACCCCTTTCTCTCTTCAAATTATTTTCTCTCTCTCATTTTGTATATTCGGTGCATTGAAAAAGTCTCACCCTGAAACGTCGAAGGTGACTACCCTTTACTTTACTTTTATGGGAGGTATAGACGCGAGAGAACTTCTCCCCCGTCTCTCTCTCTCTCTCTCTCTCTTTCTCTTTCTCTCTTTCTTTCTCTCTCTTCTTCTTCTTTAGTAAAGCAGCACTCTTCGTCACCCCAATGGGCATTGCGTTTCGCAATAACTACCCTCTGTTTAGAGGCCAATTGTATTGGCGCGGGGCCCTTTTTACTCCTTTTCAAACGGAGAAACCCCATCGGCTCTGTTGGCCTGTTTCCTCGGTGGGGTGCGTATAGATTCTCCTTTTTTTTCTCTTTCTCTTTCTCTTTCTCTCTCTCTCTCTCTTTATTTTCTACTCTCTTTCTCATATTCGTGTGTATATTATTACTCTTATATAAGCGTTCCTATCGAGAACTCGCTTGAAAACTTTCCTTGGCGCTTCCTGAACGGACTTCCGATCGAGCTTTGTACTTTTCGCGAGCCCTTCTTTTTTTTTTTCTTTCAAACATAACCTTTACCTTTTAACTTTTTATTTTTTTTATTTTTCCTGACTTTACTCGATCAAAAACTTGATTATCTCTTTTTCGATCGTGCGAAAAGAAAAAGATTTTGATTTCTTGTACGTTTGAATACAAAATTTAGAATAAAAAAAAAAAAAGAAAAAAAAAGAAAAAACATTGAAAGTCATCGATAAAAAAAAAAAATAGAACGACAGGGGGGTTTGAAAGAAAAAGCTTTAACGAGGAGTCAAAGTACTTAGGGGTACTACGGTCAAGGTTCTTTTAAAGTGATCGATACCACCACCACAGAGAGTGGTAACTGTTAAAGTGAAAAACGTACATACGTTATTATACTTTATTTCCAATGGTAACAAAGAAAAGTACTCGATTATTTATTCTCCATTGTTTCATTTCTAACATAATTGAAACAATGTCCACTTTAAAATGGGAGTTAAGGATTCTTGTTCTACGAGATTAAACAATGAACGTAAAAAAGAGTTTCGTTAGTTTCATGACTTGAACTCTTGACTCTACTTATTATTTTTTTTTTTTTTTTTTCATCGTCATTCATTTTAATGGTAAAAGTGCCATCCGTCTACTTTTAATGCTACTTATTATTATTATTATTATTATTTTTTATTCAATTGATATGTTATTTGACAATGAAGAAACTCATTGTGTGTTCGATTTCCGAAACATTTGGCACGACAGAAGTTCTTCCTTCTTCTTCCTCTTCTTTCTCTCTTTCTCTCTTTCTCTTTTGATTCTCATTGAAAGGATTGTATTGAAATTGAAGAGAAATCAAGATATGAGAATATTACCGTTAAATTTGTGACGATAAATTTCAAACGATACGCTTCTTCCTATTTGTAAATAACTTTCCTTTCCAAAGGTAAAGACTTATAAACGTTTCTTCTTACGTTCGAGTTTCTCATTCTTTCCCTCTCTCTCTCTTTCTCTATCTTACTCTCTCTCTCTCTCTCTCTCTCTCTCATTCTCTTCACAGAGAGAAACGTTTCGTTGAAACAACAGTCGAAGCTATTCTCTCGATGATTAGTTAATCAATTAGCGTCTCCAAGTTATAGCTATTCGGAATCCCTTTGAATACCCTTTGAAAGCGTACCGATCGAGATCTGACGCAAAGGAATACTGGAAGCCCTTCCTAGTTTCAGAAATCAAATGTTTCCATTAGATTCTATAATAGTGTATCATATATATATATATGTACATATATATATTGTATACATACTTCTATGTATAATACTTGAATATAATACTATGTTAACTTATATCGTTTCATTAAACCCTTGAGTACTGAATTATTTGATGATTTTTATACATATGTAACGGATTTAATTTGTTGCTATATGGATTAATATGTAATACGGATTAATATGTAAAAGTAATATATTTTATTTGGAATATATTTATATTGGTAATATAAATAGAAATATAGATATATTATATATATATTTATTTATTTAATATATTTTATATATTATATAAATATATTTTTGAAAATACATTTTAATTACAAATTATAAATAAATATATATATAAATGAAACAATATAGAAATATTTATATATTTTATATACATTATGTATGTATTTATTTATTTTAAATATTTATATAAGCCTCTTAAATTCAGATGACAAGTCTCACTCATCAGATGTACCCCCAAAAGGGTTAATGTTTCATTCATAAGACCTATAGATTAAAATTAATTATTTTATTTATATTAATTAAACGAATAAAATGTATTTGTTATAAAGATTGTATAAAAATTAAAAAAACAAAAAATTAAATCCTGCGTGATATTAGTTACATTTATTGTACGATTATCAGATCGATCGTATAAGAACTTTTACCCTTCTGTTGGTTGGAAGTTAACTTTTTGAATGGTCTTTCCAAGGATCTTACCAAATCCCTTTACACTCTCTCTCTCTCTCTCTCTCTCTCTCTCTCTCTCTCTATCTTCCTCTCTTTCTCTCTTTCAAGAAAGAAACTTTAGTCAAAGACGAAAAGCTAAATAATTAAGAAATCCACTTAGCACCCTACTGCCATTTCTCGACAAAGATTCCACATTTATCAAGCGCCAAGAACGCTTTAGTATCGGTACGATTGTTTCTTAGTAATAAAACTTAAGTAGAAATTGAAGAGAGAGAAATGAGAGAGGATATCTTTTCTACTCATTCAAAATGATTCCTTTTTGCTGAAAATATATATCTAAAAACACAAAGCATTTCCCATTTCCGACAAAGGGCATCATTTTCTCTCTGAATATTAACTCATATTTTAATTTTATCTATTTTTTGCTAAATTAAGATATTACTAAAAATCAATATATAATTAATGAATTAATTTTTGACACTCTTAACATGTTCTTAAAACCAAAATGAATGCAGCTTTCTTGTGTGTAGAATTTGTTTTTTTCTATACTTAACCCTAATCGATTGTAAGTCACGTAGGAAGTGACTTACAATATAAAATACAAAAATAAAAATAAAATAATATTATAATAATATTATATATATATATAAATAATTGCAATAATATTATTATATAATAAAATAAAATTGTAATTGTAATAATAAAATTACAAAATAAAAATATGTCATTTAATAATAAATTATTAATTACATATAGTTGTAATACTCCTTAAAAAAAAAAAAAATAAATATTAAGTTAACTAATACTACTGCATATTTAACGAAATTACTTATAACTTTTTAGTGAGAATCATTCATACAAAAACCTGACAATCAATAAGGGTTGATGAATGGTTTCCGACACGTGTATCATATGTTATTAATTATTTCCTTATTAATATTTAATAAAAACATTAAACCTATGCTTTTTATTTCAAAATAATTGCAAAGTTCTGTTTTGAGTGTATTCATAAACCCAGTTTGATATTTAAAATTTTCAATAATTTGACAGACAGACAAACAGACAGGGGTGTACAAATTGTTACGCATCCTCTTTTATCGGTATTCGGCACGTTAGAAAAGAAAAGTACTTAGGGTACATAAGTATGTATACAAAAAGGGAAGTTATATATATATATATATATATATTAAATGTGTATCCAGAAAGCGTTCCTTTCAAGCAACTCGACTCCTCGAAAGACTCGCGAAACGCGGCTCGCATTACCGTATCAAGTGCATCGGATGAATGGAACCAGACCTTCCGTGGTCCAGGATGGGTTTTCTTCAACGACGAGACGGTACAGTATGTATAATTTTCAATCCACGTATATCTCGCTTCTATATATCCAACTATACTATATATACATATATATAATATCTCATACTTACATATCAAATATAAATACATATATTTGTGTAAATGTATAGGTTACATTGGGTCTTCTTCTAAAAGGGATAAAATAGTCGGTGGGAGTGTGTGGAAAAAAAGGGATAAAGTGTCGGCGAGACGAAGAAATAAAAAAAGGGGGAGAACCAACATAATGGCACTCCGTGGACACTCCTGGCCCTTTCTTTTTTTTTCAAGTAATAATAATAATAATAATAATAATAATAATAATAATAATAATAATAATAATAATGATAATAATAATGGAAAAAAGAAATATATATATATATATCTCACACACTCACCATCATCCTCCCTTGACCCTTGAACGAGTGTGTAGAGGCAAAGCTGAGAAGACGTTGATTATGTACATATACCCTTTTAATGGTCTCCACGGTAGGATCCTTTAAAGAATTTTGTTTCGTAATGAATAGGCGCGAAACCACGTCACTTTCCTTTTAAGGGTGTACCTTCTCATCTGTTCTTTTTTTTTTTTTTTTGTTTTTTTTTCTATTCTGTTTTTACTCGTAAACGCAATTCAAGGGAGTCTTCCATCGATTCTAATCGTCGTATATATCTCGGTACTTTATGTTTAAGAAGGGACAGATAGGGTTGGGTGGGAGAAGGGCTGCTACATTTATCTTAAAAAATTTTAAACCATGAAAATTATAACCGTAGGAATCTATTTTTATTGTATATAATGCAATATTCATTCAAAATAAAAATAATAATGATGATTCACAATTTTAACCCGTTAGGTATGGCTGTTTCTCTGTACAGCAGGGTTCAACGAGAATTAAGTGTAAACGATAAAACTATACAAATTATAATTTTTCTCAAAAAAATAATATACATATATTTTAACTTAAACAATTTATTTCAATAATTAATAATAAAATTAAGTAGAATAAAGTTAGGTTAAAAGATGTTTTCCGCGAATGCAACTATAGTAGCACGTTGTATCGAAAGTTACTGTAGTTACGCGTCATACTTGAAAATGACGTCCGCGAAAGCCACTATAGTGATGCGTAGTGCCTAAAAAGGTTAAACGTTAAATGTAAATACAACAAATTGTAAAGTCCAAATTGGTGTAACTTTAGAAAAATCTATCAATTCATTTTTCAAACTCGTATATCCGTTTGAAATTCGTTAAAACCTCGAATAAGATAGTTTAATAGAATCGGTGAAGGTTTAATTAAAAGAAATCGTCCGTGAATATGGGAATGGAAAGTTGATGAGAAAAAAAAAAGAAGAAGAAGAAATCCCTGTCCTCCCCTAAGCATTTGAGCAACGTCATTCGACGAAAAGAAAAAGAAAAATAAAAAGAAAAAGAAAGAAAGGAAGAAATAAAGAAAAAGAGAGAGAGAGAGAGAGAGAGTTCTATGCACGTTCGCCCTTTACTTGCGTACAAAGCTTTGGAAAAACATTCGAGGGTTCGCGCATAAATGTTTCTTTCAGCATTATCGATGCTAGCCGAGGAAGGGCCCCCGGCCTCTCCCAGCACTTGAAAAATATCGTCGCGAGTCAAGATTGTGCTGAGCTTCGGCATAATAAGACCGAGGTTCTTGAACGGGCTATAGGTTCCCGCACTCTCTCTCTCTCTCTCTCTCTCTCTCTCTCTCTCTTTCTATATTCCTCTCTTTTTCATTCTCCTCTCTTTTCTTTTTCCAAACGCCATTATGGTCGGTTCTTACGTTTTGCGATGTCGAGTACAGGCAAAGCATTGACCTTTGCCATCATGTATGAAAACGCAAAAGGGGTCCTTTTCTCGTTGAGTGGGTCACATAGAGGGAGGTATCATTGCATGCATGGTTCCCGATGTCAAGACTAAGTACTTCCAAACGTTTCGATTTTGCGACTTGAATAATAATGCTTTTCTTTGTTTCTTTGTTTCTTTTTTTATTTAATTTTTTTCTACTCCTTTCCTTGAACTTTCTCATTTCGGTTTTTTTTTTAATCTTTTTTTTAAAAACGTTCAAAAATATGTTTCCTTTCATTCGTTTTTTTTATTATAAGTCCGGTACGATATAGAAGTTTTTCATAATAAAAAAAGGATAATTTATTGAATCACGGTATTTTGTTGCTTTTTGTTAGATCACATTTTTTAATACACTTAACATAAATTTAATTTGACATTTTTATTATTCACGATAACAAAGATAAATTAGAAAAAAGAACTTAAAGGGATATAAAATACCGTAAAAAACGAGACGGTAAGTTTGATCGAAACTTCTATTTTTTAATCCATTTCAATTGAAATTTATCGCTTAAACTATAATGTGACCGACAAAATTGACTTTATTTTTTATGCTTTTGTCCAAATTCTAAAGAACAGCTGGTGGCATAAGGATCTTTTTAAATGCTCAAGAAATTATTTCAGTTATTTATATATAAAGAAAAATAATTTAAGGTGTCAAAATTATAAATTGTCGGAAAATTGAAAAAAAAAAGATTTAAATTTTTTTACATTGTTTGTTTAAAGGGATGCATTCCAGTCCGTTACTCTGGTATTTTTTTTTTCACACGGTCAATTCCTTTACCCCACTCCTTCCATTTTTATCTCTCCTTCTCTCCAACTCTCACTCTCTTCCTCACTCTCTCTTTTTTCCTTCCTATTCGTTAGATCGGAACAATGTAACCTTTGGGCTCGTTTATAATACACGAGCTTATGAAATTCGCGAATTATTGTCAACGTCGTGGGTCATGGATGTTGCCCCCCCTCGAGTTGGGTTTTGCAATGTGTTTGGTATGGGATAGATATGAGGGTGGTAAAGAGTGCGGGTAAAGGGGGATTCAAGCAGCGATGATTTATCGAAAATCGTCATTCCATTCAACGAAAATTCGTACGAGCACCGAAACGAGACAGGGAGGGAGGGAGGGAGGGGGAGAGGGTGGTGGGATTAACAATGAGCGTCGTGTCAACGTCGGAACAAATTAATCGAATCAGTGCGCAGATTTACCGCGGAACGTGAAAAAAAAAATAATAATAAAAAAAAAAAAGGAAGAAGAGAAGCGTACATGACAGTGTGCCACATTGTTCGTTGAATACGAATGAATGGTATACGGTGCTGTATGACTATAACTATGACTATGACGACGAAGACGGCGGTGGCGGCAACTACGACGAACGTGGTGTTGGTTGTGATAGTAAATGGTGTTGAAAGAATGACGGAGAAAGATAGAAAATATGAAAGAGAAAGAGAGAAGGAGTGAGAGGGAGAGAGGAAATAAAAGGGGAACAGAGAAGCGTATGTTTTGTCTCCGATTGTGGGGTGATGATTGATGATACCGTTAATGGTATTTTATTAGAGACACTTTAGAGGGTCAATAGACAACGGACGGATGAATAATAACTCTGTTACGGTGTTACTTATTAGAATTACCTCTGTCGTTGTTTTCGAACAGCATCACCATTAAGGACCAGGTACGTTTCTCTTTATTTGATTGGACGTGTGAAAGACATTCGTTTTCTTACAAGATATGACTTCAAGATCTTTTACTTCATGTGTGTTTTTTATTTTTTTTTTTTAACTCAAAGATATAGCATTGATTCGTTAGAAGATAAATGTTTTTAATGAGCATCTACAAAAAGGGCTTATGTTATTGTAAATTTGTATTGTAGGTTCTTCTCTCTTACTGATACTGATTTATATTTAATTAACGAGATGAAATTAAAGAATTAATATTATAAATATTGGTACTATATTATTAGTAAAATAAAGAATTAATTAAAAGTGTATTTTTTTAAGAAGTCATCTAGAGATACCTGTTTTGTGTGTGTGTGTGTGTGTGTAAAAATAAGTGTTAAAATTAATTCGCGAAAGAATTTTCTATTACATTTTAAAGTTTTAAAGAATAAATAAGCGAGACCGCGTCTTTCTCTAGAAGTTCCCGAGGTAAACGCCAAGTTAAATTATTGCTATCATATATTTTGCTCAGTGACACAAAAGGAGGAGGACAAAAGAGGTATCCAACATCGGGAGGATTCGTGAGGACTTAGCGATCTTTTGGATTATCTTGTTAACTCGAATTGCGTTAAATGATTTTAGGGGTATTGTGTATTGCACAAAGTAATAATAATAATAATAATAATAATAATAATAATAATAATAATAAAAATAAAGATAATAATAATATAGAAGAAAAAAAAGATTAACCAGTCCTCCATTTATGCGCACTTAAGATTTATAGGCTGCATCCAATGCTAGCTTCAATATCGTCGCATTTATGACTGTTTGGCTTATTAAAAGAATACCAGTTTTATTGGTCGTTTCTTGGGAAATGACTTGGACGTGTATTTATTCCATTCTGATCATAGTTCGATCGTTAATTATTATAAACAATAGTAGGGTGTATTACGAGGTATACTTTTGATATCGAATAAAACATTAAATTCGTACTATTATATATAAGGGATATTTAAGTGAAATATTTTTCCTACTATTTTTTTTTCAAAGCAAAGTACTTCATTATTTCACGTTGGACGTCAAAGTAATTTATTCGAGATAGTACGAGTGAAATAAAAAGAATAAATATATATAAGAGAGAAAGAAGGGAGCTCGCAACCAACGCGATTTAAAACACGAGTATCTCGTGTTTCTAACGAAAACGTGATACAAAATATCATTTTGTTGAAAGATAAAAAAAAAAAAAATAGAAAAAGAAAAAAAAATTGTTACGTTCTGTCACGATATAAATTAAGAGTCCCCACCGTCGGGAAAACGCAGGTCGTTTTATGGAATCCCAACGAATCTCTAGTTAAAAATCCTATTAATTCTTCAAATTAACATATGTACATGAGTTTCGGTAGAACGAGGCCACACAAACACTACTACTACTATGGTAGGTGTACGATTTCTATAAGCGACTCTCACTCGACGAATTAACATATATTTATTTGGAGTAATAACGTTGACTGGGGTTAACGACAAAACGAAACGAACCACCACGGCCGTCGCTTCATCAAAGATAAGCGTATTTTCTCTACCACGAATGAATACGCGAAATCAACATGGTGATACTAGAAAAATGGTAGGTCAATTTAAATCGAAAAGAATTGAAATTTGTCTGAATCGAAATAATTCATAAATCATTAGGAAAGATTTTGTTGAGGATCGGTAATTTTCATTCAAACGAGCATACATCGAGTCGTTTGTTAAACATTTTTTTATTTTATTTTATTACATAAGTAAATACATAATCAAAATGTGTTTGTTGTCAGTTAACAATATATTATTATTATTATTTTTTTTTTTTAATTTTTGTCTCATTTTCTATTTCTTGAAATAGCTGAAACGTCGACTTGTTGTATACTCGAGATGAAAGACAGCCATGTCGTTGGTCAACACTTTTCTTCGAATAATCTCATTACGAAAGGGACAAGAAATTACGAACAGAACGTTTTGCAGGACCATTAGATAAGATGAAAAGGATTACAAGGGTCAAAAAAATTTATGATTATCCTTAAACTCGAACGACACTTTCTCTTAGCATCCCTTGCGTTTCTATTTAATTTTGTTTTTTCTTTTCTCAATGCCATATGTATTGTAAATAAAAACGAAAATTCCCATGACGGAGAAATCTTGTAAAACAACAAATTTATTACTCTTAAATTTGTCTTCTTTTTATAGTATTAGAAATCTCTTGAAAATCGGATTGATAAAAGACAATGATTTATTTCTTAGAAAGTTTTATTACCTTGTACTATATGACAAAGAAAAAAAGAACCTTCAACCTAGAGCTTTACAATAAAAGTGAAACTTTTTTGATCACTTGAATAGTACAATGTCACGTTTACTAAATTTTTATTGGAAAATTTTGTTATGAATTACAGGACAGGGTCGTTCGACAGCATGTGGTAGGTTCGGTGTTAAAATGTGATATCAAAGTGAAATTCTAAAAACATTTTTAACTTGAATGTGTTTTCCAAAATTGCAGTTAAAGGTTGTAAACATTCCGATGCAAAATTCACGGAAAAATTGTCACTCAATATCATTAATATTTTATCGTAATTATAGTAGGATAATCACCCCATGCTAAACTTAGATATGCATATGTGGAAGAGGGTTTGTCGGTGGGCTCTGGATAGCCCAATTGATAAAAAACAGTCACCCGAAAAGCAAAAGGTCCGTCAGTCTAGCGGTATGATCTTTTTTTATGAATTTGGAGATTCGTTCAGGATGAAGATCTATCAAAAAGAGGTTAAGTGCGAATAATAGCGACAGTGAACGGTTGAATGGGGAACTAGGCGAGTATTTTATTAAGGAATGCAACACAATCTATTCTTGTCGATATTTTATTATTTGTTTTAGTTAAACAAGTTATTAAAAAGATAGAATATATCAGACAAACTGGTTTCTTCATATTTTATATCGAATTCTCAGTATAAGAGATCCTCATTAATATGATAAACCTTGTCATTCGAATACACTTTAATCCATTATTAATGAACGTTAAATAGTATTTTCTTTATTATTATTTTTTTATCTTAAATAATAAGGAGATAATCTCAGAAGATATTACATGTATATATATATATATATGAAATCAAAAATCTTTCTTATTATAATTGAAATATTATTCTTCGAATCATTATTATCAATCGTGAGATTTTCAAACGTTCTTAACCTTTTCATTTATGACATCATTTAATTTATAATATGCACACATACACATTTACATTTAATAAAAAAAAATCAACAAATGACGTTATTTAGAAAAAGAAAACAAATATCATTCGAATGTTCGAATTCTAATCAAAAAACTTCCATCGACGAATTTAACAAAACAATGGTAGTTGAGGGGGAAGAAAAATTTTCTTACAATCGTGTCAGAATGGGGGGGGGGGGCGTGGGAGGAGAAATAAAGAAAGAAAGAATTAAATGCAAATTTCGTGAATTCACGTTTAAAATGAAATTTCATCGTGGCTATAGCTTTTTACTGAAAAGAAAGAACGAAAGAAAAAAAAACAGAGAGATCTACCCTTCGGGTGTAAAATAAAAAATCATCGAGACTTGTGTTGGTGGGCGGAGCATCGTCGTCGTAGTCGATCGGTGTGGTATTAATTATTTAACGCAACGAATAAAAACGAACTTGTCTACCGCATTAGCTCGAATATTTTATTAACCGATAAAAAAAAAATGTAAAAAGAATAATGAGAATGAGAAGAAGAGAAAGAAAAAAAGATGGCGTTGGATAACGAGAAAGAGAAAAAAAACACGAGAGAGAGAGAGAGAGAGAGAGAGAGAGAGAGAGGGAAAAATGAGATGAGAGAAAATATTTCTAATGGCAGTCGTTACGGTGAAATAATGCGAATGCTGATATCGTGACGAATAAAACAAAAACAAAAAAATAAGGGGGGGGTAGTACAAAAAAAAAAAAGGAGAAATAAACAGGCTGGGGTTAGAATGAGAGAGAAAAAAAGAATGAATAAAGATAAAAGATGGAAGAATCCTCAAAGTTTCTGATGTCGAATGGGAATCGGTATAACCTTCGATGAATGGCCCGAGGTTCTCGAATTCGTCAGAGCATGATAGTGAGATAGTGAGATTGGTGAGGAGTAGAGGCAAATGGTATATATACATATACATATTTGTATATATGCACGTATATGTATATGTATATTTGTTAAAACGCGTTAACGTTCGGCCTCACGCGATATTACCGATATTTCAAGCGCGGCCTCTAATTAAAAAGAGTCCGTAATTAATGCTAATTGGATGACGTAATTATCTGTAGATTGTACGACGCGAGTTCGTCCCTCCTCCTCCTCCTCCTCTCTTACTCCTCTCCCCTCACCACTCCTCGAGTGCACAGGGCCGAAGGGGGGGGGTTAAAAATATAAATATACATTAGGTAGATGTGCACTCGCCACATGTATATTTACTTACTCATACACCTACGATATATATATATTCCCCGAGCTTAAGAGAAGCGCCAAAGAAAAGGGAGTGAGAGAAATAGAAATGAAAGAATGAGAATGAGAAAGAGAAGAGCACGGGTTATGGCGGGCTTCCGTATTTTCATATGAAACACCCAACGACATACTATTATAACGCCATAACCGTCGATGGCGATACTACCCTTCTCTGTAAGTCGTAAAGTCACGTCTGATCCGAAAGTTCAAAGCCGCGAAAGAACTCGCCTTGCATTTGAGTCATTCTCTTTCTCTCTCTCTCTCTCTCTCTTACTATTTCTCTTTCTATACTCGTTTCTACTCGTACTTTGGTATACGTACAAATGCACGTGTATGGTAGGTTTATATGTGAAAGAAAGAGAGAGAAGTAAAACGTTCCCTCGCGTTCAGCTAATATGGCGGTTACGCGTCGACGCGGAAAACCGACGCGTTTTCTACCCCCAATCTCTCCCCCACAACCCTTCCCCACGCAGTTCTTTTTCTAACCCTTTCCACGTTTCACGCTGAAACCTTTGACACCGGCGATAAATTTAATTAGCCGAATTCGATAATAATTTTCTCTCTTTTTTTTCTCTCTYTCTCTCTCTCTCTCTCTCTCTCTCTCTCTCTCGGTCTTTTTGTTATTTTCTCTCTTTATTTCTTTTTCTTTCATTCGTTACTGTTTTTTTTTTATTTTTTTTTTTTTTTTTAATTTTTTTTTTCTAGTTAACGAGTGTTCTTTTCTTCTCGTCAAACTACACCGTTCTAGTCGTCGATCACCGTAATCGTGACTGTTACGAACGTTAATTATATTCTTAGACAAAGTGTATTTTCTAAAGAGCCTTGTATATTCCTATAACGTATAACTCACAACGTTATTTTCGAAAACGTTAAATTATTTCTTTTCACGATATTCGAACAACTCAAAACATTCGAGAGAGTAAGAGAAAGAGAGAGAGAGAGAGAAAGTTTGAAAATTTTCGTTCATCTACATAATAACGTTCTCGTTCTAGCTCGTTAGAATCATTGGCATTGATATTTTATGCGTGCACGCGTTACCAGCAACCCTCTCTTTCTTTTTATTTCTATCTCTTTTCCTGGTCACGAATGTTAATTATCGAATGGTGAACAAGAAGAGGAATAAAAAATAAAAGAGAAGTGTGTATATGAATAATGAATAATGTGTGTATGTGTTGAGAGAAACATAACGAAATGAACGTTTCTACGAAAATTCTTTCGGAACTGTTCCATTGATGCGTAATCGAGTGTGAACGGCACGTTTCCCTGACGAGTATTTGTTTATCCGACGACGTTTCTCTCCTTCATTAGAAAAAAAAAAAAACGAGAAAGAGAGTAGAAGAAGAAGAAGAAGAAGAAGAAGAAGAAGAAGAAGAAGAAGAAGAAGAGGAAGAAGAAGAAGTCTCGTCCATTATTACGTGTACACAAAACTTTCCTTCTTCTAACGTGGAAAAGCCGTCAGTTCCAATGCCAGTGTATATTTGTTTTTCTATTAAAAACCAGAAACCCTCCCCCATCCTTCCCCTCGTCTCCACGAAAAGTTTCCTTCGAGGAGTAAACGCAGACGACAAACTTTGACCGTTGCTACCGAATAGAACGTCTCCAAAGAATTTCGACGTTCGACGATAATCAACGAGGACTTTTTTTTTCTTTTTTTACAAAAGAGTTGACACATTTTTTTCTTCATTGAAATTCTTTACAAACTCTACTTCAAATATTTTTCATCCAAACTTTTCGTTAGATTATTTTTTTACGTATTTTTTTTTTTTTTTATTTTCATTTTTATTCTTCTACTCTTTTCACATTATTTATTTAATCTTCTCTCATAAGTTTGATAAATATTCTTAAGATACGTAACACTAGTTGGATTATTCTATATATTTGTTTTATCGAAATGATTTGTGATATTTTTCGACAAACAAAATTGTAAAATAAAATATAGGATCTGTAAGGAATATATTTATTATTAATTAACATTATTAGGAATATAAATATAATTAATTTACTTAATTAATATTTATAATTAGTTTAATTATTTAATATTTTACTTTTTTGTTTTGTATTGTACAATTTAAAAAAATTGGTCGGTAAAAGAAATTGAGTAATCATTGATATGAAAACTTTTAATTTTCTCGAAACAAAAGAAAGTGGACTTACATTACTTTACAAATATCATTCCATATATATATATATATATAATAAAATTTTATATATCATATATAATATTAATTTAAAATAATATAAATTATAATAAATAATATAAATAAAAGGAAAAAATATTATTTTTTTAAGAAATAAAAGTTTATAAAAATGAATAGGATAACGAAGTAACTTTTAAAAGTCATACGACAAAATATATAAACATAAAAGGATTATCGTCTTTGGTCTGAAGTGTTTTCTTCTATTTTGCGACAGAGTCAGGTCGATGAGGATGCAACTCCGAATGGATAAGCAATCTTCTACGCTGTCCTTTTTAACAGCCATGACTGTCGGCCGAAGAAGCCACGCTCGACTCGCGTCGTAAAGCATCGGCGGACAATGCGTGACTGATTTCCGCCAGTGTAGTCCATTGTCCGAGACACAAGTCTCATTAACCCCTTAACGTAATAACACGCGTTTATGCGCGACAGCGTGTAAAACGAATTCAACCGCGACCAAAGAGTCTTCTTATTTCTTATTTCTTATTTCTTATTCGTAAAACGAAGAATAAGAACTTAAGAAAATATCTGCTAACTTCCTGTCCAAGGCGCCATTATCTATTTTAATTCAAATATAATTAATTTTATTCTTGTAATTGTAATAGAAAATATAATATATAGTATATGTTATATAAATATTATTTATAATTATTATATTATATTTAATTTATATAATACAAGGTTAGTTATGTAATAATTGAATTCTGATTCAGTACCATCTATTGAAAACTTCCAGTACCTAAGAATCTACATAAACTATAAATAACAAACCCTTAAATTAGCAATAAAAAATACAAAACAATTGCGATAAAAACTATCCTATATTCTAAGTTAAAACAAAATCACACAAAATATAAAATAAATATGACATTTAATTTTTATAAAGATTTTAAAATTGCATAATATAAATTTGTTGTATAAAAAATATGTTTGTTAGAGTTACAAAGAAACCATAGGTATAACTTACTATAGAATTTATTCAATTTGTTCTCTCTTTCTTTCTCTCTGAGAAAACTGGAAACGCATAGACCATCGCATCGGTATCGCAATGTAAACATAAGACGGGAGCTCTTCACGTCCGTCTCTTGCTAAGTGGAAGAATCATCGCGTAAGGTCCGAGGAAGCCTCCTGACCATATCCGATCCAACGTTCTAATGGTCATTATCATTTACAAACATTTCTACCGGCTCGGCTTATAGCGGCACACACGATGTGCCACTTGTTTGCATAGGTTGCAAGTGTACAGACCCCAACCGGCTTCCAGTGCTTTGTAAATCTATCCTAGCTAACTAAGCTCGTATAGAAGTAAGGAGAGAGAGAGAGAGAGAGAGAGAGAGAGAGAGACAGTTAGAGTAGGGTCTCTCTTGTATTCCTGAAACGATACCTTTCTACTTCACTTTCAACCTTATTCGATCCGATGCTACTTTGCGATCTATTCTCAATGATGATCCAAGAGGATACTCGATTACAGTTCTTTAAATATTATAAATTAACAATACATTCTAAAGAAAAGAAAAAATCACATATTCGTAGAATAATCTTTATTGAAAAAAAAAAAAAAAGAAAAAACATAAAGATAGAATAGAACCAAAATGTTCTGGTAGTTCGTAGTGTCACCATTAGTATGTGACGAATTTAACACTGTAGTGTTAATTACATTAGAGTCCGATGACTTTTCGGTGGCAACCCTTTTCACATACTTGCGTATAGTACTTACGATTAAACAAAATGGAATGATGTATAAGTACAAGATAGAGTATGATCTTGGATATTACCAGTCGTCACATGATTAATAATTATCTTCTTTGACAAGTCAATTGAATTAGAATGAAAGATATTATTTATTTGTCTATCTCGTTAAACGATAGTCAAAAAAAAAAGAAGGAAGAGAGAGAGAGAGAGACATTATTGAAGAATTTCGAGTCAAATTCTTGGAATCTTTCTTTAGAAATTTCAAGGTCCGTAGAGAAAGAGAAGTGTAATAAAAAAAAATAAAAAAAACAAAGAAAAAAATATAGGAAAAAAAATAGAATAAAATAAAAAGGGAACAGACTAAGAAGAAGAAGAAGAAGAAGAAGAAAAAAAAAGGAAGATGGTCGACCAAAAAGCCTAATATCTTCCTCGAGGGACGCAAGCGAATCGAGGTAGAACCGTTAAAACGAAAATTTTGCGTGGACGTGCCGATGGCGACTCGACTCTTTCTTCCCTCTCTCTTTCTTTCTCTTTCTTAGTTGTGCAGAGAGGCCCTGAAATATTCGCGGATGCATAAAGATGTGAAATATGGCCGCATGAATCAGCTGGTCTTCCTGCAGAGTGAACGGGTCCGCAGGAGGGTTTGACAATATCCTCGCGGCGGCATTCTGCGCGGATTAGCGCCTCGAGGTTTTATGGGCCATTTTGTTTATGCACAGACGGGGCAAGGTTGCCCTTCCATACGGGAGGCGCGCACGCTTCTCTTTTCTTCTTCTAGTCACACAGAAAAAGAGTGAGAGAGAGAGAGAGAGAGATGCACCTATGGACACACGCTTCTTCCTTCTCACCTTCTTACCTTTTTTTTTTTACTTAACTTTTTTTTTATTCTTCTTTATTCCACCTTTATTCTTCTTCTTCTTCTTCTTAACCATAGCCTGCAGCAGCCAGAAGCGAAAATTTAATGACACGTTTGTTTGCTAGCATTTGATCGTGTTTTTAATATATATATATATATATATATCGTTAAAGGGAGAAAGAGGACCAATATAAAATAAGAATTGTACTCGTAAATCGATTAATTAATCCTTTTGAAAAAAAATCCTAACAAAGTGTATAGGAGTGTTTAAGTATTTATCATATTTACCTTAATCCATGTATTTAGTTGATATACTAATTCTGTGTAACAATTGAAAGTAAAGGATTGAGATAGGTGACCCTGTTAGGGGTTAGTTTATCCCAGTATCCTCTACTGTCCCGTTAGGAGACAATAATAATCGGAATCTCTCTCTCTCCCCCTCATCTCACTCGTTGTCTCTTTCCCCTTTTGGAGTTCCAGTCGATTGAACAAACGCTGTCTTATTCCGATGTCAGAGATCAAAATGTGTGTTTCGTGGGGTGAGTTCGATATCGTTTCTTCTCGACAATGGACGCATGTGTCGCACGGTGCTTCCGTTCATTGTACGCGATTCGGAACGATTAGGAGCCACTAAATAGTTTGCTCTCTGCGATCCACTCAACCCGAGACTACTCTCTCTCTCTCTCTCTCTGTCTGTCTCTGTCTCTCTTACTCTCGAAACACCTCTTTTAATCCCACAAAAGCGGATGCATCGAATAAATAAAAGAGACAGAGAGAAAAACGAGATGGGATAGAGAATCTAGAAAGAGTGAGAGAGAAAGAGAGTGTATGAATGAGTGAGTGAGAGAGAAAAGAAGGAAAACGTATGAACGTAAATGCGTGTAGAATATGTGTACGACCTATCCGAATAGTAGTGTTGGTAGGTGTACACAATCTGCGAACAATGATGGACCGAACGCGGAACAATGAAGTATACAAGCGACGTCACAATGCAGGGATCAGCGAAACAACGCGCGGTCTCACTACGGATTACAGGCAGATGCGCTTCAGCTCTGCTAAATCCACGCTCTACCTACTACCTACGAAGCATTTCCGCTTTTCCGTATACCTTCCTGTTATCCCCTACGCATCCTACGATCTTTCATATTCGACAAACTTGTTTTCAGAACGAATTTTTCATCGTCATCTTATTCAATCCAAAGATTTTATATCATGCATAGAATTTCTTTTTGTAAAAATGTTAAAGTTTTATACATAATTCATCGTATATTATATGAATTACTTTAAAATGGTTTATAACTTGTTTCATTTTATATGTTGAGTTTATTTTTTTTTTTTTTTTTAAACCATTCGACGCAATCTCTGACAACATTTTACGATGAAATTATTAAAAGCTTAGTACGACTTGCTAAACTTATTAAGTAAATTTTAATATAGAAAAATGTTTAAATAATTACTGATGTCAAATAGGTACAAGATTTATTTTTGAATTGAAAAAAGGTTAGAATTTTTATTTTGTTACTTCGAGAAAATCACGTGAACTTATTATTGTCTAATACAATACCATGTTATTGGATTTCACTTCACATAATCTTTCCCTTGTTAAATATTATTACCACTATTCATAATTGTAAGGCTACTATTGTATAAGTTACTATTATTATTAAAATATAATTATAATACTGCTAAACTTAGACATTCCCCTTTTTCATTACAGAAGCTTTTAATAACACCCATTAACTCTCTAAACCTAATCCCCCTTTTCTTTTTGTTTTTTGAAAATCAACTTTGTACATTATTAGTATATTTAGCTTGAATCATCACAAATCTCAACAATTTCATCCAATCTCAATGAAATAAAGTATACAACCTCAACGTATCAATTCAACTAGCTCTAATTATTGTATCTTAAGTATTCCTGATCCTGACAGAAAGCAATATTCATTCGAAATATCCTTGATAATCCTGATTGTCTTCCAATAACCCAGAAGAATCTTTGCTACATTTTACATTCTTCGTTATGTCTTCAAACACTTACATACATCAGAACGATCATGTTACCAATCGACGACATTGATGACAATGGTGATCAACAATGGTAGCCTTTAAATCGGATATAACATCGAATAAGAAGAACCGACGGCAAATAGCAACCGGACGAAACCGTGCCGAATACTGCAAATACAGCGGGTGGGCGTTATTCCCACTGTATCGGAAAGCGACAATGGGGGACAAACTGCATGCTTGTTCGGTCGGTAATACCTCGTTGGGTCGCCGAGCAGACCCACTCTACCCATTGTCGATGCATCACCAGCGTATATACCCATAGATCTGCGAGCCCGTACATTTCGAGTAGATACGTGCGAACAATGGCATTAATCCGTGATTGTTGTTGGTGTGGTATTACCGTTTGGTATGATAGAGACAGAGAGAGAGTGAGAGAAGTCCCAGAGAACTACAGAGAGAGAGAAAACCTATGGTCTTCCTGTTATCAATAATGCTTAGGTGAAGATAGTCAACCACGATCTTCACTTTCTTATTTCTCTCGTTCCGATTTATTCTACAATGTTAACTTTTATCTAACAGTACTGCTATTAGATCATGCACATTGATCAGGATATAATGGAACATATTTCGAGTGTTGATTGTATGGACAACTAAAAATGAAGAATTTTATTATATCAACATTTATGATATATTTGTTTTGATCTTACGTTGTTTTATTATCCTCACAGAAAATGTTTAAAATGATGACATTGTATCCAAATGCAAACCCGTAGACGTTTTGTCATACATTCAAATATATTCTTAATGATTCTTATTGTTTTCTGAATATCTTTCAAAGCTTGCACTATTCTGTTTACTGACAGAGATTTGTTGTATCTTATAAACGATCTTTTCATTATTTTTAGGTATACGAACAGTTCCCGATTTACATAAATCCTGTTACCACCTGTCTATATGATTGTATTATGCATGTGATGTTAATATAAATAAAAAAAAAAGGAAGCATTATTCTATCAAGCTCGTACTCATCAAAAAATATCGTATTTACTTATTCGCGTTCGTACGATAACGATGGATACCGTGATGCGAGCTGATTCGTGCAATTTCCCTCGTGTTACGTCGGCGTCGTTAGAGAAAGGAAGGAAGAGAGAGAGAGAGAGAGAAGGGTGGAAGAGGCGGGTGGTGTAAAAGGTGGAGGGTGAGTTGGAAGGAGGTGGGGTGGGAAAAAAAAGCTTGTCGATAGGATCGTCCGTCGTTTTACGATATCGGTGCACGCTACTCTCGCATAGGAACAGCGAGAATAAGAGATATCATCGTTTCCATAAAAATCCCCAGACGTAGCAGTGACACGTAGGAAATTAAGAGATAGGATTTTAAATTGGAAAAATACAGTACACGGGAGAATGAGGGTGATGTAAAAAGAGAGATGGGAGGATGGGAGGGTGAGGAGGTCGAAGAGGGCCTGGATCGAATGATCGGGGGAGGGCTGGGCACGGTGGGAGGATAGCGATAGAAAAGAACGATGAAAAAAAAGGAAGATAGATAAAGAAAGAAAAGAAAATAAAGAAAAGAAAAGAAAGAAAGAGATGGAACGATGCTCCGTGGTAATTAACGGTTTAAATTGGATCTCAGTTGGGCGGCTTATTGCCGATTGTCGGTCCGAAGACGACGTAGAACAAAATTGAGAACAAAATTGCGCCGGCAGTCGAGAGGACCGATTGTCCTTTAAAACGAGAAAGATAAAGATAAAGAGAGAAAATAGAGAGAGAGAAAATAGAGAATGAAAACTAGAGAGTAAGATAGATAAATGGGAAGTATATTATGTCGAAAAAAAGAGGAAGAAAGAGATAGATAGAGAAACATAGTCTCGGGATACGATGTGTCCAGGGAGAAAGCATTGTTAAACTGTCTTGAGGGTTGTCCTCGCGAACGTAGCCAACAAAGAACTTCATTTAGCGAGAAAGAGACGACCCCACGCGTCGGCGTCAAACTCTCAGAATATCGATTTACCTCAAGTGTTTATATATTTAATAATACTTTATATTTTTTAGTTTGGTTATTAGTTAGGGTTTCGAAAAGGTTTGGTTTCGAATCGAATCAAGGGTGTTTATACTATTTCAAAGGGCCACAAATTAACTGATAATCTAATTGTGTTTTACTTAACCTGTGTGGACTTACGAATCGCGAATGTAAGTTTTTAAAGATATATATTTGAAAAATTGATCTTTATTTTTGTAAGTATCATTATCAGTATCTCTCGATAAAGTTATTTATAGTTATATACGAATAATCGAAAGTTTGAAATAAATATTTCATTCAGAGAAAAAGAGAAAGAGATATATTTTATTGTGTATTTTATATGCGTTCTAAAAAGCAAAAGCTAAAGTGCATTAGAGATAGCAGCGCGTCGATCAATATATCTATGTATGTGTTTGTGTGTATGTGTGTAAAGAATTTCTTGGAAATAGGAGACAACGAGTTTCTATAATTAGCAGTTTATTGGGCGCAGTTCTCGATAGTCTCCGTATACGCCTTCCATTCTAACATTTCACCACGACCACTTCAATCCAAGTGTA
Organism: Polistes dominula; assembly: GCF_001465965.1. The sequence goes on along the minus strand of NW_015148975.1, from coordinate 1,043,190 downwards.
TATTTCTTTCTGTCTTCCTCTTTTTCCCTTGTCTCCTTTCTAACCATCTTTCTTCTTTCCTTCCTGATTCTCTCTCTCTTTTTCTTTTCGTTCTCCATTTGGCCCTCCCCTTTTAACTCGGGCAGCGGTCGAGACTTCGTTCTGTCCACTTTGGTCGGCTTTCGCCAACTGTAGGGGTTTTTGCGGCGGCGAGGGACCGGAGGATTACGTTCACAATTAAACTCAATCCTATACAAGTTGTTTTTCTTTTGATTCGCTTCGCTCACCCTCACATGACAATTCCAATTTAGCCCGGGCAACTTGTTCTCCTCGACCTACCACCAACCACCCAACCCAACGTCCACCACCACCCTCTTTTCCAGCTCAACTCTATCTCTCTCTCGTTTGCTCTTTACTGTTTACGGAACAACAACAACGGAAGAGGGCTGAGAGGAGGAGGAGGAGGAGGAGGAAGAGGGTGTACGTTGGAGAGACTTTTCGATGTTTCAATCAGACATGACCGTCGTCCGAGTACCAAAGCTTCTCTCTCTCCCACATTCTCTCTCGGTTACTCTCGCAGTTTGGGAGGGTGGTTTTAGATAGATACCAAGCTAGCGAGGTGGTAGTAACAACGAGGATGATTCGGATGGTACTAGTGGTGGTGATGGTGGTAGTGGTGGGATAGACCAGGCCAGGCCCAGCTCTCTCCGTTTCAGCCAATTCGTCGGCTCTCTCGAATTCAATGCATGTTTTAATGAAACACCGCTGGCCCGCTGCCCATTGTCAGAAGCATTGTTGCCTAGATGACTGGTCGATCGAAGGCCTCCGCGCTTTTGTGAATCCACCACCCTGTTTCGACTATACCTACTACTCGTTTTACCTCACTCTTTCTCTCTAACTTTCATCCTCATCCATATACTACTCCTCTAACCTAAGCTGCCTTCAGAATCCAACGTATAGCGGTTATCCACGCTCGCGGTACCCATATCGGCGTTTTGGAGAACGTCCAAAACAACGTTCAAGACTCCGAAACGTCCGAATCCTTCTCTCCTTTTTTACCACGGTAGAAACCAGTAGCCTGTACGTACCTTTCAGGTACTTGGATAAGGGGTCGGAGAGGGTGTACCGGTGGGAACATTCGTAATTCGGCAATTACGAATGGAACCAACGGTTTAAATCTACTCTTCAACGAGACCACCTCTTCTCTTGGTTCCCTCCCCCAACTCAAATCCCACCACAACCGTTAATGATGCATCCTTCTCGATAGTCGGTCTTTTGGATCTTTGTTCATTGCTCCGACTCTTGTTTTAATCGAGGATAGCGTCGATTCAGAAATCGCGTTGTTATCTAGCCGTTTAAGTACTTCGGAATGCTTCCGAAACGAAGGGGGACACGCTGCTTTTCAAAATGTCAAAGGTTGTACCCGGTTAAACTCCTAATACGTTCGTTCGAGCTGACGATGAAAAGGAGACATCGTATAAAAAGAATAATAAATTAAAAAAAGAATAAGAAACAAAAAACAGGAATGCAAGGATCGAGTGAATGTCACAGAAATACCCGTACACACGATTCCTCGGTGAATCCTAAAAATTCTTTTCTCTTTAAATTTCGTCTCCATGAAAGAAGACCAGTCTTTCGATCGCATAGAATCCAACAGCAATTTGGCAAGGACGAGTAACCACCTATTCTATAGGAAACAGAAAATAGAAAGTACGTTAACTGGCTTTTACATTCAATTTCTACTATATTAATTTTGATTCTTTCATTTCCTTGTATCCATTCTCATTTATTTATTTCTTCATTTATCTATAATAAAAATACGAATATGTTTAATACAGCGATACATTTAATTAGTGAGTCCTTTGTCGATAGGCGTTCGGGCTCACGATGTTCCTCACGCTACTCTATGTATTTTTTTTTCTTTTTCTCTCTTTCAGTGATCGAATAGCTCGACATCACCATCAGAAAGACTACCACTACCAGTAGTAGTGGTAGCAATAGCACCACCACCACCACCACCATCACCACCCCTGGTCTCTCGCAAACCATGCACGGATTGCCACCGATAAGATACAACGCTTTTCATTCGTACACAGCTAGTAGCATTGACGGACAGAAAGACCGGCGGACGTCGCGACTTTTTTCCGTTTATGAACGTTTTCTACGGTACTCGGCATATCCAGTGGGTGGATGTGGATACCAACCAGGATACGAGGGGTTGGGAATATGTCATTGTGCGGTATTATCGGCTCTCTCTACCTCCTTTTCCTCTTCTACCGACAGTACCACCATCACTACTACCACTACCACCACCACCACTACCTGTTTCTCCTACTCCTCGGACACAACCTGCACGTGAGAGAATCCGGTAAGTGGGGGTGCTTCAGGGAAACTGGTTAGAGGGTTCGTCAGTCGGTTCCATCACCACTAACGTCGAAGGTACTTTTCTACCGGTTCTTTTTTTTTCACCAGTTCTTTTTTCTTTTTTTATCAGGGAATTTGTATTCATTGTCCGTTGCACACCCACCGTACACACGTGGTCATGATAAAAATTCTTCACTCGGTTCGAAATAGGAATGGGAGGATAGTATGAAAGAATTTTCCCTGACGTTCGCGATACCCATTCTATACCTAGATTATACGTCATAGTCATGGCGAACGATGCGGAACAGACGGCGCAATACAGTTTTTATTAGGCTGATTTATCCATTTTATATGTTTCCACGAATTAGTATTCCTTTGTGTTTTAATTAATATTTTGTATATCAATTTATATAGTTGTTGTTTTATAATAAGAGTTTTTTTTAAAAAAAGATATGAAATACAATGAATTTTCAATGAAATTTAAACTTATTTTTAACACAGATATATTTAAATATAATAACATAATCCTACATACCCACATAACGCGAAAACTTTTGAAATCTTTCAGCGAAAATTTTCATAAAGTATTTCCAACAAATCTTTCAGAAATCTTGCAGGCATCATTCTAAAATATTGTGAAAAGGATTCATAAAAGATTTAACAAAAATATTTCAAGAATATTTCTAAAATATTKTACTGAAWGAGTAGTTAAAATGTTTGAAACTATTTTCATGAAAYCTAGCAGAAATCATGCTAAAAGATTTCATAAAATATTGCAAGAAAGTTTGTAAGAATATTATTAAAAATATTTCATTAAATGTTGCAGAAAGGTTGTTAAATTTTTTCTAGTATTCATTTTTTCAAAACGTTTTATAAATCTTGTAGCAACCTTGCAAATAATATTTTTCAAAACATTTTTGAAAACTTTCTTGATATCTTTTGCGATATGTTCAGAAAATCTTCCAAAAACCTTTTGTGGGACGAGCGCCTCCATGCCAAACTTATGAGGCATTCGTAAGATGTATTTATCGGTAGCCCTGGATAGCTCAATTGGTTAAAGAGCAGTCGCGCCCGGAAAGCGAATGAGGAAATATCCGTGGTTCGAATCCCGTCGGTCCCCAAAGTCAGTCAGTGGTCCAATTTTTTTCACGAATCCCACACAGGGGGCTCAGCCGGGTGGAAGGTCTGTGTTTCGTAATAATATGTTCCACAGTCTTACAACGAAAAAAAAAAAATTCAGTCATTCGTGAGAAGGGATTTGTCGGTCAGCCCTTGCTGGAGAAAAAAGCTCTCAATTGTCTTTTATGAAAAAATTTCAAAAATGTTTTCTAGAAACCTTTCGCAAAATATGGTGATAAGATTTTAAAAAATCTTTCAAAAAAAACCTTTTTAGAAATCGTTTTGAAAGACTTAAAGCTTTCCAAGAAATGTTTTAGAAAGTTTTTATGTTATGTGGGTATATACATAGTACTTTTATGAACAATTTATAATATTAAAAATTAAAAAAAAAACCTTGTACCTGTACCTAGGCAGCTAATTACTATACACCCATATTTTATAAAGTTTCATAAATGTCTTTAAAATACAAGCTCTGGGTTCTCTGGTTCACAGTTCTTTGTGAAATAATATGAGCCTATGCTTCGTAATATACAATTGCACACAAATACACACATATAAAACGCTTAGTAGCCAGGAATGGGAAGGTTACTAAGCTACGAAGCACTGTAAATCGAGGAAACTGAGAATAGAAAAAACTGTATACTTAATTATATTCTGTCTCATTCTTTTGCAGGCTCTATCCTATAGATGTATATATGTTTGTCTCTTTTTTCTCTTTTTAATGACCGTAGTAGCATTTCATAATAAAAATAAAAATAAAATAAATTGGCGGGTATTCCCGCCAATATTCAGATATTCTCGTCGGTATACCGTTTCATCAATTTTCAAATCATCCCGATTCTAAAGAAGTTTTTACTTCGAAAATTTATTTATCGAAAATTTTTGGGTGGTCTAATCCTTTAATAACTTTTCATTGTAAATATATTGATTATCTCAAATCTTTTTGTCACGTGACACCAAAGATAGTTCTGAAATCTTGCATATTTCATAGATGATAGATTAAAAAGAAAAAAGGACGACTAAAATCATCTTCGGTTGTATATTTCTAACTAAGTATCCTAGTACAATGTATTTTTTTCTTAGAAACTTTAGGATTTTAAACCTAAGAAAACGTAGAAAAAGGTAAAAAGGATTTTTCAATTTTTCTGACTATTCAGGATAAAGGAATATTAATTATCCTCAACAAAAGAGAACTATAGAAGTTAGACTATAAAAACTATTCTTCAGAAAATGAAAGGTAGTATGGAAGTTTTCAACCATAAAGTTTTGTCCATTGGTTTAAAATGCAGGTATTTGGGTAAATTATCTTTGCTTTTCTTTTTCATCTTCCATCACTATTACCTTCACCTTTGATGGATAAGGTCCTGGTCCTTTATTATAATACCAAAAGTCGGAGAGTCTCTCTTGTTCTCATCCCATTTAGGTGACAATTTTTTATTAAGTATACGAAAAAATATTAATATTTCATTCTCATTCAACTCTTACTTTTTCTTTGTTGTTATTATTTGTATCACAATTTAAAATTGTTTCTTTTGTTAAGTAAAATATTAAAATCTTTTTCCTTTTTACCTTGTAGGCGTGACGAAGAACTATGACTATGACTTTCACGGTCAATTTTATGAATGAACCTCTACCATAGAGGCCTTCACAAAATTCATCCCTCTGAACAAAGCTACACCACTATGGTGGCTTTCACAGATTTTATCTCTCTGCATGAAGCATTGTTCGTCCATATATTATAGTTGTAACGTTTCCATATAAATTCTTATTGAACCCTACCGCACAAAAAAATACCATTGCGCAAAATTTAGCAGTGCCTAAGAATTTAATCTTAAATTAATCTCACGTTACTAGACACCGTTATCTCTCTTTCAATTTAGAAATAAAAATATATATCTTTACAATAAAAAAAAAAAAAAACACTTAAGAAAATAATATTTCAAAAATAATAAATTTCGTACCAACGAATTTTGCGAAATAAAAATAATAATTGTTAATTGAGAACGAATCGTGGTAGAATAAAAACAGAGATAGAGAGAGAAAGAGAGAGAGGGAAATAAAGATGGGGGTTGGGGGTAAAAAGTATCTAACGCAACGAGCTAAGTTTTCATGGGAATCCTACCGTGTCAGAGATACTATATGCATTTAGTATCTTTAGCAGGGCGTCAGCCTGTGACGACGAGACGAAACAGAGCTCGAAAAACGCTCTTCTACCCTTTTCACCCGGTCTTTCCTCCCTTCTTTTTTTTTTTAAATTTTCTTTTTTTTCTTTTCTTTTTTTTATCTTTCTCTTTCTCTCTCTCGTTTTCTCTTGGAATGTTAGGCGCGAGTGCACGGTCTGGTCTCTAATTAAGTAAATGCCTGGCAGCTTTGCACACGTTGCGGCGATAGACAATGTTTCCCAGTTCTCATACGTACCACCCCATCCTCCTCCTCCTCCTCCTCCCTCCCCCCTTTTTGCTGATGTGCGTCGGACTGAGTTCGCGCGTTCCTCTCTCTCTTTCTTTCTCTTTCCATCCTTCTCACCCTCTTTACGTTTTCCTCTCATTCTCACCAACAACCGAGATCCCTGCTTCCCTGTTCCATCAGCGCGTGTAGCTCGCTTTAATTAAATGCTTTCAGCGGGGCGATTTTCGAGCCCGGCGAGCTCCGAGCCGTGTAAAAGCCCCATAAGAATCGCGAGGTGTCAGCCTAGAAAGAGTTTTGAGTCCCGTGAACGCGACAGAAAGAGATGAAGGAGCAAAAGTGAACGACTGACTCCGAATGAAAAAGTGAGAAAGTAATAGTGACAGAATAAGGGTTGTGTCGAAGAGGATTCAAAACTTCTAACGCAACTATATTTCTTCTTCTTCTTCTTCTTTTTACTGATATTTTTATTCGTCCTTCCTCATTTCTTCTATCCCTTTATATTTACTTATCATCTTCTTCCTCCTACTTTTTCCTCTTCTTCTTCTTCTTCTTCTTTTTCCTTTACTTTAAAGCTTCTTCTTCTTCTACTTTTTATTCTTCTTTCCTTTTCTTCTTATTCTTCTCATAATTTTGTGCACAAGTGTTCTTTCTCTCTCGTTTTATTTTTTGTTCAGTCAGATTGAAGAAAAAGCAGGCGAGAAGCGTGTAACTCCGATTGTAAAAGACTTGCCACTTTGTCGCGTACAACCCCTTTTCACCCCCACCCTTACCACGTTGACTTTTAACATGTTGTTACACCTCAACTTCGTTTCTCTTTGTTTATTTCTTTCGTGGTTATACCACCGCTTGCTTTCGAAAGCGCGAGCTCGTTAATACGTGTACGCACTGACGCGAAGAAAGATGAATCGTTTTAAACATTTTATTAGCGAGTTGTGTTTTCTTATATAAGAATCATTGTAACATAAAACAATCTTATTATTATTATTATTATTATTATTATTATTATTATTATTATTATTATTATTTTTATTTTTATAATACGAAATGACGAAGATGGAATAATAAAATTGAAAGAATATGTTAGAATAATATTTAGCTTGATCATTTATATTAACAAATATTTTATAATTTTCTTTATTATTTATTTATTATATTATTTATATACTTATTATTATATACAATATTTTTTATAAATAATTGTTTATTATAATTTAAATTTTTTACAAATAATATAGTAATATAAATTATATGTATATTTAATATATATAGTATAATATTATATGTAATATTATCTTAAATTATAATAATATTATAATTATAATAATTATTATTATTATATTATAATATATGATTATTAATATTATAATTATAATATAAATTAAATATGATATTTAAAACAATCATAATAATAAATATTATTCCGGTTAATGAAATAATTAAGCAATTAGGATGAATAATTGGTATATTTATAAAAATGCATTTCTTTATGTTATTTCACAAAATTCGTTCGTTAGTTGGCAGAATATTGCCGTTCTTCTTTCTCGTTCATGTGTCCAAGAACAATGGTTATGAAATTTTTTCACCGGAGCGGCAAACCCTTTTCCCTTTTTCATTTACGGAGCAGAAAGAAAGGGGCGCTAATTTCTCTAATTTGATTGCGGCAATAGTCTCGGTCATGCGGCAGCGTGACGGTACCACCACCCAACGGCTAGAAAAAAAGAGAATGAGAAGGAAAAGGGAGAGACACGCGCCCAACGGTATCAAGGGCCGCGTGATTTCACGATTCGCGGTTCCGTCGACGCGAGTGCCAGGGAATTTTAAAATCCAGCCGCGTGTGTGTCTCGCATCCGCGACACCCACCACCGACTCAAAACAAAAAGAGGAGAAAAAAGAAAAAGGGAAGAGAAAAAAGGAAGGAACGAGGAGGGGGGATTAGGGGCAAGGGGATGGGAGTTGGGGAGGGGAGAGGACGTCGAGATAGAGGTGGAGGTAAAGATGCAGGTAGGAGGAAAAAAAAAAGAAAGCAAAATAGGAAAGAAGGAAAAAGAAAAGGAAGGTTTTTTTTTGTTTTACAGAGGAGATGTGGATGCATAGGAGTTTTACTCGGTGCTAGAGAGTGGCGAGGAGAGTTGAGAGGGGATGAGGGGGTAATAAAGAAACAGCGCGTAGCGTCGAGCATGTGCACGGTGAGGGCGCGTTACGGCGCCCAGACTTCAAAGGGCTCAACGCCAATTACACAGAACTGGAGAGAAAGAAAGAAAGGAAGAAAAAAAGAAAGAAAGAAAGAAAGAAAGAGATAGAGAGAAAAAGAGAGAGTAACGAAGAAAGAGTTGACGAAAAAAAAAAAGAGAAAGTAGAAAGAGTTGGAAAAAAAAAGGAAATTAGAAAGAGTTGGGGAAAGAAAAAAAAAAGAAAAGAAGAAAGACAGGAAAATTTTTTCCTTCTGAAAAGGAACTCCCTTCTTCAGTGGTCTTACCCTCTGTGCAACGCGTCAGAACCTTTCAAATGCCAATGAGTATTAGCATTCGTTTCATCTTTGTTAATATCTTGTAAGTTTTCATACGAGATGTAATCGTAATGTTTCTTAAAGACATACTTATTTCAAACATTATTTCTAATTGCAATGAAGTAATAAGATCAATTTTGAAGTCACGTAAAGTAGTATTAGCAAGTAAACTTCTCTGGAGAAATATTGAAAATTCTTCTTTGAATTTTATCATTAAAAAAGAAAAGGGAAATAAAAAAAATAAAAATTAGTAGAGTAATGTCTTATTTGGTATGCATTAATCGAAGCTTAATCAACGCTAATTGGCATTGAAAATAGGTGCTGATGATGATATATATATATATAAGCTTTATAAGAACTCAAGCGAGAAATGAACTCGGTTTCAGTCTTTCTCACTCTTTTTCTCTCGCTTTTCTTCTTCTCTTTTTCTTTCTTTACTTGTTTCTGCCTCTGAGAAACGATTACAATGACATCATAGCACGCTCGTAAGAAGTCAACTCGGCGATCCCTACAAGCATATCGTCAAAGCCATGAACTTGCCCACGAAAGAATTTCGCTCACAAAACGACCGAGTAATTAATTAAAGCGCTGCAGAGACAGAAAGACTGGGAGAGTAAGAAAAAAAGAGAAAGAGAAAGAGAGAGAGAGAGAGTGAGAGAATGCTTTTTTTAGGTTTCTTTTTCTGTAAACGAAAGAAATAACAAGGTGTCTACCACGACAAAACTCTCTCTTCTCTTTTATGTTATTTATTTTGATTTTCCTATCAGATCGAACTCAATTTCAACCCCTTTATTTGATCGACATAATAAAAAAGAAAATTGTTTGAAATATTTACGATGATATTATTGTTGTTAAAATAAAGGAAAATGATTGAGGATGTAAACGGTTAAATAAAAGATGGAAGAAGTATTTTTTACATCGAAATATTAAAAAGATTTCAATGTAGAAAACTTCAGAGCATTTGTACTGTCCCCTGGTATGTTGCAAATGAAACTATACCACAATAAAGGAGGGAATCGCAAATTTTAGCTCACTGTTATAATTCTCGTTTAGTTCGTCATCTAAATCCTTTAGCAAAAAATCTGTTAAAGACGACAGACAAAGGATATCTATCTTTCTGATTTGTTAACAAGATTTGAATAAACAAAATCGAGTAAAAGTAGAAATATAATTAGCAATAAGATATATTTCGATGCACCTGTAACGTAAGGTCTTTTTTTCATGTCATTGTATCACGTCGTGTTAAATATTTATAAACTTGTATAATGCATTTAGAAAAGGATTCTACAAAAGGAATACAACATGAGAAATTGAGAAATTTATCAAATTTAAATGGTAAAAAAGGAAGAACCTTTTTTCAAGTATTTGTTGACAGCTAAAGTTGAAATTTAACAAACGATGTCCACTTGACTTTTTACAAAGGAATAAAAAAACTTTTTAAATTAACACTGACCCCCTCTAAGTTTCCCATACAAATATCACCAATTGTATTTTGAAAAAAGAATATTCTTATTTTCGTTTATTTACCGAAGATAATAGTGAATCTTCCTTTATTCTGTTTTTTTTTTTCTACTACTGTTTACTACAATCTTTTCATGTATTCAATTGGAAAATGAAAATTCTTTTCTCGTAGTAGCATTTGAAGAATAGTCTAACAATATGGATCAACTTTTCTCTTTTATTATATTTTCTTGATGACTATACTACATCCATACAATTTATACAATTTATTTTCAGGCTAACATGTTGAATTCTACTCCAATTTTACAGAGATTATCCGTGGCGCTACCATGTATTATATATATTTTTATTAATCTGGTAGCGCGCGGGTCACCGGTGAGCCCCGTAACATTCAACATTTTAATTGGAAACCCAGTGTAAATTTGAAGTATTAAAATATATTTCTAAACACTTGATAAAAATATTTAAATTTTTAAAAGAAAAAAAAAACAAAGAAAATTTTTGTGACAAAGTAATATGAAAGAAAATAAGCATAAATGTATTTACTTGAAACAGGATACAGGTTAGGATCGATTGAAACAAACGTCCATTTTTTCAAGCTCCATCTGGTAGTCGAATGTTTCTTTTTGTCAAGAGAAAAAGAGAAAGAAAGAGAGAGAGAGACAAACATTTTTCAGACGTATCGGGCCTCGTTTCCCGGTGAGATTCATGGTGCGGACATCCGGGTATTTGTGCAACGGCGATGTGCAACATGTAGGCACTTAGAACGTTCCTTTGTCCCACATTGTGAACCCCAAACACACATTTCTTCTAATGTCCATTGTTATGGACCATACAGCTTCAGTTATGGACGTTTTTCCACGCAACGGCCATTCTTTGGAAACAACCCCCATAACCTTACAGGGTCTGCTTTCTAACACTATAGATTTGCAATTTTTATTCTACAATAAGAAGACTCGACACAATTGACATTGTATATATACAACTTTTATGTAATATATAGTGTATCAAATAACATAATAATCAAAACTGTTTCAAACGTTACAATGAAACTATCGACCTGATTATCATTTTTTTTTAAATAAATAAAAAAATATGTCTGTGTATGTGTGTGTGTGTGATTCAAACGACTCTCGATAATATACACTCATACCTTGTAATACCACGTACAAAAGATTATACTCCAAAGAAAAAAATGAACTTAAAAAACAACTTTAAATATATTTCGATGTATTTGTTTATTACCAAAATGTAACTGACTGAGTGCAACGCCGTTTCGGAGTGCAGGTTTCGTTTACATCGGGTCAGGTCCTACTCAGGGCGTATTGCTTTCCGTGGGATTGAAGTGCTCGTAAAACAAACCATCCTCTCTCGTCTCCCCACCCATCCCACTTTGAAATTAGAGCAGTCTTGTGGCTCCTGCTAACGCACGCATGTTACACACGTATATGAAAACACAGAAACTCATACACATACACACATATATATCTATCGTACGAGAGCACCGACTCGTCCAACGTGTACGTCCTCCTCACCTCCTTCCTTCCTCACGCGATACAATGTTCTTCCTTCCCCTCACCCCGTCGTGAAACTAACACTGCGCATTACCATGACAATGGCTAGATTAAAAAGGAAGGGGAGTGTACACGCACCCCTAGTTTCCTTTTCTCTACTGTGCTCGCGCGGATAGGGGGAGGGGCGGTGGAGGAAAAAAAAGAGGAGGGGAAGTAGAGAACGACGTGTCTGACACGTATGACCGAACCTTGGAAACAGAACGTTTTACGAACGCCCAAACTTTGCAACGGGAAACGAGGGCTGCCGCCGCCTCGAACCCTTTTTCCCTTTCAGGTGAATCGATTGCGCGAGTAATCCACCCATGTCACCCCATAGTAATATAAGAACCAGAACCTCAAGGAAGGAGTTCGATAGAACGGATTCATTTCGAATATCCACTTTCCCCTTTTCAAATTTTAGATCGATCGACATTTTATGATCTGACGACCTTGGATTATTTTCAACTATACGCTTAGAATTTTATCGTCATGTTTGATCGATCGATCTTTTTTTTTGTAGATCTTAATCTTGTAACGTTTTAAATATTGGATCATTTAACCCTGTATGGTTGAATTAGAGACATGGTAGTTGATTATAGTGTTCAGTGAATTCGATGCTAAGGATAATCAATTATACGTTTATCAAAAATAGAATAAGATTGTTTTGTATGTTCTAAAGTGTCTTTCCTAAATGGTTTAGAACTGTTTCTTGTTCGAATTTTAATACCTTATGCAACGTAAAAGTTACTGGATCCTAAAGCCATCTACAGGAAAAATAGTATAATATTAATATAGATTTAGTATCTCCACTTTGTTATTTAGTTTTGTTAAGAGTTTTAGCAAAGAATTTTCGTTAAACAAAACTCTTTGAAACAGTTACCGATGTAATTTTAAATAACAATTTTGATGCAACTATTACATCTGCATTTGATACAATTTATGATACAATTTTCAATATAGACACTTTGTGAATATAACTTTTATAAAATCGATGAAGAATCGACTATTGTCGTGAAAAGAGTTAATGTTTTTCAATAACTATCGAACGTCAGCGTCACTCTTTGGCAATCAGAGAATGACGCTGACATTCGGACAAACGAACAATTGCAAAGCGCTAAATGCTCTACGGTACGCGTTCAATTCTATGAATGTAGCCGTCGTCTATTCGGGGTTCTACCCTGCTATTACAGTCAATGGCGGGAACATACGAAACACTATTCATGCAGCACGCTTGTTCCTTACACACATCATTCTAAGTATAGTGTAACTCGACTGGATGAATCCACCAAGCTCTCTCTTAATGGTGGGGGATGCGAGTGACGCCTGTTTGCAAACGTTCGACCAAAATTCTCGGGGAATCGAACAATGGCTCCTTTCCTCCTACGATGTTAACGAATGGAAGAGAAATAAATTGCTTTAGATTTAATATACTTACTGTATTTAATCTATTACAAAAGAAATAATATTATAAACATATTATATTTAAAAAAAAGAAAATTAATTCAATTAACAACAATTTCAAATAATCAACATTTTCACTTATTTATCGAGATAATATAGAAAATGTTTGGAATTATAAAAGTCAAGTGGTTGTTGGAGGTCACGTTGAATCCAATAGGAACTTGGTGGGATCCTTTCGATCCTCGGCAAGTATTTGAACCGAGGCAAGGAATCGGTGTCGCGTGAAATTCAATTATGTCATTCATTGCTCTTGGCGGCTTTTCTAACTCCCTCCCTTCCTCCTCATCGTTCCGTAACCCTAAAACCCTCGATGATCCCCATGCAACGTGGTGCTGGATGATCCGCAGATGCGTCACACACGAGTGTATGTCGCCGATCGTGTCCCACCCCAGAAGATATATATCGCCTTTCACAACGTCACCGCAATCACTGTCCCGTCGAATTAGCTAGATTTCTCTTGCTCGTCCTTTTCTCTTTCTGCTCCTTTTACTCCATTCTTTTTCCTTTTTCCTTTTTCTTTTTTCTTTTTTCTTTTTTTTTATCTTCCCTTTTTCTCTCTTTCTATCTTTCCCTCGCAAATTCCTCGTATTTGCCAGTCGATTTTTCATCTCAACGACAAAACGTTGCTTCCTTTATCTTGTTTTCTTTATCTTTTCTTTTTTCTCTTTTTTCTTTCCTTTTTCTTTCAACTATCTTCAATCGAAACCCTTAAGCGATTTAGACGGAGACATTCACCCTTCCCAACTTCCGTATTCTTCCACCTTCGTAAAGACCAGGAGAATCGGAAGAACCAACGTCGACGATACTTACACGCGTCGTTGACTCGTCCTTTGCTATCCTTAAAGGATCTACCGCCGAGAGAAAGTACCGACGACCTTTTTTCTTTCACTCTCGAGAGTCCATCCACTCGCGGCAAACAGGACGCTTAATTGGCCGATTTCATGCTTTATTTCATTCCCTTTCCAACATTCGAGTTTGTGTATCTTACCGCAGAATTGAAGAAAGAAAAGTAAATACTCTAGTCTAAAGATATCTCTCATATTATATTTATCTTATAGAAATGATTTTTATTGTTTAATGTTAAATACATTTCTCTATTTGTACAATAAATAACAAAACGTTTTTCATTGTGATTAGTTAACGATCTTATCTCACGTTTCTTCTATTCTATTCTACGTACAATAGCACTCTTGCACACAAGGCTGTTAATTCTAGCTGTAGGTTGGTAATAGTGACTGTGCTCATGAATGGACTGACCATCGCACGATGAATGACGATAGTTCCGTCTGGAAAGTAGGTGGGTCTAACCTTGGATCCGTTAGCCGACCATGCAATAAATTTACACGTGGCCTGAGCTTTTCTTCGGTTGTCGACACTTCACTATTTGTCGAATGAAATAGAAAAAAGAGAATAGAAAAACGAAACCTTCCGAATATTTATTAATTTTCAATCTTTTTATTATTTATCTTTATTGTCTTTCTACAGTTATTTTAATATCATTGATTGACACTTGCACACACCCAACGTCAAATAGAAAAAAAAAAGATCCTAGGTAATGCATATTCAAAGAAGAAGAATAAAAAAAGCTTGTGAAATTTTTTTCCACGGTGAATAATAGAAAATTCATAGGTTATTTTAGAGACATAGAACATTCCACGATGGGGTCCGTGATGTAACACACATGACACGTAACACCGCGAACATTTTTCTTAACGCTAAGAAAGACCCGTCGACTCAGGGCGTGACACGATAGACGTCGGAGTCTGAAAATTATGGGGCCATTATCGATGCTCTCTCCTTTCACCTCTTTCTTTCTCCCTTTTAACGCCCTCCTTCGTTTCCCTCCTTCGTCCTCGGTGGTTCCGCATCGCAACGGGGGTAATTATTCCCTTCTAGCAACAAGTAAGGAAACACATGTCTCGAGGTAGAGTATACCAAAAACGTTGGAGCACCGGCCGCGACCGACCACGTGGACCAAAAAACGATATAATAAATCCGAACCCTCGTTGTAACGCAATTTCATAGGCATTGTCCTCGACATGGCCCAAGCACGGCCGGTTATGAAACTCAATTCTCATTGTGGATTCCTCCATTCGGAAGGTATAAGCTCGACCCCTCGTTTTTAGCCTTTCGAACCCATTGCAACGTGGAGAAAGAATGAAAGAGAAGAAAAAGAAGAGAAAAAAAAACAAGAGAAAAGAAAGACAGAGAGTTAGTGAAAGTGAGAGAAATACAGATGATGAAGAAGAAGAAGACACAGAAGAGGAACAACCAGTTTCTACATCGTACCATTGGGAAGAATGTCCTAAGTCCAAGAGTCCTGTTTTTCTCAGGACTACGAAAAGTTTAAGTTCAAAGTGAGACGAGCTCTAAGAGACGAGTTTAGCCCCTTACCTTCTAAAAAGAAAGGGAAGGAGATAAAGAGAAAGAGAGAGAGAGAGAGAGAAGGTTTCAGCCATGAATATTCCAAACTATCAGGAATGGTCGGAAGAAGGCGCCAGGAGGAGAGAAGGAAGGCTATGAATGTCATCCGCAAACGTTAATCGACGAAATACAAAAGCCATTAGACGCTACCGTCGAGTGGTGCACGTCGAGGGCACCGGAGCGCAACACGCCCATGTCATTTTCGCCATTGTACCGGTGCTACAATTAGAGCCGACTCGACACCGCACCGGTATCGTTGATTGCTACCTATTGTCATCATCCTGACGATGAGAAGAAGCAGAGTATCTTGTTGTGTTTCGTGCCAATCCAATTATGCGAGATCAATTCTTTGTTTTCAGAAAAAAAAGGGACTAACTTTATACGATTAAAATCTTCCTGGTGATCGTTGAATTCTAATTTAAATAACAATAATAAAAGAAAATATTAATAATAATGTAGGATTCGTGATAAAATTTGGTCGCTGGACTGATTGGACCGGGACTTGAACCACGGATCTTTCGTTTTATGGTCCAGTCAGTCTAGCAGATCAATTTTTTATTTATTCCTACAAATTGGGGGCTCAGTTGGAATGAAATTTTGTTTCGTAACACGCTTAACAATCGTGTAACAACATGAGAAAAATAATTAATTGTAAGATTTATCAAAAAGAGGTTAGGCGATCGCAGCGACATGAATGGTAGACTGAGGAATTAGATTTGTTGAACGTATCAATATCGTTCAGGTTTTTTTGTTTAACATTTAGGCTCAAATATTTTTATACGTAAGTAAAGTTTGGTACAAACATTTTCACATCCAAAAACTTGAATAGGAATTCGTGAACTATTGAATGGTTGGCTATCCATAACTCATTCATAACTATCTATTGCTCAATGAATATGGCAGCCGCCCTTAAAGAAAAGGATCTTTGATTTGAGTTCCGATCCAGTTAGTCCAGTGATTCCATTCTTAAGAATACTACAATAATAATAATAATAAGAAGAAGAATATTCTTATTGATTATTCTTGTTCGTTTCATGCACAGCGACATAAAAGAGACAATAAACTTCATATACAAAGGTTTCCTTAGCAGTTTTTATATTTTGTTCCCTGATTTCCTTAATCTCACCAGATCTTAGGGCGTTACAAACATTAGGTAGTAGATCTGGAGAAAGAAACTATTTGCCGCCCCATCTTTGTTCCAATCTTTCCAACACTTTGGAGGTGTTTTTAACATAAAACCCTCACAAAGCCTTTTTTCTTGAATTGATGACGATATTTTCAACGGATGGGTTTTTGTTACCCTTGCTATGTTTTGTGACTATCTCTTTTACTAGAATCGGCGGTGCCAACTTTTACTGGCGATTCTTTGGTGCTGCAGAAAAGATGTCTATCTTGAGGTGGGCGAAGAATATCCTGACAAAGCAAGCCTTTTCATTCTTTTGAAAAAGAACAAAAAGAAAAAGAAAAGTAGAAAAGTAGAAAAGAAGAGGAGGTAGAGAGGAAGGAATAGCAAGCACGTAGGCCTTTCTCGAATTCGAATATGCACGAGCACCTGTAAGAATTAAACCTACCCAAAATCTCCCTTCATATCCTACTTTCTATTGAATAAAAAGAAAACTACGATGTATGCGGGATCAACAGGATTGTCATCCGGCTATAAGTTTCGTGTTATACTAGTTTCACCATGCATTATGCTGGAAATATCCACTGACGTTGATATATTTTCATTATTCCATTTGAATAGATGGATCCTAGTGGGCGCACGTTTTGATCTCTAAATTATTTATTTATTTATGATAACTCGACGATTGTGATAAAAAAAAAAATATTCAATTATTTTTATAGACATTTCCATAAATTTATCAGACTTATTGAAAATCTATAATATTGTATAAGCAAAGGTTTATTTATTTATAGAAAACACATAACATATTTTCGTAATTATAATTAACAAATATTTCAACTATTTGTTCAACGTACAAGGTTTCTTTTTATATCTTATTATTATTTAATAATATATATTTAATTGTTATTAAAAAGCAAGATTATGTCATATAAAAATCTAAAAAAAACGTGTGACCTGAAATAAATTGAAATTATTGAATTGAAATATAGCGTCATCTATTGAATACTTTCAAAACCTAGAGACCTACATAACCTCAAAATAATAAATCAAAGAACTTTTGGTTATGGTAGAATCTCTGATGGTTTTAGCACAAAAAAGCAGACTTTTATCTCTTACATCTTGTTCCGTTTGGTTTGTTCGATGAAAGTCGCGATTTTACAAAGGTGGCCCATTTCGAGGGAAAAATAAAACGACTTGTCATTGGACAAGAAACCGTCACTCTCATCGTCATCGTCGTAGACGAAAGAGGGCACACCCTTCGGTAGGTTGCTATAGGTATATATGTATATACATATACATAGTTATAAGTACTTATGTATATCTCTTTTTAGCATTTTAAAAGCATTCCACTGCGAGTCAATTTTTTTCGCGTTGCTTCGATCGTCTGGTAGAAAACTCATCGTCTTCTGAGCGAGTCCTCGTCGTCCCTTATCGTATGATCATCCGATATCTTTAAATACACGACCAAGAAAGAAAGAAAGAAAGATATAAATAAAGAAAGAGAGAGAGAGAAGTAATAATAATAATAATAATAACAATAAATATTATCTGTAGTAGGAAGAAACGAAAGATCGAATTGTTGCCCACGCTGAACGATCAATCCTCCAAATGTGTTTCATCTTTCTCGAAGCACAGACAGACACATATTATAAGATTGAGTCGCGTGCCATATCATCTTCTTACTTTTTTTCTTTTCCTTCTTTTTTTTCTCTCCAACGAAGTATTATAAGTAAAAATTATTTGTATTTTCGAGCATCTCTTTTCTACTCTTCCTCTTTCTCTTTTCAACTTTTAACATGGCATTAGCATCAAACATTGTACTCTGACACGAGAAAGAGACAGACAGAAATATAATAAGAAGAAAATATATTACCATGGGTTGTACCCACGCGTTCTCTTCTTTACAGTAGTAGTAAGGAACATATAATGAACATATCAGATGGCCGCCAGCTATGTCTGGGGATTACATATTTGTATCCTATGTTAATTCGGTGAGTCGCGTTGCCGTGCATCAGCGCGATATTATTGTGATTTAGAGATTGAATGGTTAAGGTACGGGGGCAGAGAGTATTCCTACGTGAGGGAGTATTCGGGAGTAAACGGGACGAAGTGGGAAGAGGGTGTAAAACCCATAGAGAGAGAGTGAGAGAGTAAATTCTAGGGGTGGGGCTAGAACGGATCGATGCCGTGTCGTAGCTTTGCTAAAGAATATCTTGCAGAAAACGCATTGACGTCTACAAGCGATGCGATTAAATCTGCGATTGCTTCTCACCTCCTTGATGGATCCTTCTTCTTGTTCTTCTTCTTCGTCTTCTTCTTCTTCTTCTTCTTTATTTCTTCGATAGTACCGAAGTTATACTACTACGAAGAGAAAGTTGTAGAAAGACGATATATATATTTATATCTATATATATATTTCGAATAAGAACTTCGTTTTCAATCTACGAAAGAGAAGCGTAATCGTTCGACTCGGAGTAATCCTTTCAACGAATCAAAGAATATCTTTTTCTATCTTTTTGTCTTTACGATCCTTTCTCAAAATTGTTCATCGTTAAGAAATACAAAAAGAATGCATCGTTTAATATCGAACTACACTGTTAGATAAAACACTTCGATTTGACTTGTTTTTTCTTTTTGAAATTAAACATAAAAAATAAAATAATATGTATTAATATTTATAAAGATTCGAAAGTTTGTTCTTATACTCGAAGAATTTTCTTTAGCGACTGTACATAAGTATATGCGAGAAAGAGTAAAAAAAGAAGAAGTTTAACCGATGGTAACCGGGTGATGCGTTCGTAGCTCCAAACGAAACAATAGAAGCTGATGGTGTTTGATGGATGTAACCCCATGACCCGGCTAATAAGCCGCACGGAAATAAAGAAAGACGACCGGTTAGACCGCCACTATCGAAACCTACAGTTTATATCATCGATACCGTCAAAGACTGAATTTAGATAGGATAATTTGCTGTTCACCAAGCTCTCCCAACGATACTTTCGTACCAACAAACTAATATAAGAAAACGTAAACGTTTATAGGTTGAAATTTCGTATCCTTGTCTTATTTCAATTCACACACACACAAACACGCGCACATACATTTATAGATATTTTCTTTTATTGTAAATCAGTTAAATTTCTTATAAATTTTGAGAAATGGCCAGATGACCCGTAGAAGACGATTTCGAAAGGTAATACAATGGTGTATCACGGTGGCCCCGGATTTCTACCTACGGAAAGAAAGAATTCGATTACGCGTCGAGTCGCATCCCTCGTCGAGTGCAACGACATGCCATTTGGTATATAAAGGCTCACCTGCCAGAGTGCATAATAGTGGAACAATCCCGTGGGCGTTGGACCGAGTAACACACACTGCTGCTGCTTCTGCTGCTGCTGCTGCTCCTCTTCCTACCGTTTTGTTGCTGTTACTGTTGCTCTTGCTGTTATATACTGTTATACTGTTGGCTGCTGTTACTGCTGCTGCTTCTTTTGTTATTTCTTTCTTCCACCAGCAACTCGTCTCGACACTCGTCCTTTTCCATCTTCCTCCTTCTTCTACATACTCGAGGAGTTAGTTTTTATCTTCTTTTTATCATTCTTTCTCTTTCTTTCTTTCTTTAAAAGGCCACCCGCAGCGAATCGATCACCGCCGTCCGTTTCGTTCGTTCGTTCAACGATTTCGTTGAATTTCAAACCAACTCCTTACAGCGAGTTCTTAACACCCGACCATTATTATATCCTATCTTTCCCATTCAAGAAACACAATTTATTTAGAATTGTATTATACTAATGCAACACAAATTGTTCCTTATCTTTGACAATATTCCTTCGATGTTTCTATTACAACGATAACCTAAAAAAAGAAAGAAAGAAAGAAAGAACAAAAAATCGTCAAAGTTGCAAGATGACGTTCTATTATATTTTCATTCTATCGCGTCTAGTAATTTTTCGAATATTGGCAGGAAGTGACTACGCAGATCACTTCGAAAAACAAAATCTGGCCCACGGCTATATCTTCTCCTCCTGTTGTCCGTCCCAAAGAAAACAGACGATTCTTCATTCTTTCTCTTTCTTCCTTTCTTTCTTTCTCCTTTCCCGAGTCTTCCTATTCTTTCGATCTTCTCTCTTTACCTTCTTTTTTTAATTTACGCATTGTGAACTACGTTTGCCCTTTACAAAGGCGTTCCCACGAGCGGCCAATGAGTTGGCACATATAACAAAAACATTACTTCGTATATATATCCAGTTCGTCCTCTTCTATTTATCTCTCCTTTCTCTTTATCTTCTTTATCTTCTTCCTTTTTTTTCTTCTTCTCTTTCTTCACCACCATCACCCCCGCCGTCTTTTCCACCTACTCCTCTTTTCTATTTTTCCTTCTTCTCCACCTTAAAAAGTTGAGTTTTTAAATATTCCTACGACGGTAGCCGCGTAAAATCTTTTGTTGCTTTCAAAGGAGGCTGGACCAAAAGAATTAAGAATGAGAAGCACGTGTGAGAAATAAGGTTTGAATGAAAAACTTGTTTCTCGGGAAAAAGGGCCGCAGCATCTTTTTGATAGAAACCTAAACTTGCTTTTCTAATATTTGTTATATTTCTCGTGAATGTCTTCTATATATATATATATACAGTTTTTTATTAAATAAAGTAAATTCTTATTTATATTTTCAGACGATTATTAAATTAATTTAAAATTTGTTGATTATTTTAATCTATGTAACACATATATATATATATATATTTTCAATCTATGATGATATCTGTCAATAATAAAAAACCTTGGAATGGTTGCACGGATTTCCATTAGTATTAGGTAAACGCATCCGTTTTGTTTTCTGATAACGGTCGACCTCGACTCACCTCGTCCGGTCAATTTCAGTAACTGTGGAATTAGAGACAGAAGCACGAGCCACGCTTGGTAACTTGCTATCCGCGTGCTCGTTTAGTACAGTAAATAATACTTCCAATGTACAATGAATTTACTCGAGCGTGATATAAAGCAAAAAAATCTGCCTTATTCTTAAAACGCTAACAAAAGGGAAAATAAAATAAAAAGGAAGAAGAAAAATCATAATAATAATAATAATAATAATAATAATAAAGGGATGAAGAAGAAAAAAAGAAAAGGAAGTAAAAAGTGAGAACATCAGACAGTGGATACAGGTATCTATACAAGCAGGTTTCCTCCCCCATTCATCGTTCTCTACGTTCAACCGCGAAGGATTTGAAAATAGTGCATAATCGTTGGCATTCGAAGGGAAATAAAAGTTATTTTTCAAAACGTACGACGTTTTTGATCATAAGAGGGGTGGTAGACGCGCTTGGTAGGAAATGAAAGATCGTTGAAAAGGAAAAAAGAAGAAACACCATTGTATCCGTTGGAATTTCGTTGAGTCCGGCCCCCGAGAATTTTTATTGGGTCCCATATGCTTCGGTATATGGTCCCATATAGCGTTCGATGGTGCCAAGCAGTCTGGCGCGGTCTACCCATATCCCATATAAGATGGATCCATTTACTGTCTACGATATTTCAAGATAAACGAATATACGATGCATATATATCGCTGACTAATTTAAATGCTGAATCATTTGATTTATCTTTTTAGTTCGTATTGATAATAATATGAATAATCATGTGGATACAATAATAATTATTTATTTACTTAAGCAAATCATTTGTTTTTTTTTTTTTTAATATCAAAGATTATTTTTATTTATTTTAAAAGAAAAATATACTTTTATATAATTAATTCTATATAATTACATTTACTTTATAGATAGGAAGAAAAAATAACTTTAATATCTTATTAATAATAAATTATTAATCATAGAATTAAACGTTACGAATATAATATAAATTATTTATTTACTTTCAACAAATTATTTGTCAATATTTATATTTATATATACATATATATTCTTTATTAATTATTACAAATATTTCTTATCTATCTATATAATATCTACTAATAATTAATTCCAATCGTATAACCAAATTCATTCCCCATGGAAAGAGTGAAAAAAGAAAGAACAAAAAAAAGAACCAAATAATAACGAGAGAATATAACGCACGCACGTGCAATATGCACTCTTCCGATATTCCCCGTACTTTTTCTCTTCAGTGCATACGCTAGCACGTGTGAGTAGTAGTATCATGAATCACGTGTCGCCGTTCTTGACCGTAGTTGACTCGAGTTCATTCGTCGGAGCCGACAATAAGCTTTGTGCCAGTCGTCCGGTTAATAGTGGATACATAATGTAAGACCAACCAAGGAAGGAATAGTCCTCAGCGTTGCTCTCTTCGAGGAATGCTAATATGACGGCTCAAACGATTCTCTCTCTCTCTCTCTCTCTCTCTCTCTCTCTCATTTCACATGTTTTTAACTTCATTTTGTGTCCCCTACGATGTGTCCTCCAATGTCGCAAGGTTTCTCGGGGCTGATCGTAAATTTTCGAGAGAAACTTTTTCGACCAAATAAAAAGAAAAAACATCCTAACCAAGGTTAGAAATTTGAAACATCGTTCCAAGAAGTTCAATGTTCTGTAAACACCTTTTTTTTTCTTTTATTTATGAGTTATATCTTTCATTCTTTTTTTCTTTATCTTTTTTGTCTGTCTCATTTGTGTTTTATTCTTTTTCTCTATTGTTCTTTTTCTCTCTTTCTCTCTCTCTCTCTCTCTCTCTCTCTCTCTCTCTCTTAGGTGTTATAACAAACTTAACACGCGTAAGTTCGTAAAAAACGATACTTTCTTCCAGGTCTACAACTACGATACGTATTTACGTAAATCCAATTACGTTACGAACGTGTACGAGATAGCAGCAGCAGTTAGACACCATGGATCGACAATATTTTCTACTGAATATCTACCCTCTCTCGTTGGAATTTCTGTGGATACAATCGCAATTAAAAGAGTAGAATTTAATTGGCTCCGTTAACACGTTCGCCGTTAACACTCCGACTCACGCCTTCGTATATCCCCATTTATTGTTTTCGTCTTTCTGACCACACAACTAACCCCAATACGAATAAGCACGAACACGAGAGAGGAGTATTCGTAAAATATCGAAATAAATTTTATCGAACGTAGACTACCTCCAACAACTACTATAGACGATTAATTAACTTGTAACTTATAAAAGGAAACTACTTCATCAATTTTTATAGATAGATTAGGTTATGTTCATAACAAATGATTTAAATTTATTCCTTTTACAAAAGATTTCTAAAATTAACAGAAGAAAGAATAATCTAATAAAAACGTTAAATTAAAACGTAGTGACTATCGTTAAATACGATTATTCATTTAATATATTTTGATTTGATAGTTAACGAACATACACGACGATTCTTGTATTGTTAAGAGAATTTCTGTTTGTATACTCAACGAGATGAACTTATTATACTTAATCATTCATGAGATCTCCGACCGATTATATCTTTCTCTTTTATACCACTCACATAGACACACACACACACATATACACGAATAGATTAGAATAGTATAGTACAACGTAATAAAAAAAAAAAAAAAGGTTCTTAAGATCGTGAGATTTAAAAAAGGCGAGAGAGTAGAGTTATAAACGAGTTCGATTCTATCAAACTCGAGACGCTATGGCGATTTCTAAACGATTCTTCATTTCAACTTATACCTTCAGTTCAACATTATAACGCGTATACAACATACATTCATTCGTTTTCTTTAACTCCTTCAACAACGTTCACCCTCTCTTCTTTATTCTCTTTCTATTTTTATTATTTTATTTTTATTTTTTTTTCTGTTTCCTTTAAATCTCTTATTCGGCGGAACGGTCGTACCTCCTTTTTCTTTTACTTCTTCTTTCATTGATCGTACGTGGTACTTGAACGACAATAAAAAAATATAATACAACACACATATACACGGAGGAGACATTGTTGACTTTATAGAAGCCGAGTGGTTCACGTATCGTTGTTAGGTTTTCATGTTTGAACCAATGAACGAGTCATTAAACGTTATTCGGTGTGCCCCAGTATTTTCGAATGATATCATACAATGCCTTGCTTGCTTGCTTGCTTTTGTTCGTAAGCATGTATACTATAATACCCCGTGTAAAATACTGGTTATACAGCATTATCGGCCAACGCGTTATTCGTTCACTTTGTGTCGCGCGTTAAACAGAAAAAAAGGGAAAACTATGAGAAAAATAAAAACAAAAAAAAATAAAACAAAAAAAATAAACAAAAGGGGTAAGAAAAAGGGAAAGTTTTAGGTTTAGGAAAGATTTAATGGGGAGGAGGAGAAGTTGTGTCACCCTAAAACTTGACAATACTCATCTACCATCGATACTAATCCTTGGAATTTTTTTGTCCACACGCAACCCCTGTTTCTTCGTTTTCTTTATTTTTTTATTTTTATATATATACAATCCTATTTTTCTTTTTCTTTTTCTTCTTTTGTTACCTTCTCTTGTTATCCATTGTACGACGCATAGTTTTCGAAGAAATACCTGGAAAAGGTTATAAAATAAAAAAAAAACACCTGCTCATTCTTTCTACACATTCCTTTCTAAATCCCACAGAGGAACTATAAAAGAGAACAACACATGTATTACATATATAATCCTTCGATTTCTATACACCTGAATAAATATTATGATTAATTCTTTTTCTTTTTTTCTTTTTTTCTTTTTTTAACCAAAAAAAAAAACATATTTAATTTTTCCTATAACAACGTGTCTCTGAGACTCGCTCTCGACTATAACGTCGTTTGTAATCGAATCGATACTCTCAAACGTCGATTCTTAGGAGAACGACGAAGGCAATCAACAGAGGTTTTCTTTGGAAGATCGTTTTTTTCTTTTTCCATGATCTTACGTGATATCCGTACGAGGAAATAAGGAAAGAAARAAAGAAAGAAATCAAAGAAATGAAAAGAAAAGAGAGTCAGAGAAAGAGAAAGAAAAAAGAAAAATGACTGGTATCGCGAGTA
Source organism: Polistes dominula (assembly GCF_001465965.1). Next base: position 1,017,819 of record NW_015148975.1, on the reverse strand, counting down.
CCGTCGCATTAGCAAGCTTTTTCCATCGTCAATGGCGTCGGTATTGTGGTACAGCAACAACGAGAAAGAAGCAGAGGAGTAAGGGGGAGAGGTGGTTAGGGGGTGGAATTAGGATGGGGGAGGAGGCAGAGGAGTCCCCGATGGGGACGTGAAAAATAAAAGGAGAGTCGATGCTAAACAGAATTTAATTACGCATTAAATGCACTCTCCCTCCTCCTCCTCCTCCTCCTCCATCACCACTTCCTCTTTCTCGTCCTCTTCCACTTCCTTATATGTATGTATACATATATATATACATATATATTTCAGCGGCCGCACCGGTGGAACTTCACAAGAGGCACAGGTACTCGACTTTCAATGACTGGCCCGAGGCCATTGTGAACGAATTCAAAGGATATAATTACGCTCACCTATGCCACGCTCGAATATCGCGAGCCGTTTTGTTCGCTCGTGCGAATTATCCTCGGCTCGATCGCTTCGATTCCCGATAAGAACTGCCTTCTCTCTCTCTCTCTCTCTCTCTCTCTTTCTCTCATCTGGTTCGTTTCGATCTTTTTTTCTTTTTTTCGTTTCTTTTTTTTTTTTTACCCCCTTTCCATTCTTTTCACTCTTTCCCTTTTTCTTTTCTACTTCTTCTTCCAATCCCCCTACCACCACGCCCTTCTTCCTTTTCCTCCTTCTTCTCTTACCCCCTTTTTTCCTATTCCCTTTTTTTTTTTTAAATCCCTTTCAATGAGGGTGGCTCCAACGTTCGGAAGGAGGAAGTTGATTAACAACGGTATATCGTTACGATCGAACAATGTAAAGAACTAATTTCCTAACACACCATCGAGACAGAAGCCAATCCGTACTAATGAAGTACCTAGATACGTCCGTAATTGGACGACAGCTTTGCGATTCTACTGTCGATCGGTAGATAACTATTTTTAGCGATATCGAGAATATATACATATGTATATATGGTGTCCTGTAACTGGTAGTACGAATTTGTTAGGTATTACTTTATATGAAAAAATCTAATGTTAGACGAAAATAAATCTTGATATGTATATAAAGATTTTTTGTTTTGATGAAAAATACATTTTTAAAATAAGTATATATATATATAAACTTATATTTAATTCAATTTAAGTTAAATAAATATTATTATTATTATTGTATTTGTAAATATTTTAGAATGCATTTGGACGATTCTCAATATGTCTAGGAATAATTTCGTTACGATCATATTTCTTGTTAAGTTTCTCGTTTTACATTTATTGCACAATATTTTTAGTTTCTATGATTACAAGTAGTCAAATTTCGTTTGTGCTACCAATTATGACACCCTATATATTATATGTGATAAGTATGTATCTATTATTACATCCTGTGTTGTATTGTAATATTAAACTGGTCAGTTGTTTGTCAAGCTATGAGACATTTGATAACATAATTTGAATAGGAAATGTGAACTGGCAATAAACTAACCTTAGTGAGAAAATAAAATACCTAAATGATTAAAGTGGAAAAGAAAAGTAATTGGAGAAAGGAAAAGGATTAGAATTCATTTTATTTTAAGTTCCTGCTGATTTTAAATACAAAATCAATGGTTAAACTGTGTAAATATCGGATGCTGTTTAAGGACTTATTAACTAAAAACAGAAATACAAAATTTAAGAAAGGAATTATATTTCAATTTAGGTTTCCTATTTATTGTTATAATTCATTCTCATTTCCACTACCTAGTAAGTAATTAGAGACAGTAATTGGAGAAAGGAAAAGGATTAGAATTCATTTTATTTTAAGTTCCTGCTGATTTTAAATACAAAATCAATGGTTAAATTGTATAAATATCGGATACTGTTTAAGGACTTACTAACTAAAAACAGAAATGCACCACAAGATTTTGGAAAAGAATTATTTTTCAGATTAGGTTTTCTATCTATTGTTATAACTGATTTTCATTCCCACTACCTAGTAAGTAATTGGAGACAGTAATTGGAGAAAGGAAAAGGATTAGAATTCATTTTATTTTAAGTTCCTGCTGATTTTAAATACAAAATCAATGGTTAAATGTGTAAATATCGGATACTGTTTAAGGACTTATTAACTAAAAACAGAGATGCACCACAAGATTTTTGAAAAGAATTATATTTCAGATTAGGTTTTCTATCTATTATTATAACTGATTTTCATTCCCACTACCTAGTAAGTAATTGACGCAGTAATTGGAGAAAGGAAAAGGATTAGAATTCATTTTATTTTAAGTTCCTGCTGATTTTAAATGCAAAATCAATGGTTAAACTGTGTAAATATCGGATACTGTTTAAGGACTTATTAACTAAAAATAGAAATACAAGATTTAAGAAAGGAATTATATTTCAGTTTAGGTTTCCTATTTATTGTTATAATTCATTCTCATTCCCAATACCTAACCTACAACTTTATTCGTATAATAAATTATGTTTCAAAAGTCATAATATTTGTTCTTCATTAGATAGAAATGTAACCCCTGTATAACCCGAATTGGTTTTAAGAAAACCTTGTTGAGTTAAAACTGATACCAAATTGACCCAAGAAAGTATTCAAAATTTTCACAGATTATCCTTTAAAAGTAAAGTTGTAAAGTTCTCGAATATCGTTAGAAATATTTAGGACCTTTGACACACAAAATGTCATCATCAACATTTAAGGACAAAATGTAAGCTTACACCAGAGGTAATAGGACGATAGAAGAAACGTCAAACAACAAAAAAATGAAATAAAAAGAAAGGTTTGAAGATGTAACATCTGGCAGAAGGTAACAAATCTTTCCAATGGCATAACTTATAAACATATATTTTCTAGCACAATACGAAGAGAGAGAGAGAGAGAGAAATACACGAGTTACTGGGTTGCCACAATTATTCATACGTGCAAACTAGTCAGATCGGTCAGTTAAAAGAAATATTCTTCCCTTTTCTCTGTTACGTGTGGCTTGCTCTCGGTATCCACGACATTAATTCCACTTACGTTCTTTACCCCATAACTCTTCTTCAACTACGGTGTTGTAAACAAAACCGGATATCGTAATGGATAGATAAAGATCATATGTATTTCTAAAGCAATTGATAAAATCTAATCCAGTTATGATACATTAAAACAAGTTTTCTACGATTGTCATCTGTTTATATTTAACAAAAAGTCATTTCTATTTTTTTCCCGTTCATATTATTTCACCCTATTGAGATTTTTTTCCATCGAGTTAACCGTAAATAAAGAAAAAGGTAAACATAATAAACATTTCATGAATAATCTTTATCTATACGATGATTCTTTTACCGATAGAAAAGGTTCACTAGAAAACAAGAATATTTCGAATAAAGTAGTATTACGTACTATAGGGATATTATTATTCGGTAGCAAGGTGAAAAGAAGTTACCTAAAGAGTAGAGGGTAAAATAGAGAGAGAGAGAGAAAAAAAAAAGTTAACCGAAGGACCTAGAGTGACCCTGGCGAGAAGCTGATAAACGACGTCCAAACTATAAAGAGAACCTGATCCGGACAGCGGTTCGCTTATTGTATGGTCGCGCGAGCTGCACGTCGTATTTGGACAGTCAGTTGTTAACGGCAATGAAATCCGCCATTGTGGCACCATTCGCTGGGGACAATTGCCCATTATGGCGGTGACTACCTTCCGTGCTTCGTGTACCATAATTACATTACGCGCGTTACGCCACCGACACGCACGCGTTCCAATACACATGCATATTTCCATATGTGTGTATGCTTGTCTGTGTATAGATATACAGAAAGGAGTCAACTTCGATGCGCGTTCGACCCATTGTTCGCAACAACGAGCAGAATGCGTTCATGGGTGTGCCGAGCATCGACGATTCGCGATTTCATCATTTGACCGATCGATTACAAGTTCCAACAACCATTGGACTAATCCTTTCCAAAGTTTCCTATCTTTCCAACGATTATTTGGAAATGAATTTTTGAAATTAGTCTACGACATTGATTTTAATATATTGGATTAAAAGAGATAAATGAATAGTAGCAAATGATTGATACTTAAACCTTTGCACTCAAATTTCTTTTTTTCATTCCATATATTAGCAGTAACTCACAAAACAATTTCAATAGAAACATCATATTCATATATTATAAATAAATGATATATGAGCATTAAAAGTAAAGTCATAGTTGATATGTTGTAGAGTACATTGAATTTGATTCAGTTCTTTTTATTGTCCCCATAGCGAAGTTCTAGAGTGCAATGTGTTAATTATAAGTTTATTAATTATTTCGATTACTCTCAAACATAATCTATCTCAAATACTTCATCGTTAGAAATTTGTAATACATCTTATTCCTTAGGGGTGTCATGAGACATCTGAGTCTACGCCAATGTTGTTCCTTGGATTGAATTCCTATTTCTTTTATTTAAAAATCTCTACCATTGTAAGAAAAATAATACATTAGACACAGCCTTCAAATGTGAGGTATCCCATGTCTAATAAATCATGTCAGAGAATACGTGCCTTTATATATTTCCCATCAGTTTGACACTTTTCCTTTCCTTTTATTCTATCCATTATCTTATACATTGACATTTTATCACGAACAGATAAACTTTTAGTTTTTATCCACTTTTCTATTTCATTAGTGAGTCTATATTCATTTGTAAGATTAAAATAATTTTATCTTATCTCAATCAAAATGTTAGAATTCTCTAGATATATCAAAACTATACTGAACATACACACTTAAATTGTAGAAAAAGGTTTTTTCTCACACCTTGAAACATTTTATTGGAAAAGTTACAAGGTTTCTCTTGTAACTTTCTATTCCCAGATTTCTCTATTTTTTTTTAAACGAAATCTTGACAACAGCACATGGTGAGCAACTGTTTTTCCTATTGTCTTTTTTAAAGATCACAAAATAAATTTCTAATTTACTGCTCTATGGAAACAAAAGGCCTCTAAAATTCCTTTTGATATTTAGATTCCTCTAGACCTTTTTGGACCCCTTGTGGTTTATAGAAAAGTTTTAATGCTTCGTTAAGCTTTTAAGTTATTTTTTGAAAAAATATATATATAACTGAATTTGTTAAACAATAGTATAAGTAATATTATATAGTATGTATAGTACATATATTATATATATTTTATTATTTAAAGAACCCACCATTTTTTTTCATTTTTTATATTTGATATTTCTTTAAGTCAGTAAAAATGAAATTGAAAAATTGATTGGTCCACATGGTATTGAGAAAATTGAGAAATATATCAAAATCTATGACATTTTTTAACAAGAAAGAAGGCACGTATTTTCAGAAGATTAATCAATTTGCCTACAAAATCATATGTCTTCTTCTACTATTCTTTAGACTAATCAACATGTGTTTAACTAATGAATAGGTTTCTTTTAAATGAGAAAAAGGCCTATTTATTTTTGTTCTTTTGTGGCATTCAATATGTTAATGTCATGGATTCTCTCTTCCCACATTTACTGTAAAAGTTTTGGAATTAATGTAAGTGGTAAAATAATTTTGACCTGCAGTATAGGTTATTATACAAGTTTGGAGTTGTAGGTTCACTCTTCTTCCAGATACTTATTCAAATAATTTGAATTGTTGAAAAAAATCAATGTCTTATAAAATAATTATTTTTTATTTAAACTAATGTTCATATAAATTGGACTATACAACCTTTATTTTTTCAAGAGGTTTAAAAGAGAAAGTGAAAACGTTTTGAAAAGGGTGTTGATCGAACATATATATATATAAAAGGGGGTGTCCTGAGAAAATAATTCTCAGCTTAGGAGAGACTCGAGTACCGTGGGTTTCGTGCGAGACATTGGAACCCCCAAACAAGTGCTTTTGCGTATGACGCATAAAGTCAAAGGGGTAGCATACGTTCTTATTCACGATGGCCCCGACAATTTGTGGTCGGCCAGTTTTCGAAGGGTCCACAAATTGTTGGTTAGGGATTAAAGCCAATCGACCGAACTAGAGTTTGGTATAGCACCTAAGAGTTTCCTCTGGTCTTTCGATCTAAACCTTCCTAAGTGACATTCCTTTGTTTCTTGCGAATCAATAGCTAGGCTATTATCTAGTCCTGATATCTGATTTGTCTCTATTAAAGGAGAATAACGAACATACGTATATTTTCCCTAATATTAATTAATAATAAATAATTGAATATTACAAATAATTTTTTCTATTAATCTTACAGGTAACAGTAAAACTATTTATTTTTACAGAGCTAATAAAAATGATTATCTATATATAAATTTAGAATCATATTATACGTCAACTTATAACTCCAAAACTATTCAACATTTTTTTTATTTTCTATGATTTTTTTCCAACTTAGAATACAGGTTAGTTTTTATCGAGATTTCACTTAGGGTAAAATGCTCTAAATTTTGTCGACAATGAATAAGGTTAAGGAATAATATTTACCAGTGTTGGTATTCGTAGTATGTTGAAGTATCACATAGTTATTGTCAATAAACAATCGTACCCTCCAAATGGGGGATAAAGGATACTATGGAACAAGTTCAGGCCTACCGCAACGCCTTCCCGTAGGCTGTTTTCGACAAATACTCCCCGTGTGGTGTTCAAACCTCAGTCAGATAGATCCTCTCGTTCTCGTTCATATGCGTTGCTCGCGTATGACGAACACCAGGATGACGACGGGAGGTCCCCCATGGAAGGAAGGCGGCTGGTTGCTATATCTCTCCAAGGGCAAAAGAAGAATTTGCGCGACGTGCGGGCCTTTTCTACTCTTTCTCTCTCTTGTTTCTTTTTTTTTTCTTTCTTTTTTTCCCCCCTCGTTTCTTTCTATCTCTATCTCTGTCTCTGTTTCTCTTTATCTATCTCTTTGACCGGACCAACCGGACGCGGCAGCGCGGAATCGTTCCGCCTCTTCCTTCTCGTTAGCCGGTTCTTCTATGCTCCTTTATTTTTCCCTGCTTTTTGATTTATGCCAACTTTCTTACTACGATATTGTATTATATTATATATATAGGTATATATATATTCAAGTAAAGAATATTCTTATATATGATACAAGTTCACACGCGTTTATTCATTTATATACTCTCTTTTCTAGAAACATTTATCACAAAATAGCGAATTGTAAAGAAAAGAAAAATGGAAAATCTTAATTCGATGTAAAAGAAATTGAACAATAGGAAAACAAAATATTTTTAAATTGCGACGTTTAATGATAATAATTTATATGAATCTGACCTTGCAAAAAGCTATAAACCCTTTTTTACTGTTTGTTTTTTTCTTGTCCTTTATTTCTTCTTTTCTTCGTCCCTCTCTTCTTCATCCTATTTTTCCCTTCTTTCTTTTTCTCTTGTTCTTTTTCCTTTTACGGCTTGTTCTTTTGTTTCGTCAATGATTTCATTCTTTCGCGGGACACCTTGTGTCCATGTGAGATAAGCCGAGAAGAGAATGGCTTAGGGCTTCTCATCTCCCACAAAACGGACGACACTATCTGGATATCTTATCTCTTGCTAGAAAAAAAGAAAGAGGGGAATGTTTTTTACTAAGCCAATGTCACTTCCTATTACGAATTAACGTCATGTCTTCTTTTGGTCTCGACCAATTTCAATACATTTTCAAAATAATACAAAATGAACAGTGAAATATAAAAAAAAAGTTAATTTATATTCGTGTATAGGAATATATACGGTTGATGTAGAAATTATTCGTGACTTAATCAAATTTTACATCAAACATTTTGAAATTGTTGTATATTGAGAATGTTGCGTAAAAAAAGAAATGTTTGATTTTATAAATATTTTTTTGATTACCAAAGTGGTGTAACCCTTTTTAGTAATTTTTGATAAACATGGACAAATCTAAAGTTTCTAAAATAAGTAAATTTTTATGAGTGCAACTCATATTTCTATTCAGTGCAATATATAAATAATAAAATAATATAAATTAAAGCTTACATTAATATTTTCAAATGTTGTTTTCATGCACGATACAATCTAAAACATATTGTGTATAATATCTACATGTTAATACTTTATAATACATAAATATATCTAAATAATCTATCCTAACCTCCAAATATGGGATTACCTGCTACATCACGAAACATTCAATTTCAGAAAAGTGGAAGCAGATTATGTTATACTTAACATCAAATTTAATAATAACAACAATTATAAAATCTAAAGAATATTTCATAAAATATTAATTAACTATTACTTTTAATTTTGTTGCTGTGTCAAAAGTTAAATGCATTGTTTTTAGACGAATTTTGAAACAAAAATTACGTGATGTACGAATATTTATTATCTATACATTTCCATTAATCTTTGTATTTTTTTTTTTTTTTTGTTACATCAAAATTACATTATGCATTCAGTACCGTTTATTTTTCTATATACTTTATATTCAAATCCTATAATACTTAACGTTAATAATTCATGCTCAAGACGAAAGAATCCTCTTATATATTTATAACTTTTTTGTCTATATACTTTTTCTTTTCTTTATCATCATTCGAGTAAGTGTTTTAAACCGAAAATAATTCAAATCTAAAATGTATCTCTCTTGTTCTTGTTCTTGTTCTTGTTCATATAAAAAGGTAATAATATTCAACGTCCTTGCCTATGAATACGGATTTTTTTGTTACAGATATACGATACTTTAGTTGGGCAAAGTATATGAAGAAGAATAAGAAGTAAAAAAAAAAAAAAGAATAAGGATCGTCAAGAGCAGTGGACCGTGGATCCCAAGGAATGAGAGTAAGCGAGACGTTTTGCCACCGAGTTGAGTTGAGTTGAGTTAAGTTGAGTTGAGTCCCGCTCGTGCAAGCACCTTTTCAAACTGATTGGAATGGAAAGGGAGTGGAAGAAGCGAAGGGGGAAAAGCTAGCCGATTCTCTCTGAGGCCAGACCTTACCAAGATACTCTGCAGGAGGGGGGTTGGATACCTAGAAAACCCCTTTCTATGATCAAAACGAGATAACATCTTGATACAATGTTCTGGCTCATCTCGAGCACCGGCTACTTCTATCTTTCTCTTTTTTTTTCCTTGATATATTCTTACCATACGCATTTTGATATTCTTTGACCATGAATCGAGCGAGGACTGGTCGTCGGCTCGGGGAGCATCTATTAAGAGACCATGGAAGAAGATAAAAGATGAAAAAGAAGAAGAAAAAGAAAAAAAAAAAATATTGGGTTCATATAATAGAAAAGGTTTCGTCTACCGTGAGAACTATTTTAATATTTATATTTATTATCTATCATCGAAAATAATAATATCGATTACAGATCGTAGAATATCAAGTAGATGGATACTCAAGAACCCGTAATTCCTTCCCTTTTGTAAAAGAAACCTTGCCAGATGGTGGTACTGCTGCTACAACCTTGTCCTTTGACTATAGTTTGTCTGCGTAATTTTGGCGAAACTCCAAAAGCTTTAACCTTTTCTCCCTTTTCTCTTTTTTTTTTTTTTTCATGCTATGAGCTTTCAGAAGAGGCACCTTCCGTCCTTGTGAACGGAAAAACAACTTTTTTCTTCTCCCTACACCCTTACTAATACTTATGTTTCCAAAACATTCAATATTTCTCGCTCGAATGAACGTATAGATTCATATTTTTCTTTTCTTTTCTTCTTTACTTTCTTTTTTATTTATTTTATTTTATTTTATTTTTTTTTTTTCATAGATATCTACTTATATATTTTTTCTTTTGAAGGGATTACATCCGGTATGCTATACAATCATACATATATATGTATATGTTCATCCAACTCAAAAGGGTCTATCTTTCTTTCTATCTTTTTATCTTATTATCTATCAATATATCTCTTTATTTCTTTCATTATTTTCTCGCTATAGATAAATGTAAGATATACATAAGTGTTCGTATAAGCATCGAACGAACAGATTGGCAGGCGTGAAGAATTTCGCACAATAAACTACCCGAAAATACTGTTCATCGGATCGCGTTCATAATGGACGACAAACGAGATATCCTGCTGAATCAGCCATTATTCATCTGTTCGTAGCTGAAATCATCTTTGCGGTAGATTCTACGTTTTGTCGTATCACTACGTATACTTACTCGAAGAATTTTTCTAAAAGAAAATTCTTCTGCAAATATAAGTCTCCTTCATGGTGTTTTTTTTTTTTTTTTTTTTATTTCCTAGACGTCACATTTCATATAAATGAATATACTACGATGATCGTAGGTATTGAAATGTTTTGTAAAAATTTATGTATTTATTTGTGTATATATATATTATTATAATACCAAACATTTTCTATAGAACATAGTTAGCTCGTTAATATTATACTGTATACGAAGTATTACAAAGTTTCTCACGATAAGTGTAAAAGTGTAAGTTATACTTTACGTATGATATTATTACGGTAAAATCTTGTAATCAATAATACGAGTTAGATTTTGTTGTAGTGTGTTATATTACGTTAATTAATGTCACTTGGGTAACTATAAAAAATGTATCTTTTTATATATCAATATACTTATATTACTTGTCAGGAGTAGAACAACTTGGTGACTTGTGTTACAACAGATAGTCATTTCAAAAACAACCTCCGGAATCCGCATCCGGAATTCTCTCATCGTGTGAGTTACCTAGCGAGCGGGTGTGAAACACGCATGAAACTTTTCTCTCTCTTTTTTTTTCTCTCCCTTTTCTTTTCTTTCTTTTGTTGTTTTCTTTTTCTTTCTTTCTTTCTTTCTTTCTTTCTACACCAGCACGCTCGGTCACAGGACCATACATTCCGATGTCCGAAGTAATATGCAGTTGGACGGGTTCCCGGCTCGGCTTTTCTATTTTTACACGCACCAGCAGCATCACCGCCACCTTCGACATCATACCTAAGGACCATTCGTTCCTTTCAAAATCACTGCACTTTCTATCCCTCCAAGATATAATCGCATTGATAACCGTATTCTACACGTAGACATTTATTGAGATAAAAGAAAACAAATCTGAACCAACCTTGTATTATTCTACCACTATCGATCATACGACAGGTTTTATATTCCATTTTCAATAAACTTTATCAGTGATAAAGAATTATAACGATTAATATTCTTGTAATTTTTTAATTGATTCACACATTTTTATTTGGATTTTAATTGTAAACAAATGTCAATGTTATATAAAAATTGAAAAATAGTTTGATCTCGATTATGGTAGAAATCGGTAGAAATAAACCATAACCTAATATATTATATTAATTATTATATTATATATTGTGAGACGAGAATTCGTATGCCAAGTGAATATAATAAACCTTACAATTAAAGGAATGAAGGTTTGTTTCGTAGCAAGCTGTAGCAATCATGCCATAATACGAGAAAACAATTAATTGTTAGGTTATTCTAAAAGAAGAGTTTAGGCGATAGTAGCGACGCTGAACGATTGGTTGGGAACTAGGCAAGAAGCCTTTTTAAGTGACCAGCAACCTGTTCAAAATTTAGTTAAAAATTACGTCGTGAACAAAAAATAGAATAATAAATATTACCGATTATAAATTATTGTTTATTATTATTTAAGTTAAATATACTTTTACGTAGTTTCTTTTTTTTCTTTTTTAAAAATTCAAAAACTTTTGAATAGACCACTAGAAAGGGCCAGATGTGACTGATTCTTTGTACCACAACCAGTAGACTGCCTGGTGCCAGTACAGTCCCAAACCACTTATACTGAAAGAAAAACTAATTCGACTCTGTCCTAACTTCACCATTAGTTTACAATACGTTTTAAATTTTATTTTGATATTTTATACATATTATTAATATTTACGATTTGTTTTTTCATACACGTAATATTTTTATATTATTTATTACCTATTCAAATCAACCTAATCAAGTTTGATATCGTTACAATAACATTGTCATCTCTCAAACGAGAATAGGGGAAGACGTAAGAATGAAAACGAGTATTCTAGCGTTCCTAAAACAACACAAATATCTGAATATTTAATCAAATAATAAATCAACATAACTAATGAATAATATTCATTTTGTTACTGTCCCTTTTTATGGGTTCCAAGTATTTCCTGATTAACAGATCAAATATTAAATAATGTCAATAATTTGTAAAATAATTAAATCCTTCGTATTGAGGGTTTAAATAAATCACAAAAATCTAAAAGAAATATCAAGAACTATTTAAAACAAAATTAATTAATTATTATTAAAAAAAAAGCATTAAATAGTATTTTTTATCGGTTCTATCTTACAATAAACTTTTACTGAAATATACTTAAAATCTGAAAGGCGTGTCTAATGGAAAACACATGGAAGAACCTAGTTGGTCGAATAAGATAATTTGGTCAACATATGAGGGTTCTTGGAAGGTCAGGATCATACTCACATTGTCGGGTCGTCCTTTTCTTTTCTAGTCGAAGGGCTGTAGACAATGACGGTCGACCATCTTTGTCTAAAACGTGCGGCCATATGATAATACGTTAACCGTTAAGCTGACTCTCTTTTTTCTCTTTCTATTTCTTTTTCTTTTTCTCTCTTACTCGGGGTCTGTGTGGTCCGCCATTGAGTCTTAACTCTTTGATGCATCGTGCACATATTCATTCGGTCTCGCGTCTCACAATGCCTATAGTGTCCATACACGAGCATTGTACGATCCTCGCGCCGAGCGTTAAACTCCCCGACGCACTCACTTTTCATATATATATATACATACATAAACACATACACACATACACATATATACTATGTATATATGTAGAAATACTCATACGTAGAGAAGAAACAAGATATTTGTTCCTTGTGCCGGTTCGCGAACGAATAATACCATATACCTCGCGCAATAACTCACTTCAAAGTAAAACATAAGCAGTTTATCGTATCCTACGACACGATTTCTCTGGATTATATCTATTTACTTTTCTCTCCAAATTTTATTTCAAGTGAAAAGAAATAGATGAAGGTGATTAGACGTGTCGTTTTTAGTAAATGGGGTTAACAAGTTTATTCATTACAATAACCGTTTTGAATATTCATCTTAATATCAATATAATAGTTAGTTTAATTATAATAGTTAATATATACATATATAGTTAATTAATATATTGTAAATTATATACTATATATACTACATATAGTTATTGTTTTTGTTTTGTTTTCAAGTTATCTCATTTCTCTAATTAATTATTTAAACATTAACTCGAATATTAGAAAATTCTCTAAACACTGGTTCGTTAAATTATTGAAATTAGTTAATTAATTATATTGTTTTTATCAAATCATAGTTTATCTTATTAATTGATTAAATATTACCTGAAGTATTAGAAAAATCTTTAAACATTTAATATAATATTTAACATTTTGTAATTGTTAAAACTGTGAACATTCTTTTATTATTTGTAAAAATGAAGATGTACATATAGGTGATAAAACTATTGAAAGAAATAGAAAAATCGTATTTCGAAATTTCGTATGAAATAAGAAAAATAAAAGTAAGAATCGGCCAGAAAGTGTCAGTGAAATAAATGTCATATTATATTGACAATATACATAGGTACGTATATGAATATGTAAACACTAGTTTGTATTCGTTCGATGTAAACTGTGAATGCTTATTTTCATTTCAAATGTTACCTTCGAACTAACTCAAACGATAGAAAGAATATTAGCGTTCAATCATTTACTTTTTGTTATTTTGAAACTTTTCGAGAATAAGGTTTATAATCTATATGTAAATTCTTTTTTTTTTTTTTTTGATTTGATAATTTTAAAAAATACAAAAATAAATTGAAATTTTGTTTTATTTCAAGGAATCATTTACAAGAGGCATGTACGAATATTTTCCGGAGCACAGGTGCGTTAAATTATCTCTACAATAATTTCTATACTACAAAAATGTTTTGTTAGTGTTTACTTTAGTTATTCATTGTCTTCTGTAACGTTTACATATCGTTTCTAATCGCGTGGCTTATTATTTCTCTCTAATTTTACCATTCGAACTGTCAACATGACGCATAAGAGAGCAGCTGTTCAATATTATAAATAACAAATATCAAATAGGTTAGTTACAGTAGAAATTAATCGATTACAGTATGTTGTAAGGACAATAAGATTTTTATAATTCTAATGTAGAACATACGATTTTGCTAAATAATTTTACTTTAATTTTTCATAGTAATTTCGATAAATCGAATAAATCGATCGTTACAATAACGTACACACAATAATCACTTTTATATCGATAATGATATTCAACCTATGTTAAAATTTTGACGTGTATCATCATTATTATGATTATTATTATGATTATTATTATTATTATTATTATTATTATTATTATTATTATTATTATTATTCGCGATGATAAGTGTAACGTGAATTAACGAGGTCGAGTTAAAAGGGAACTAAAGAAAAATTACAAACGCGAAGAGGAAGAACGATGACGCGTGATTCGAGAACGGTGAATGAAAAATGACCTCTGCAACGCGTTTTCTTCTCGACGAAAAAAGAAAAGAAAAAAGAAACAGAAGGAGAAGGAGTAAAAGTAAGAAAAAGGAAAAATTCAACGGTAACACTGGACATGATTTTCCGGACATTAACGATGCAGAGTTCCGGATCATCGAACGGTTGTTCGAGCAGCGACCCCACGTAAGAGGAGTCACAAAGGGCCACGAGTACTGTGTTTCCAATTTAGACAAACTCGTTCGAATAATAGCAAATTCATCCAGTCATTTCCGGGACTCTACGTGTTCTTTTTTTTTTTTCCTTTTCTTTCTTTTATTTTCTGTATATGTTAGCAGTGAATCGTTTGGCTTTACGTTAGATCGAAAAAGTGCCATTTCATCGGCCAACTTCTATGAGCTCGAACGAACGACGACATCGTCGGTTAATTAATGAACCCCCTTTGTTCGTACGAAACCTTTCAAAGGTAAAAGTATTAATTTGTTGGTAACGTTTTCGTTCGAATTATTTCATATTTTCTTGGACGAGTGTTATTTACCGTTTGCTTTGTATGTATATTTCTTTTGTTTATTTTTCATTATCCTAAAGATAATGTCAAAAATACCGACTATCACCCATTTCGGAATTTACAGGACCTTTATGGCAGCCCTTTAGAAATTTTACGACCAGAGTTATCTCTGTTAAAAGTCGTATCCAAACGAATGTGTTAAAACGTTGCCTTCGAGATAATAACGAACGTAAAAGTCTACTGCAAAATAGTCGAAAAAAAAATCATCGACGAATTAGAATCTCTTTTTCTCGTACTACGTGGAATTCGATCGTTCGTAAAGGAAAAAAAAAACGGAAAAAAAAAAAACAGAAAAATATATTACATATTATAAAAATGAAAAAGTATTTTGAAAAGATCCACTTTCTTTTTTTCCATTTAACAGGTGATGTCCGAATTCGAGTAGTATAGTAGAGATCGGCAAATCTCGTTCTTATTAGACACTTAGCGATCGTAAATCGTTGAATTCGGCTGCGGTCGAGCTACTCGGCTAATTTTATCCACAGTTTACAAGCACTTCCATCGCTATAAATGACTGTTACGACTGTCATCTCTTTTCAGTAACGGGTCGCAGTTAAAACGGAACGACTAAGGGGTCCGAACTTTTTTTTTGTTCATCGCCCGGTATATTTCCGAACGAGTAATTTTTCTCTATAGGCAGCACGAGGTGGATCTTAATCCTCGCGAACGAGAAAGAAGTAAGGAAGGAAGAAAAGAAAGAAGAAAAAAGAAAGAATATATGAAGAAAGAATGAAAGAAAGAAAGAAATGAAAGAAGGAAAAAATAAAGGAAGGAAGAAGGACGTAGAGAGAAACCGGACGCGGTCACGTCGGTTTTTCGACTTGTTTCGGACAACACGCGTACGGTTTGGCGCGTTCCCAAAGGCCCACGTCGGTTCGTTTTTCTTTTCCACCTAGTCCTTTTCACCCCTTCGCGATTTCACCCTGATTCTAATGCAAATCGGGGTCAGTTATGGCGATACCCCATTGCAAAGCCGAATCCCCATTGAAATAACATTAATCTAGTGTGGCACCGAGCACGCCACACGGCTGCCACGTTTGATTATTCCTTACACTTCTTTAAGACCTACAAGAAAGTCTACGTTAGATGAATAGGAAGTTTCCCCTACTTCTTCTTCTTCTTCTTCTTCTTCCTTCTCCTCGTCCTTCGTTCCTCTTATCCTTCTTACTTCG
Organism: Polistes dominula; assembly: GCF_001465965.1. The sequence goes on along the minus strand of NW_015148975.1, from coordinate 1,001,649 downwards.
TCTTTCATCATTCTCGAGTAAACGTCGCGAACGTTGTTGCCTCACACGCCATCTTTTTTATAAAAACTCTTTTCTTCGCTGTACACTGTTGGGTTGTTCCGAGAAAAAATGGTTCCTGCATCAATCGTTTTTCATTATTCATAAGATCAAAAATTTCAAACAAATTATTCAATTTAAAAATAATATTTATAAAAACTTTTTATATCATAGGGAAGAGTTAGACAGGTAACAAAATCAGAATATATTGTTTTGATCCTGTTGAACGTATCATCGTTCAGCAACAAATACAAGCAAATACAAAAATTACATAATCTCAAAAATATATGTTTTTACATTGATGCACACACAAACACACGCACACAATTTTATGCAAAAGAAAAAAATAATACTTTTTGGATAACCCCAGAGTAATTACAGGTGCATTTATTTATAATCGATCAAATATTATAAATTTTCTTCTAAGAAATATAATTACGAAGAACCGGAAGTCTCACATCGTCATTTTAATATTAAAACAAATCAACTAAAAATATCCTAGAAAGAGGGAGAGGACAATGTCGTTCGTGTAAATGCGTGACGAAGCGCTGAAACAGCTAAGTGGAATTTATTGCACTACCAACGACGAACGGGTCGGCTATACTTTAGTTTGACTACACACCGTTGCGTGAAACTCGCGAGAGTATAGCAGGTTTGCATATCCCTATCTTTCTTTTTTTCTTTCTTTCTTTCTTTCTTTCTTTCGTAACATCGATGCATCTAAGTGTCAGTGGGTTGTACGTGTTTGTATTTGGTCAGAAAACGTTCGGGTCTCTCGTAAGATGATTTACGTGCTTTCCGTTAGAATTCGTGGCGGACCATAAAACTGAATTAATCGTTCCGAAAAAGGTCCCTTTTTCTAGCTAAGCTCTTGCTACTATCGCGAATAAAAAAAAAAGGAAGAAAAAAACCTAAGGTTCATTCTCTCTTTCATCATCATCATTATCATCTGCTTCTTCTTTGACTTTTTATTCATTTTACGTATTTTTTTTTCTTTCGTTCATTCGTTCGTTTCTTCTTTCTTTCTTTCGTTCTTTTTCTTCCATTATTATTATTATTATTATTATTATTATTATTATTATTATTATTATTATTATTATTATTATTTTCTTCCTTTTTTTTTATTACAATTTTTTTTTCTACTTCTTTCTCATTCGTTCAAAAAGCATCGCTAAAATTTATGCCCGACTCGTTCGTCCACCTAGCACCTTTATAATTTTCTCAAAGCGCAACCTCATTTTCAGCTTATTCGTGGATCGCACAAAGAGACGTTTAGGAATGCCACGTTTCCTGCATAAAAGAATATATTACGTCTCCGAGAAGGTGGTTCGAAGGCGCAACAACGTGTGCGATTTAAAAACTCGACCGACTACGAAACTACGAGCTACGAATTATTTTCTACTTTCTCGGAAGCGATCATTTAAATGGACGAGAATCGTTTAGAAAGTTTCGTTTTTAAATGGGGTGGTAAGGGGGACATGAGGAGGGGGTTGAGAAAAAGAATATCCCAATCGCGTTGAGCCTTTTTAAACGAGATATAAATTCTAACAAGGACTGGGGAGGGGGTTTCTTTTTTCTTCAAGGGGTTCAATGTATCGAAAAAAAAAGGTGGTGAGAAAAATGTTTCTTTTTCTTTCGAAATCCTACAAAAACGTGCAGATATATTTTTTTATTTGGAAAAAAAAGGGGTTTTGTAAAGCAAGCAGTTTTTTTTTACATGTTACGTGAAAGGGTGAGATTATTTTGTAAAAGTATCGAAAGCTTATACTTAAACTCACCTGACGATCGTCTAGAAATCAACTTTACCGAAATTGAACAATTCGATTAAATCCGATCGAGGAAAAAAGGGGTGCAAGTTAACATGAAAGATTTCACATTGTGAGGTGAACCCTTTTTCTCGTGGATAGAAAAAAAAAATGTCATGAGAAATATTTCGTAAGAATCAAACAACGACTTTCTCGTGAGAAAAATTCAATAATCCAAGAAATGTGAAATTCCATCCTGATTGGTAGAATTGTATTCGAAACATCGTAGTTGGTAATTAATGGTCGAAACGTTTTTCTTTGATACAAATACAAATAAAAAATTAAGAGACATCGAATAGTCGAAGAATTGATAAATTGTTGATAAATGTTGTTTGAAAATTCGGAAACTGGTGTTTATTATGGGTCAACTATAATTTACGAATATAAATTTAGCGTTGGAAGTTGTTGAGAAACGAGCGATTAGTAACGCGCGATACTTTTCACGCTCCTTTTGCATAATACGAATCTTATGGGGGGTATATAACGTACGCGGCGCCATATATGATACTAGCCGGTATAAGTATTATTATACTTAACCTAAGGCGTGTATAATAACGCAAGTAAGAAACATCGCGACCTGAAATATCACGCCTCGATTACTTTCAATGGGGATTCTTGCTCATAGTTTACGATCTTACCATGGTAAGCATTCTTTTTCTTTTTCTTTCGAGACACCAGATAGAGGAACGTCGTTCCTTTTGTCGTATACCCCCTTTTTTACTCGCACCACCAAAACTATTTTACTTTCGACTCTACTCGAGGTATTAAAGGGTTTACGAGCTTCGAAAAAAAGGGTGAGCGATAGAGCTCGAGCAAAAAGTCGAAAAGTACTTTCTCTACGTGATACCTACCCCATGATTATTCATTCGTTGAATTCATAATCGGTAATTATGTTTTGATCTTTTGCAGGTTTTATTTTTAAAATATTTTTAAAAAAATCTAAATCACACATGTAAACTTAAATTAAACGACAAATAAATATAATAATTATCTTGTATTTGTTCGTAATAAAACTATAAACCATTCAATGGTTTTATGACAATCATTTCATTTCAAAAGCATCGTTCGTTCTACCATTTGTCATACATCTAAAAGAATCACATGTTGATTTCAAATTAACTATCAATATACATTTAATAATAATTTGTTGTTTGTGTTACAATTAAAAGCATCACCCCTTCCTAGGTCTCGTGATAGTGATAGTGTCGTTTCATTGTGATAGTCATCGTTTGGTGCAATTTGCCATATACCGATGAAGGGTGAAAAAATAAGTTATCTCGTATAAGAGAGCTCTTCTCGCAAGCCGACGACAATAATGGATCGGTACTTCCCTGCTTCGACATTATATGGAAGAGGCGCACCACTCGAACGTGGTCCATTGATAAGAAGTACAATCGGGGATTCCATTAGAAGGTATCGACTATGAAGAATGAGAGAGATAGAAAAAGAGGGGAAAAGAGAGAAGCAGAAAGAGAGATAGAAAGAGAGAGAGAGAGAGAGGGTTGCTATTGGTGAATTCGGACATGGGCTATCCATTACGAATCTACCAGTGGAATTCTGTCCTATCAATCTTTGCAAGAACCGTGTTCACTCGTTCTCCTCTTCCTTCCTTCCCTTCATTCGATCGAAAATATTCGTCGGACGTTCGATGTCCGAAGGCACGAATCAAGCGTTAATGCATACTATAGACGGCCAAGTGCCAAGGGAGAAATTAATAGTCATCCCTGCTCACCTTCTTTCTCACGTATACGCTTTCACGTTCCTCTGCCAATGTCCAGTCCACTCTGACGAGTGGAAAAATAACGTTTTCGAGTTCACCGAACGAAAGAAACACGTTGGGAGTATGTGTGTGTAGGTGTGTGTGTGTGTGTGTTGGATAGACGTAATCAAAAAAGAACAAAAAAATAAATAAATAGAGACTTCCTAAAAGAGGGCTGATACCCTTGGATACGAGGGAAAAAAAACGATATCAAACGGTTAATCACTTTTCATCCTTAACCAGGGGGATAGAGAGATTGTTTTCTTTAAAATAATTTACTTCTCGATGTGAAAACCATCTGTGATTTTGAGAACATTTCGCGTTCATGCTTTTTTGTTACAGACGTGTTAAAAGAAAAACTTTTTAAATTCGTCACGGTTTACTTCGTATCAAAAGAGAACGAAAAAAAAAAAAAAAAGTAGAAAACTTTATCGATTCTTCGAAAGCTTTCAGGTGAATTCGTCACGGATCTCGTTTCAACGAGAACTGGACCATTATTGGTCAAAAAGAAAACGTCAGAGTCATTCCTCGAATTTGTATCGGAAAATGAATAAGTATTACCGCATAGTTGGGTGTACTCTTACGTAATGTAAATATATTTTATACAAATGTATATTTTTCGACGTATCGTAGAAAAATTTATTCAACTAACTAAAAACACAATAAAGAAAGAAAAAGAAATAAGCCTTTTTCAATTGGCACGAGAGATGATCGTTGGATAAATATCACGATGCTAGCTTCGACTAAACTGAAAACTCAAGTAGAAAAGTAGAGAAAAGAGAGAGAGAGAGAGAGAGAGAGAGAGAGAGAAAGAAAAAACTGTAGTATTGAAAACGTGGGAAGCGAATAATCGGAGGCTCGCGTATCTATATCTATTGGCTTTTTATTTTTTTGAGAAAAGGAGAACGTAACGCGCGCGAAATTGCGAAAGAATTTCAACGAATAAAAAAAGGAAAAGTAGAAGGAGAAGGAAAAGGAGGAGGAGGAGGATAAAAAGGAAATGCCTTGGTATAAAAAGAAAAAAAAAGGCCAAAAAAAAAAACAGAGGTCGTTTCCAGCCTTCGTTCGTTCGTTTTCCAGCCTGACTCTACCCGTTCCCTACTTCGGCAAAGAAGAAGGGGTAGTAGATCTATAAGCAAGACATTCGAAATGTACGAGTTTGAAAAGCTCCAAGAGACGGAATGCCAAGGTAGAAAGATGGAAAAGACGGGAGGAGTTACCGAACCCTTCACGATGGGGTGAGGAAGAGGAGAGAGGGTGAACGGGGCTGGGGGTGGGTAGAGAAAACGAGAAAAGAGAATAAGAGAAAGAGATTGATAGAAAGAGATAGGAGAAAGATAAAAGAGATAAAGAGAGATGGAACGGAGTGAAACTTTTGCGAGGAATAGGAAAGATATTCAGGGATCCGCGGTCTAATTATGAGTTTGTGGAATAAAGCGAGCATTATGGCGACGCGCTCGTGCAGGAGGCATTCGGCGGTGCAACGCAGAGAGGTACCTTCATCGCATAGAAACGGGGACTCGGAATTTCCGCGAGTCCTCCATGGAACCGATGCATAGATGCATGCTTGCTTGGATGGATGGATGGATGGATGGATGGATGGATGGATGGATGGATGGATGGATGAGTTGAGTTGGATAGGTTCGTTGGATGAACGGGGTGGGATGAAGGGATGGTTGTACGGATGGAAGGTGCCCGTATGCTTATATTATATAAGCATATAGGCGGTTAGGCGGCGCCCTGCTACGGATAGAAACGGAAAGGGACAGAGACGGAAGGAAAAGGAAGAAACAGAGGAAGAAAAGAATCAGACATACAGATAGACAGACAGGCAGAAACAGAGAGAGAGAAACAGTAAGATAGAATGAGAGAGAGAGAGAAAGAGAAGAGGATTGGGCGCACAAAATCCAAATGTTATTCGTAATATTCAGCGGTGGCGCGACTGGATAGATGCAAGTATTATGCTTCGTATATACATATACATGTATATGTATATACACACATATACTTATATCGTCGGTGGCGGTAATGCGGTAATGCTGGTAATACCCGTATATATCGTAATTATGCGCGGATTCCGTGCGATACCCAAGTCTCTAGCCTTTCCACCTCTTCCTCTTACTCCCTCTTGACTCTCTTTCTCTCTCTATATATATATCTTTCTCTTTCTCTCCTATAAACGAGTTCGCTTGCAGCTCGCATCCACGAATTCCCTGATCCTCCACCCACGCTCTTCGACGTTCCACCTCTTCTTCTATATTTCTCTTTGTCCCTTATCGTCCTTCTCTCTTTTCTCTTCTTCTTCTTCTTCTTCTTCATCTTCCTCCTTTTTCTTTTTGTTTTCTTTCTTTTTCATCCCACACCGATGGAATTCTCTCTATCTGTCTCTTTTTCTTTTAAATAATTATATATATATACATATCTATATACATATACATACATGTGTATAGATTCATATATAGATACAAACATATATATATATGTGTGTATCTTGTTCTCTCTTCCTTCAACCCTTTTCTCTCCTTTCTGTATTTTTCTCTTTGTTCGTTTTCACACGTCACAGTGACGTTACTCTTTCACGCATCTGTGTCGCGCGGTCGAAACAAAAGTTTGCGACATAACGCGCGTTCTCTCCTCTCTTTTTCTTCTTCTTCTTCTTCTTCTTCTTCTTCTTCGTTTTCTTTATCTTTTTCTTTCTTTTTATTTTTCACCTTCAAGTACATAGTCATCGTCGTCGCCACGAGCCTCTGCCCCCAACTCGTTAACTAACGAGTCGGCCGAGCACGTGCGTCAGATAAAGACAGACACATAAATGCATATACTCATACATAAATCATACTTATACATGCATGCATACACACAACAGACGAACCATCGCTAGCTTCCAATAGAAGCGTTAGATTCGTATTCGTATTTCTTTCAATATATTTATAGTGGGATGAATGTGTAACGAGACGCACGTACGCCAAAAGAAAAGAATGCCATGTATTTCCCTCTTTTTTTTCACCTGTTTTCTTTTTATATACATTTTTTATTTTATTTTATTTTTTTCTTCTTCTTCTTCTTCTTCTTCCTCAACCAAAGCAGCAACACAGCACGAGTCGTCGTTTCACGTTTTCTCTTTTCTATTTTCTTCATTATTTTTTTCTTTTTTCTTTATTGAAAACTCCCGCCCTCCCCACCATTATTCCCAAGGCAACGTCACTCTGTTGAACGAAAAATGGCGAAGAAAAAAAGGATACAACCTATTCGCACCTTTCAATAGAAATATTTGTATACGCGTTTAGAGAAAGATATATGAAAATATACATAAATAAATAAATGTATGCATAAATATATATATACATATATAAACTTACATATAAATGCATTTATTTATTCGAAACGGCTCGTCGTCGGGTGGTCTCGCGCACGCATGCTTGCGCACGCTTGAAAGCGCATGCCCGCGCCATTCGATATTCATTCTTTCTTGCTAATTTCTTTCCTCGTTGGTATTCCCTTTTCAAATCGTATGGCTATTGATGTGTCTCATAATTATTTTATATTCGCTTGAATCGTAATTATCCGCGCTTCGAATTTTTCCCTTCTTCTAACTTTTCCTTGTTTTGTTTTTTCTTGTTTATTCTTGTATTTTTTTATTTGTTTTTTCTTGTTTCGTTCCTCTTTGTATCTTTTTCTTTTTTTCTTTCTTTCTTTCTCTTTCCTTCTTTCGTATTTTCTCGCGAACGGGCGCGAGGGAGAAGGCTTGTACTATATCGTCAGAATTAATTATGGCTTGATTAAAATTTCATCCGACACGTGAAAGCATTTCTCGTGTGAATTTTATTTTTGTCAAGTGTTACAAAAAAAAAATACTTACTAACCGGGGAACTTGGTGGTACTGCAAATGTCAAATGGATTACTGAACACAGTAGTTTACATCACTCAGTTAATCGTATACTTTCTATCAGATGTTCTATAATGATAAATATTTGTATTCATTAATAATCTTATAAAATTAGAAATAATATAAATGTTATGAACAAAATAAGTAGATTAAAAATGTTTCATTACAGTTTAACGTGTATAAACTTGTTTCATAGTTTATCGATGGGTACAGCTTATATTTTTGGTAAAGATTGTAGTGGAAACTATACATAAAGGAACTTTGTTCTAAAATAACGGAATATCATTTCTTCTTATGGTGTCGCATGTGTTTACATAGGAATCCGATACCACTCGAAGGGCCCGACACTGTACAAAGGTTTTCGTCGCACCAATATGTCTCGATAATTCTTAAGTTTGTTTGGAATTTTATGGCCCTCCCAGAATATTTCTCTTAATTTTTAAGTGGAGTTTTTTTCAAGCATACAACCCCGCCCCCGTTGGTAATAGGTTATTTTTGCTTTTTGGGTTTACAATCCCGCCCCCGTTAATCCTAGGTCTCCTCAACTTTTTAAATATAAGACCCAATCACCGTTGGTCATAAGCCATTTTAATTTCTTGAGCCTATAATCCCGCCCCTGTTGGTCGTAGTTTGTTTCAACCTCAAGTTCACGACCAGGAACTAAGAATATTGGAAAGTAAATACCTAGTTTTCAATTTTTATTATATTTTCACATTATAATAAGAACGAAAGGTATGTGTATTTATAGATAATTGATAATCACTTCATAAAAAGCAAAAAAATTTATTGTATTATAACGATTAAAAAATTACAAAGAAAAGTTAAAAGTTGGCCTTTCACTATTATAGATCAAATGGAAATCATCGAATGTGAGCTAGGTTGGCCGAGCGGTCTAAGGCGCCAGATTTAAGCTCTGGTTCCCCATGGGAGCGTGGGTTCGAATCCCACACCTAGCAAATTTTTTTTTTTGGTTTTTCAATAAAATTTATATATTTCATCTATTTTCTGAAATGAAAAGTATAAAATAATGATAAAAACATTTTTTTTTTAAATCGTTTTTTATTAAAAATATTCGTAAATTATAAAATTCATATAACACATATGTAGGAATTTTTGGTTTGAGTTAGAGGTGCGAGGTGAGCATACACCCAGTTTAATCTTACTGATAAGATATATTTAAAATGGGTATTAGAAAAAGTACAATAGTAGCTTCACAATATAACGATAACAACTGAGATAAGTAACTGCACTATTACAAATGATAACGACTGATGACGACTTGCGACCGATGACGACTTCTACTAGACTGCGACTGTTACGACTGATCAACTGTTACTAACTAACTGCCTGCTAGCCTTCGACTCAATCCCCGTCTCTTTGTATCCATCTACACGTGGTTCTCGAATATTCCAAACATCCGATCCGATGCAATAAACAAAGCATCGATATCGCTCGAGAACTTTCACATAGACTTACACACTTTACTTACACAACTTACAAAGAACAGACCACATACTGTCTTTCTTTATTTCAACTATCGGTTCCCTTGGCCCTTATTCTTTCGTCGTCTACTCGCTTATCTATGTTTATTCTTCTACACTTAAAACTCTCCTAAACATATATTTCAATATATTGGGTTGGCAAGAAAGTAATTTCGGTTTTCTAGTGTGAAATATTACTTTCTTGCCAACCCCCAATAATATTATATATATTAAAATACTTATATTATTTTATAATATAATAATATATATATATTAATGTATATATAATTTTATAATATATATATATATTTTATCGAATAAAAAAAAATTGGAATAATTTATTTCTAAATATTACTTCGATAAAATAATATAATATAAAATTACGAAATAAAAAGAAAAAAAAAAGAAATTAACAAGAAAACTTTTAGGATGACTTAATATCTACGCCTATGTAAAATAAGGTATACTATATATACCAGCATATTTATACTTCTAAACGTATATACATATATGTTTACATTAATAGAAGAACATATATAGACGTATTAAATATATATTAATACTTTAGTTATATATAAATAAGTTGCGCTCGCGTGCGATTAGCGCAGGAAGAGATCATTCGTAATGTTCGCGCGTTTAGGGATGGACGGACAGCTCGACAGAAATCTCCGTGTCGAGTATCTTTAACAAGACGGACGTGGCAGGGCTAAGGGGTATTGTCGGACGATCTTCTTGCGTGAATCAAAGATATATTTCGTATCGGTGCGCCTTGGGTGGCTTCTCTTGTTCATCGCGACGTACATTAGCAGCTATCGTTCGTACGGACAGAGAGATCCGATCGGGATGTATCTTTCTGCTATCGCGACGTATCTGACAAGCATCGGACATCAAACCGACGTTGGAAGATCGTTACGATCCTCTTTCCTCATCCTCACCTCTTCCTCTCTCTCTCTCTCTCTCTCTCTCTCTCTTTCTCCTCCTTTTCATTTGAACGCATAATTGTGGTGGAAGAAACGTTCTATGCCAACTAGGAACTTATTTCAAATCGAACTGATATACTTTACTGGGTTATCATTAAATACAGAAAACAATTACAATACTAAATTGTTTTTATCGTATTTTATATAATATATAATTACAAACAAATTATATACATATTATATTTTTATCTGTCCAACTTCTATATGATACAAAGTTTCTACAAATTATGTATTCTTCCAAAGAAAGAAAAACAATTCTTATTTAATTCTGATTTCATTAAACACTGAAATCTAAAAACTTATAACATTTATTTTAGTTATTCTTAGTATTTTTCTTTAGATTATTTCTTTTCTCACTTTGCAGACACCAATATTCTTGCATCTAAATAATAAAAAGAAACAAATACTTCATTCAGACAATAAACCGTGCAAAGCTAATGATTAACATATTTATTTATTTGCATTAAGAATTGTGAATAGATAAAGTTTTACAATCGTTCAAAATTGAAGAGTTACATTTTTAAGAGAAATAAAACGAAAGATCGTGGAAAAAAGGAAAGGTCGAGTTCGATCCATCAATTATTTCCTATAGAAACGTAATCAACATACGAAAGAGGAAGAGGAGGAGTATGGCAGGAAGAAAAGAAGAAGATAAGAATATCGTTTCTTGCGTGAGAAATATGGAGAAAAAGGGAGTGGGGGAGATAAGAGAGAGGGATATCATTTCTCTCTCTCTCTCTCATGGTGATGATGATTCGAGTGACAGGAGCAGCGTGTTGACGTGACACACTTCATGGTCACGGTGTACCGACGATTCGTTCCTTGAGTTTTCTTACTTTCTCTCTCTCACTCTCTTTAGTGAGAGAGTCCAACACCTGCGAGAGGACCAATCAGGCATAGGAGGTGAACTTGGTAATAAATCAACCTGTACCTTTCCACGTAAGGTAGACGCGTGTAGAGTCTACCTATGGGGCCCCGTATATATGCGAGTTATTATTTATGGGCGTTCGTTAGCGCGGCAACAGTTCGAAAACGTTGTGTCGAGCCAAGGCGTATTTAAAGGGGTTCCTCTCGCGGCTTCTCGCCAAAGACGACGACCATAACGAAGAGAAAGAAGGAAGAGGATGAGAGGAGGTGGAGGTGAACGTCATCGATTCGTGCACCCCACACATCTCGTTCTTAAAATCTTTGAATAACGGCCTTCACCCTCTTCGGACATATTTATTATCCTATGGTCGACTTCCTGGTAGGTGGCTAAACCATGGTGTACCTTGGCAATACGATTTATTTCAAATTCGTTACTTTCTTTCGAAATAGAGATAAATATGTATATAGATAAATAAATAGATAGATAAATAGAAAGAGAGAGAGGGAGAGAGGGTTAATAATATCCGATCAAACCGTTCGAGAATACTCGCTCGTGTATTATTCACCCTCTTGATACACCCCGAACCCAGCATAGTCCAGATCAGTGATTCTATAAGCGAGATTGAAATAACATCCAATAGACGACGTTATCGATGTACCCTGGCCTCTTCAACTACAGTAAAGGAGCATTTGCTCTTTCTATCTCTCTCTCTCTCATCTATCTTTCTATGGTTGAAGCTAACGGAGACGACAAGGGGAGTGAAAGAGGTTAGAAGGAGGAATGGAAGGAAGGATGGAAGGAAGGAAGAGTACCAAGAGACGGATAGAGATTCGCCAATAGGAATTCCATACAATGCTAATTAAGAGAAGGGTTTATTCCCGGCCAAAGGGCACGAAAAGGAATTTGTAACACACGTGGATCACAATGGGAACGTTTATAGGACACAATGTCTCTTGTCCCGTGCAAGGGTTTCTCTCTCTCTCTCTCTCTCTCTCTCTCTCTCTTTCTCTTTCTCTTTCTCATTCTTCGTCTTCGAAATCTATCCATCTTTCTTTCTCTCCCGACAATTCGCCGATTTCTATCCTTTTTCTATTCCCGAGTCTATCCGCGTATCCCAAAGTTATTCTTACGAGACACGCCTGCTTCATGCAACAATACGAATCTCTTTTATCGCATCTTTTTCTCCCTCACTCACCTTTTCTCTCCCTTCTTTTCTGTATCTCTTTTCTTTCCTTTTCTTTTCTTTTCTTTTTTTTATTTTATTTTTTGTATTCGGAGAAGCGTAACGGATGTATGCACCACCACCACCATCACCAGCAGCAACACCATCACCTTATTTCGCACCTGAACTGGATCGACGTGATTATTAGAAAATATTTTCGTTGCATAATCGATCGACATCTGGATACTGAATCTCTCACATATATTATATTCACCGATCTCTCATCATCATCGTCATAGGAATAATAATTAAATAATAAAATCGATAGGCAAATCGTGTCACGTTACTATCGTATTACCATGTATTATATACATCATTTATGCGAATCATTGGCTATAGTTCGATAAAAATTTACATTTACCAAGCTCGTGAGAAAAAAAATTAATAATAATAATAACAATAATACCTAATATAAAGAATATGAAGAAAAAATATTGGATTGGATTGTGAGAATATCGTAAGCCGTAAGTTAGTTGATATTAAAATAAGGGTCTAATATGATTGAAAACAAATTGTCAATATTCTCTTTTTATTTTGTTTTCTTCCTGCTCGATAGGAACGAACTAGATTTTTCACAGGCCCTTCGATTCTAGTCACGAGAAAAGAAAAGTTATGATCGTATTGGTACGGTGCAAGTTTTCAAACGGTGACTCTCTTTCTTCGCAGAAAAAAAATATGAGAGAAAAAGAGAAAGAAACAGAGAGAGAGAGAGAGAGAGAGAGAGAGAAAGAAAGAGAAAGAGAGGAAGAACGTCTGTCAAGTCCATCACTCTAGAAAGAAAACGAGAAAGAAAAAAAAGAAGCGAAAAGAAATAAGGGTGTCAAAAGTCTCGAGGCGACCCCTCCGTTTCATCGTCAGGAGGAGTCCAAGAGTATGTGTATGTAAGAGAGGGATAAGAGATTTAGAAAGAGAGAAGGAACTATGAAGGAGAGTAGTATACAAGTGTCAGGAACACGTGTAGCCTCGATGCTCCCGCACTCAAGCGCTACTTCACCAAGATGTCACCGCAACGAAATTGGTCTGGATACATGCACCTTATAAACTCTGCGTTATTTTATTTCCTATTATTATATAGATCTTTAATATAATACAACAAATCGATTAGATCTATACTAATCTATACATAAGTACTTTCATTACGTGTATTTTGTTATTCGAATGTTCTATTAAATGAATTGTATTCCTACTATAGAATTGTATTCTATAATATACAGTATAATCTAGTAATTTAATACAGTATAGTAATGTATAATATGTATATATTATTACATTAACCTCTTAGGTATTGCTGAGAAATGAAATATTTTTTAAATATATTCCACACATATATATATATATTTTAACTTAAACAATTTATTTTAATAATTAATAATAAAATTAGGTATAACAAAGTTAGGTTAAAAGATGTTATGCGTGAAAGCCATTATAGTTGCGCGTCATACTGGAAGATGGCATCCGCAAAATAGATAGAAAATAAATTAGAGATACTTATGAGATTTTAAACTACATTTGCAAGTAAGAAAATTGGTAAACCTAATACCACAAATATACAAATTGCATAAAATAGTTGTAAAATATAAAACATCATATACAGAGAACACAATTTCCAATAATATCAAGATACTTCATATAGGAGTACACATGCATATACTAAACGCTTTACTTTTGCTAGCCAATTAAAATTTCACATAAATAAAATTCCATCTTAGACAAAAAAAAAAATAATGAATAAAATCAAATTAGATTTGAAATCAATGTAAATAAAGGTTTATAGATGTATACATAAATCTTTGAAAGTGATGAGAAATTTGTAGGCTCGTAAAAAAAGGAAGGAAGGAAGCAAGGAAGGAAGGAAGTAAAGAAATAAGGAAGTAAGTACGAGAAAGGATGAAATCGTGCTCTTGTCATTTGGAGAGGCTCGAATTCCAATCTTGTTAATCGGTGTCGCGAGCAATCGCTTTACGACAAGGATATCACCGCGTCTCATCGTCAAGGGTAAATTAAACGTCGAGCTTAGGCGATTTACGTCGGCCGATGTTAAAAGGAAATAAAGAAGAACGAGACTTGACGACAACTTCGACGACTCGATGATGAATCCTCTCGGCCCACGAATAGAGGAAAAGGAGTGTTGGATGATGATGGGGGTGGGATAGCTTAGCTTGGTAGTTGTGATGGTAGTGGTGGTGGTGGTGGTGGTGGCACTGCTTCGGAGTTCAATCAATCCCGAATGCAAATTCGTCAAAGCCCGAGGACGGAAGAGGAGAACATCGAACAATCGTTTCCGATGGCATGCTCGAACGCTCGTATGAGAAAGGGAAGGGGCGGAGGAGGAGGAGAAGAAGAAGGAGAGAAGGGGGAAAATAAACTATGCCTTATCAACCGGGGTATGGGTTGGTGCTATCGACATCAACCTCGTCCTCGTCCTCGTCGTCTTTATCGTCGTCGTAGTCGTCATCGTCGTTGTTGTTGTAGTCGTCGTAGTTGTTGAGTGGTTATCTTAATCAATGGGAACGAGAAATCTTGGTCGATGAACGAAAGCGCGAACCCACGATAAAAGTAATCACGGTTTTATAGCGGTTAGTTGGAAAACGATAGAAATGGGGTGGGAGGGGCTAGAGGATATATATATATATTGGATATAAAAGTGTGGGTGGGAAATGTGCCCGTAGGAAGAACACCCTACCTAACAGAGTGCCCGACAAACATTTCTCCGTTGGAAAAACGGATAATTATCCGATGTGCCTCGACTCCCGTCGTCTATTTACATATCGACAATGACTTGGTTTCGAACGGACGGATCGTTTCGAGTGGGATTTAAATTAAAATCTTGTTTGCGCCGATACTTAAATCTTACGATTCTCTTTCTCCCTACCACTATCTTTCTTTTTCTCTTTCTCCCTCTTTCTCACTCTCTTTCTTTTTCATTTCATTTAAAACATTCAACGAGAACACATTATTTATATACACTTTTGTTTATTTCCCTTTTTTTTTTTTATCGATGTGGAGTCGCATATAATAAATTTTGTTTTGTTTATTCGTGAAATATTAAAATGAATGATCCCAACTTACAAATATAATGCGACAAACCAATCTCAATGGTTATCAAAATATCATCTGCACTAAAGAACAAGTCCCACACGTTCAAAGAATTTAAAAACCTTATATATTAGGTTAGTATATGAATGTACTATACTTGTTTAAAAAAAAAAAATTTTTTTTATCAAAACCTTCCCCCCTCCACCCCATTTGATAAAACATTTAACATTAGCATCTATGATGGATCTCTTTTGTAAGAAAAAAAAGAACAGTACAATTCCATAAAAGACCCATGTCTTATTCGACATACAATACACGGTAAATGTCGTAGAATGAATAAGAAGTAAACGGAATGGGTAATAACAATGACGATCCAGGGTCCGGTTTAGGAGTGATGTAAAGTTGTCTATTCCCAATGGGGGGCGTGGTTTTGGTATTAAGAAGCTTCTTACTTATTATTGTCCCAGGAGAGTTTTTTTTAACAATTTTCTTTGGCACGCTTCTGAAATGCGTTACAGATCATCTGTTTCGTCAAATTCATTCATGTTATTTCTTTTTAAAATTGTCAGGTAATTATTACTTCATTACTATTCAAGAAAGAAATGTTGTGAAATATATTGTTAAGTATAATAGAGAAATGATAATAGAAAAAAAAAAAAAAAGAAAAAAGAGATAGAAATGAAAGGAATAAAGAATTTTTCTAAACTGAACATTGTTACAATGAAGGAACCACAAATGGATACTTGACTCCCGATGACTTTGAAAGTACCGGAACGTTCACATCCTTTCCATGAATCGTGTAGAATCCATTATGTCGCTGCAAAACGTTTTCCAGAGAAACGTCCACCGTCCGAGATAGAAAAGGCTAAGCTTGGAAGTCCCCTCTCTCTCTCTCTCTCTCTCTCTCTCTCTTTCTCTGTGTCTCCCTCTCTTTCTTTCTTTCTCTCTCTCTCTTTCTCTACTTTACTTCCTCCTGGACAATCCATCTCTTTCCTTCGTGACACGTTGCACCATGCTTTTACTGTACTGCGTATGTATGACAAAGGAAGGGCATTTTTCTACAGGTATTCGATGCATTGTAAAAGATATTTTGTTGGATGCGTTCTTTCACATATGAAGATTCTTAAATAAGGGGTCATTGTTAGTGTGTAGGTGTAGAAGAAACTAACATTGTATGACTGCTTGTTAGGAGACCATATCACGATGCTCGAAGCAATGGTAAAACGCCATTGAAGATTTTAAAATGGTCAAATAGAAAAAAAGAGAAACGGAAGCTTTATAGTATTCTTTTACTTTATTCACCAAAAATAGGAGATTTTGCGAGCGAGAAGTATCGAAAAAGATTTTGAAATGTTTATCCTTCACTAAACCATCGTAAAAACGAACTTCTACTATTCTTTTTCTATTATGTGATTCTATAGCGAATGATTTGGCATGTATTCTATCGAATAAAGACGGACAATAATTTCTCAATCTTTTATGGCAGATTTTTTTTCTTCTTCTTTTTTTACTTTATTTTTCTTTATTCTTCTCTGATTCTTTTCTAGCTACCTCTCTTTTGATCATTTCGTAAAACGTTAAATTTATTATTTCCTGTTATTATATTGTTGATTCTTAAATGTGGTTTCTGCTAGTTATTGACACATAGTTATTCATTTTTCACAATATGTGAACGATTTTATATTCTTAAAATAAGTCAATTTCATTCATTTTTAACCTACACATATTGGAATATATTGAAATTTTTCAAATATTTATTTAAACATATCTTATATCTATATACGTATATATAAAAATGTAGAGTTTTCGTTTAAAGGTATGTTTTTATTACATTAATTTATTTATAAGATAATTAATTAATTTAAAAAACAAAAAAAAAAGATACATGTAAGTCCATCTGTTGGCCATAGATTTTGGGTGAGTGAGCACAACATTTGAGTATTGGGATTTCTAGCACTTGAGTACGCTATCTGGTGGTTAAATTTAAAATTAGGGTAGATAAGTCGAATTGCTATGCCACATGGGATCTCTAGCACTTGAATACGCTATCTGGTGGCTAAATTCAAAATTAAATGAGATAGGTCGATTGCTACGCCACGTTCCTGCCTGTGCTGTCAGATCGTAGGTAAATCTTACCCTCTCCCTGTGCCACTGGGATTGCACACAATGAAAGTTATCCATGTCCGTGTGTTTGGGATGTCGAAAGAAGTCGAGTGTAACCGAAGTTGGCGGGCACGTCGGAGTGGCATACTATGAAAGCGACTCGTG